>JBAWJQ010004250.1:1207500-1416263 GCA_037783105.1 Bactrocera zonata
AACCTTCTATATGCCCGTCCAACGCTAGTAATATTTTCATTATACCCTGAACAAAGTAAGTTTTCCACGAAGTTTATAACACCTAAAGGAGATATCGAAGACCTTATTCATAAATGATCGGCATGATAAGCAGAGTCACCTAGTCCGTCCTTCCTTATATACGCTAACTTATTTCTTAATTTTGAGTTATAGCTTTGAAATTTTTCACAAGTTCTTTTCTTCCCAAGAAGGACGTCGATATCAAATCATTATAGTATATAGCTGCCATACAAACTGAGATCGAAAACAAATTCTTGTGTGGAAATGTTTATTATTTTTTAGAACTATGCTGGCTGCGGTGTAATCTCAATTAACGTGACTTCAGCTAAAATATTTAAACTATTATTTACTCCGCAACACATTACGCTTCGTCTCCGTTTTTTGACCAAAGCATTTGGCGCAAGGATTTTCGTAGTCGTGGTAGCGACAATGTGTATGAAACACACGAATCCTCTGTAGTTATGAATCGGTAACACCACTTTATAAAGTCACATCTATACCAACTTGTATGATTGGTGCCTATTATTTTTACTTTTGTTATTGTAACGGCAAAAAACATTTCTAAAATATTTGTGTAATGCTGCCGAGTTGACAGCTTTTCGCTAATAAAACCAGTCTCCAATCCAATACCCTACATTTGATTGTAGTAGATACGGATTGGCGCTAGGAAGCCTCAAGCCTTAAGCTTTGCCTAAAGCGTTTATAGTTAAAAAAATATTTGCTAAATACTTTAAGCATTCAGTCAAACCCAATTTCAATTAATGGAATGCTGCCCCTTCCATTATTTTTGTAAAACGAGATCGCTTTGATTTCAAGCCCCATCCTTTGTTGTTGCAATTCGAATACAATGAACTGTGAACAGTGGCTAGCTCAGCAACAAAACCTCACCTCATTTTCATATTCGATGAGTATTGCTCTTGTAATTTATACCATTAATATTATATGGTTATATTATTGTAAATTTTTGCGCCACACCCATGCGTCAATAATAACAACAACAATAAAAAGGGTAAAATTAGCTTATTTCTTTCATTTACACTGGTTAACAAATGGAGTTATTGTTGGCTGCTGTTGTTGCCACTATTATAATAGCTGCTGTTGTTGTTTTTGCTGTTGCTGTTGCTGCTGCTGTTGTCGACCCGCTATGTACGTGTGGCACGCAGCGACGCGTCTGGAACGAGCAGTGCGTACGCGACGTGTCAATTTTTCGCTACTTAATTTACTTACAATAAACATCAATATAATCACACACGCGTATCTCTCTGCACGTGTGTGTGTGTGTTTGAACTGCGCAATCAAGCACGCAAAAAGCGGGGCGCGCAACAAGTAAGCCAGCCAGCGAGCAGGCAGTAACAATCAGAGCAGTTACTCGTTAAAATGTTGGAAACGTGTCAGTGAAACAAAAGACTTAAGCAACGAACGTCATTTGCCCGCAGGCGACAAACAAATCAACAATTGAGTGAGTGAGTGACTGGCTGCATGACACGGCTGGCAGAGCGTAGACTTGGAAGGCTGAAAGCCTGCGAGACCCGCATTAGCGACTTGACTGATGTTCACAAGCTTTTATTAATGTCGCTGCTGTTGTTGTTGCTTACTGTGTTTGTTGTTGCTTTTGTCACAATTTAACATCATTTAGCGTTGTAAGTAATAAATTTGCAAAAAATCACAATCTATCAGTTTGTTTGTTGTTGTTGCTGCGACTGCTCCTATGGATTTTTATGCCATTTTCTCCTTTCAGTTTCATCATTATTTTTATTGATTTAGGCTTGGCCACCGTAAACTGATTTCATTTCGCGAAAACACAAACAAAAAGCATAATCATTTCAGTCGCTTTGTCACAATTGTACAAGTGTGTGAGAGTATGGCTTCCATATGCCACAGATATTGAGAAACGTAGGAATGTAAGAATGTGTGGTTCACATTTTTTCGTATTTAAAGTGAAAACAATGCATATAACCTATTTTTTGTGATTTTAAAAGAATTGTAATACTAAGTATTTGTAGCAAGCAAATCTTACAATAAAAAAATTTGTACATTCTTTCATATTTCAACATTTTTATATTAAATTTTATACTTTCAATGTGATAATAGAGAGCTCTAGTATTTTTGATTATAATTCCAAAACACTTACAGTTGATGACAGAAAGACAAAGGGTCGACATTATAGGATTCAAACTTATGCAGTCATTACAGCGAATGCATTCGCAGAAATTCCCACAGAAAGCTTAGTACGCAGCTCTCAAGAAACGTAAAAACTTCATATAAAAAAACGCTTAAGAAACGGTCCAGAAACGTTCCTGCGATAAAGTTACTTGTGCTAGTACGCAGCTCTCAAGAAATCTAGTACTAATTTTTAATACTTTTTTTCAATAAAATGTGAATATGGCAAACCTGGTTTTGCGAAGAAACATCAAATCAACAATTGTTTCTTGAGGGAAATTCGAAGTAATCGTCAAATTCATCCTAAATTAGTTGAAATCATTATTATAAAGTATATTCCATTTTGAAATGTTGTATAAAACCAACCAATCATCAACAACATTCCTTAAATCTCAATGAAAATATTTGTGTTACCATACACATACATACATACATGCATACGCACAAAGTTTGTTTACTTTGTTTATTCTCTCTTGCTCTTCTAATGTGGATCATTCACAATGCGTAACCAGCTGTCAACATTACTTGAGAAATAATGTATTTTTGTTCTTGAGCAATTACTTGAGAGCTGCGTACCAACCTGAAAGCAGAATTTTGTGTTAAGGAAAATGAACAAATCGACCATATCAATCCATTCGAGATCATCTTAAGTCCACCTTCGGTCAACTAGTCATCTTCTTACAACACGTTGAGATGCAGGTTTAGCATATGTAAGCGCTTTTTTCAGTAGAACATGGTCGATGGCCAAGAAGCATTTTTACAAGTGAAAAGATACTCATGGTTAAAGAAATTTTTAAAAAGCAAAACACGCAAACACTTTCACAGCCGCCAAAAATATTATTCTAAATGTCACAATCCAGCTATTGTGACGGTTTGAGGGAGAGTCACTTTCAAAGCTGTTAAACATCTACACATAAGTGAAAAAAGTAGTGAAAACTTGGCTTAAAGTGTACCTACTACCATTATGTTTCAGAAGACATAATAAAACAGTACACTCTTCGACGTAAAGCATTGAAACTCCCCGCAACAAAATAATTAATTATTTATAAATATTTATTTTGTTGACTTCAAAGTAATCCCCTCACATGTAGTACACTTATGTCAACGACTGTTCCAGTTCTCGAAACACTTTTCATAGCACTTTTTGGAAAGACTTTCAGCTGCTTCAGCGAATTTTGTTTAATCTCATCCATCGACTGAGAACGGGTTCCACGGAGTGGGGAACAAAAAACTATCACACGTAGCCAAATCTGGTTAATTCTTCTGTTGATCAATGGTATTGATTGCGTTTTTGCCTTCTAATTCGGTAACTATTGTGGCTCGATGCGATTAACATCGTGTAAAGTCCATGAATTATTCTTCCTCGATTCCGGCTGTCTTCAACGGAAGTTCTCTCGCAAACGCCTCAGCCGCCCAAATAGAACTCCTTATTGGCTTTCTGTCCCTTCAAGCAAATTCAAAAAGCTCCAGACCACGAATATCGAAAGAAGCAATGAGCATTACCTTGATTTTTGAGCGACTTTGGCGTGGTTTACAGTTGACTTGTTTGCATTTCAAACTCATAAACTTATTTCTCATCGGCAGTTATAATGCTATCAATAAATATGGGAACGGAATTCTCACAAAGCATGTCCAAAGAGATTTGTTTACGGTACTCTTCTCTCATCTTTATTGGGATGAGTCGAACAAAAAAGTGTTTCATACCCAAAATATCCACCAAAACTCATTCGAACGAACTTGCTATGTTGAGCTCTCTTGCCATCTTTCTAACAATTTTCAAACACCATATACATACTTGACTTTTTTAATATTTTCGTCAGTTCAAGAGGTCAAAGGTCGTCCAGAGAAAGGCATGGCTTCAACGATCGCTCGACCGACTTTGAAAGCTTTATACCACTCGTACCTAGGCTTGTGTTTTTGATAAAACCAAATCACCGTAAGCCCTTTTCAACATTCGCAACGATTCCGTAGACAAAATTTGGTTAGAAATAAAATTTTTGAGACAAGTTCTTTCTTCGATATGTTATTTGTTTCGTTTTGAATAAAAACAACTTCGAATTAAATGAAATCATTCGGTCTGCAGAAAGCTTTAATCGTAATAATTTTGTTTGTAAAAACGGATTCACCTCAACTTCGCTTTCTGGAACATGTGTGACAATAAAAATTTCGGAGAGCTTATGAACTGAGAGTCTGGTATCTTCTATCGGGTAAATACAAAGTGAACATAAGAAGTTTTCAGAAAATTTTATGGATTTATCAAATAAAAAAATACAGGTTATTCTATTTATTCTTATATTTATTGAATAATCTTTAATAAAAACAAAATTTAGTTAAATATTAAAGTACAGAGACAACGAATGACTAGTGAAGAAATAATAGATACTTATTATGCTAATTAAAAATACAAAACTTAATAATCCATGGACTTTTGACCGACTCCTTTATATCATTTATTACCGGTAAATCAGGCACTTCATTTTCGTTCTGAATTCGGATGTCAGGAATATCTTTCTTTGAAATGTGATGTCACAAAGCTTTTGACCCCCCTGCCCCTTGTCACACCCCTTCAAGTTGTGACGTAATTTATGGATGGCTCCAAATCTGTGATTTAGCAAAACTTTCGGTGTATCCACTTGGCGTGGTTAGACCCACTAACAACCTTCCAATTGTGTAGTTAATCATCAAGAAAATCAGAAAGTTATAACAACATCTGCAAAGGCTGATTACAGCAAGATCTAACTAATTTACACAAGCTTTGACATACAGGTAAGTTTATGTTTTTCTCTTTTTAAATCTATGTTTCCATCAGATCTGAGACATCCGCTATGCATTTTCCTTGACAAGCTTGTGTTGAGAAAGAAAAAAGTTAGACCCTACTATTTTCAATAAATACATAACATTACCTTCTAATATTTTTGTAAATAGATGAAATATCACGCGCGATTTCCGTTTCAACGATTCCGTTCCTGGTAATTTTAGTGTTAAAGATGAAATACGCAGAAGGCCAACTGACGAAATATTGTTCAAATAATGAAATTAAGTTCAAATATCTTTAAGCACTATTTACATATAAATTAGGTTGGTTACAAAAAGAGGTGCGATGAATCGAATTTTCATTTGCGGATCGTTGCTGAGTCGCAAAAATATCGATACTTTTCTGAAACGGATGATAATTGGTGATGAAAACTGGATCACTTACGACAACGTCAAGCGCAAATCGTCGTGGTCGAATCTTATTGAGCAGAATGGTCAGTAAGGATTAACGTGACTGAAAAGGAGTTGTCTACTTGTACTACAAGCTGATATTCTATGTCCAAACGTTTAATTCGGACTCGTATTATCAACAACTGGGTACGATAATGATTCGCCAAAAGCTCCCTAGTTTTGAGGGTTTTTGTGCATCGACCTTAAAGTCCGAACCTGACACCAAATGATTACTGCTTGCCCCTGTCTATGGCGAATGATTGTGCTAGTGAAGAATTCTCTTCTAGAGAAGTTTGAGAAAATAGACCTCCAATTTTTCACAAATAGGGTCAAAGGTGTGACACAAAGAAATCACCCGCAAAATGCAAATGTAAAGTTATCCCAAAACACGTTCTATATATCTGAATCAGAACTTTCTTAGTAATCTGAATAAAACTTTCAATTTAAGGATTCAGTAGGGTAATTTTTTTTTAATTTTTTTTTACATTTTCTGTTCCTTTATACCCCTAGAATTAATGTAGAAACCCACTTAACCATTGAAAGGTTTCAAAAAAGGCCCAAAAGTAATAATACTGCTCGGCGCTCGGAGCGCTCGGAGTGCGTTTTTCTCAAAACATACTTTTTTAAACTGACGCAGCAAAACGCCTGGCTTTTGTCCCTATATTTTTTATAATTTATTGACAATGTTATGACAAAATTTATGTAAAACAAACATGGGGAAAATTAAAAAAAAAAATGTTAATTACTTTTTTATTTATTAACTTTTTTCATGATTCTAGTAGGGATGATAACCATTCACATACTTGTTAAAAATAAATTGCGTTTTTGTGTTTTAGATGATCCAAACATGAGAAATCATGTCCGCCAGTGAAGAAACGAATCTCATTCACCCAGCCATTTCTCCGATAGATGTCATCAAAAAATTCCGAAAAAATTTGCTTATGCACTCCACGATATACCTCATATTATGTGAAAAAAGTTCCATTGTATAATAAAAATTTCTATAAAAAAATGTCAAAAAAGCAGGCCACTTTACCCTACTGACCTCAAAACTATGAATTCCTTTTTAATAAGCAAAATAAAAATACTTTATTAATTTTGAGGACAAAATTAAATTATTTTGTCAACAAGTTAAAGATAATCACAACAGTTTTATTCTAAACTTTTCCTGCCATGTGTCAAAAATATTGTGCATATCTGTATAAATGTATCAGTTAACCCCATTAAAACGTCATGCTACAGTCCACTTCCATGTTCACGCCTTACTCCGAGATAAGCGCTGATATGTAGCATGTAGTCAAACTACAACCACAACAACACCTCATATACACGAACTAGAAAAAGAGTTGAGAGAAGCAACAGAAAATCGTTAAGTGGGATTGCGGTTAGCGGCGTTGCAGTTGCGGTTTGTCTGCCTGCCAAATTTGCCATTGCTGCCACAGGAAGCGTGAAAAAGGGCATTTCTAGCGTTTTCCATAAGACTAGTAAAGCCTGCTGGTTTATATACTGTATGTAATATATGCACATGGATATATTTGTATTTATGAATATGTGCATTTGTTTGCTTGCTGCTGCTCTCAATATGCTATTTGTTCTCATTCACTTTTACGCTTTAATTTGAAATAGCTTCCTGCTTTGTCTACCCTTTTTTGGCTGGTCATCGTGGTTCTTTATCCTTCCACAAGCAGTCACACACACATATATACGTGTACTACTTGCTTGCCACACATTTGCTTGAGCCTTTGCATATGACTATTTCCTTATTGTTGTTGCCTTTGTGGCATTTATGTCGCACTGCTTGTCATTGCCACATGCTAATAATTCTGGCAATTCATGCTAACGCCTTTCAATTGCCGCCCGCCTTAGTCCGATATTCTCTAACGGTACGAGCGTTCGTTTGGCGGCGTGCATTGTCCACTGTGCAACAGATTATCCCTGCCAATTGTTTAGCTGATTGTGTTTATTGGCAAGCGCTGCTGGCAATCAGTCAGTCCGTCGAATATTATCACACTCCGCTGCAGTGCGTTGTGGTCAACAGATGCCACACAGCAGTTATGGATTTTTCATTTCACAATCATTGGTCGCAGCACGAGTGTGGTGGCATACTGATAAGTATGTGTTCGTGCAACATCCCTGCGCCTTTTGAGTGCATGAATTTCCATTCTTGCGGGTTCCACTTTAATGCCTTCTAATGTATGTGACTTTTGTTGATTTGTGCCGCTTTGCTTTTGCCTCAACTCTTGCGTTGTATTGTTTGCTTTGCTTTTCTTTTCTTCTTTGAACAATTCCTGTTGATATTCGTTTTTGTTTGCAACTACTTCTGCTGCTTGTTTTATTGCTGCCGCTTGGGGTGTGACTTGCAAATTTCCACTTTAAATGGAAAATTGTGCCACAAACAATGTCAATAGTAATGCAATCACTGCAGACATTCATCAATCAATCAATCAATCTGGCCGTTTAGTTTTGGCAGTTGCAAGACAGTAGTATGCTACGAGTTCTTCTAAGCTGCTTGGTGACAATAAGAAAACAGTTTCATGGACATGTGTTTTCATTTCGCGCTGTCTTTTGGCAGCAAGCTGGAAATGCTTGAATACGCTTCAAATTAAGAAAAATTAGTTTTGGCAACGATTTTCTTTAAATCTGAAAAAGTTGGTCATTTTGCAGGCATAAAAAATTTTAAGGTTAGAGTGTAGTGTTATAATGAACATTGATTGCAGATAACTTATTATATTATTTACTGTCATTTGGGCAAAATAAGAGGACCCCTGGCCTTAAAAATGCGCATACACTAATATCTTATATTTCAAGAACAAATGCGACGACTTTTGGGAGCTAATGAATATAGATCCTTCCTGCTTATCGGTAGTATCAAAACCGATGTTTTTTGTTCCAGAAAATTTCTAAAATTATGAAAAGTGGTGCTTAATGATCTTAGCAATTTAAAAAATCGAAAAAATTAATCAAATAGTATATGTAGGAAGGACACTAAGTTGTAGTATACTCTAAAATTGATTTAGAACTATTCTCATTTTAATATTTTCCTTAATTTGGAAGAACAAATTATACAAATTTGGATCTTACAAATATGAAGTTAGAAAATAAAGTTCAAGTAGCTTATATTGACTTCAGTATTGAGGCCGATATTCAAAAAACGACAATGATTCTCACACTTAGTTATTTGCAACATTGATTTTGTGTGTGCTTTGTGTTCATCGATAATCCGCTGAAGTGCTTAATTTCGATAACACATAGAGTACTAAATGAGAGTATTTGCTTAAGACAACATTAACATAACGTGTCCGTACTCAAAACGACTCCTGTAACTAGAGTGGATTAGATTTCATTCCCGCGCAATACCCAACAACTTTAAATCTTGAAAATTTTTTCCAAAAATATATGAAGAATAACTTAGACTATTAATTACATAATTTTATAGATACTTTATAAATAGACTTTGTATATTTCAGTACGTACATACTTTCAAAACTTCCATTTTAAATCCTATGAAAATTGTGAGTTGAACGATCTCACTCTCTGAGTTACCATGCTATTTCTCTGAAAAAGTGTTTCATTACGGAACTTACTGAGTTTTCGTAAAAAAATCGTTTTTACAAGGATATAAACGCAACATGTTTTGATAATAATTCTTAACAAAATCTCACTGCCCAAGTAACGAAAAGTGTGTAATTTTCTCTCCTTATTGAGATTTGAACATTTTTTGGTTTGTGTAAGTGTCACACTACTTGAGTGTCGCACCATATATTGAGGTACAAAGAACTTGTCAGAGAAGAGTTTATAAAGCTATAAAATCTTTGAGCCTTAATGTTATTACTGAAATTGAAAGTCTTAAAGCAACTCTTTAAACTGATTTTTTACATGTGAGAAGCTCATTCGTTGCACCCTTATTCCGTATTTATTCGCTGAAAAGAAATTTCATCACTGACATTAATGGTAAGTTCTACGAGAGATCAAGTTCACCTTAAATAACTACCACATACAAATTTATATTAATAACGAGTGATCTATGTAGCTGTACTTTTTTTCAAAAAGTCCCGACGTTTTTGAACCATATTTTGATAAGCGATGAGTCCCATTTCTTGTTCAATGGGTATGTAAAAAAGCAAGATTGCAGCATTTGAGAACAAGCGCAACCTGACGAGATTCAAGAGCTACCATTTTATCCGGAAAAAATAACGGTTTGGTTTGGTTTGTGGGCCGGTGAAATTATCTGTTCATATTTCTTCAAAAATTAAGCCGTTGAGAACTTAACCGTCAATAGCGACTACACCCAGCGAAATATTTATAAAGCCACTTTCGTTAAGTTCAATAATGAAAGAAAAACCTATAATTTTAATATTATTTATTTTTTTTTTGAATAAATATTTAATTAAATTAATGTTATGCTTATTTTAGGAAAAAATAAATAAATTATGCAAGTTTTCTCCAACATAATTTAAATAATCCAAATGAAATAATTATACAGCCGCTTTGATTATTCATTACATGTTTAGTATTTAAGAGAAAAATGAAATGTTTAATAAGATGTATGATCTCCATTGTTAGCAATAACTTCTTCCAATCGTCTGGGCATAGTATTAATTAAAGAATGGATAACGGCTAGATCAAGTGTTTCCCAAGTTTCAACGAAGGCATTTCTTAGACATTTTTCGTTATCAAATTGCCGTCCCTTTTCGAAAACCTTGGCTGATAACACAGACCAAAGGTTTTCAATAGGGTTTAGGTCAGGACTAATTGCAGGCCAATCGAGAAATTTAATATTGTTATTGTCTTGCCTGAAAATGAACTCATTTCCAACAAATTCCTCTCCGAAATCAATAAGAACTTCATCCAGTAATTTAATGTAGTATTCCGAGTCCATTTTTGTTGTTACAAAGCAAACTGGAGTTTTCCCTCTGTAAGTTATCCCAGCCCAAACCATAAGTAATCCGCCACCAAAATTTCGTCTCTTACATTTTTGCCTAGTAGACTCTATAGGCCTCCATTAATTTTGGAGACCATCGGAGCCATCTAAATTGATTTTTTTTCGTCAGTAAAAATAACGGTTTTCCACTCGTCGTCCCAAAAGCGATTGGGCGCATTTTTTATCATAAATACAATTTAATTCACATTTAAGTATTTGTTGTACTCGTCGTACTCCTATCTCCAAATTAACTTCCTGTTTTATTTGTCTCACACTTACATTTTCCTGCATGATAAGTCGTTTAATGCTACGTTTTTGCCTTTCGTTCACTTTTGGAGGCTTCCCACTTCTATTATTTTTTCCCTAATTTTAAAAAATTTCTTACAATATCCTTCGACCTATTTAAACGTCTTGAAATGTCTCGATTTGACAAACCCTCTTCATGATATGCCATAATTTTCCCTTTCTCTTCTTCCGTCAAAGCTTTTCCGCGAGGCATTCTTTGAATTCCAGAAATTTAAAAAAATTAATGAAATTAAATATCTAATTAAATTACTTATGCAATAATAATTAATAACTCACATGTAGTCTTATTTGTCACAACTAAAATAACAATGGAATCAAATAAGCGCCCTCTGGCTTTATAAATATTTCGTTTAGAGATAACGGTTCTTGTTAAATATTCAGCGTCTACCGTGATTAGAATATTAAATCAATATGAAATAATTCAAACGTCATCCCGTATATTTAAAATGCTGAATCTGTGGACGCATGCATCAATTTTTCTAAGAAAAATATGAAATTTGACGGTGGCTTTATAAATATTTCGCTGGATGTATTTGACGCTTGAAATCGAAGCTCGTGCTCTCGGCGACGGTTTCAACATCGCATCAATCGGAGATCGTGTGATAGCACACCGTTAGACTTCTTCGTGTAGGCATAAGTTTAGTCCATGGGACAATTCTGCTTCGATTCAGGCCTTGAAGCAAAACATCGCGCTTGTCATGCACAAGTAATTATTAAGACGCATCCGCGGCCATTATTACAGAGACGTCCAAAATAAGTATCAAGAGACAAGAACTCTTGAAATATTTAGAATAAATAAATGTAATATATTATTTATGTGACATAAACTAACGGAGAATACTAAAATCATCAAGGAGACTCTAGACTAGTTTATTGCGACTATGCTTTCAAATAAGTTATTTCTGTAAAGGAAATGTAAGTCAAGGTAATAACATTCTGTTGAAAATACAAATATATAGAGAGTAAGTTAGATGCGCTTTGCATTAGACAAATTTGGAACAAGTTTATTGTTATTGTCCAAGACCAAGGTTCAATATGCGAAAAAATTGTTCAAATTGGATCACTAAAGCATACACATAGCTGGCATGCAAATTGATCGATCAAAAAAAGTTCATGTAAGGAATACTTTTGTATTTGTGAAGTGTATTATAGATTCGGTGCAAGAGTATTTCTTGTATCCTTTTTCTTGTTTTGAAAGGAAGCCCATTAATTCGGTAATGATGAACACACAAAATTTTCTATATGTGTATACTTATATATATTTACATATATGCCAAGTACCGTTTATAACCATCATATATTTTTAATTTTTTTCTTTACTTCGAAGTCTGTCTACCAATTGTTTCGATTATACCTTATACATGCATGCCAAACAATTGCTTACAAATATATTTTTGCAATCAGCATATTGACTTTCGTTGGAAATTACTAAAAATTCTTTAAGAATTCTTAAAATCCAATTTGACAGGGCGTTTTTCCGATATCAATGTCGCATTTGACGCCCATTCTTTCCCTCACTTACCATTCAAACCTTTGCACAAACTGCCAAACCCACTATACCAACATATTTTTTTCTTTTAAATAATTCAAAGAAACTCGAACTGTCTTTTTTCTCCAACCGCACCGTTATTATTGTAACATTGACTTTTGTGCTCTGACTTCACATAAATTCCGCAAAAGTTAATCCAATTTGTGTTGTGGTAGACTTTTATGTGCGCTACGCTTTGTTTGCTCTGTGTATGTTTTCAAGGATACACCCATAAATGTCCTACTGTTTGCACTTAGGGTATGCACACATATTTAAATGGCTGTATTGGTGTTGTTGTCGTGAAACCTTTTCATAAATGGCATACACTTATTATTTGTTGAAAGGGTTACCTTATATGTTAAGTATGAACGAGTGTGGTTGCTGTAGTGTTATATTGTTGTTGTTGCGTACTTTTGTAATTGTCATTCTTGGCCGTATATGCTTAACCCGCTCGTTTGTGTCGCGTTGTCTCTAAAGCATAGCTAATTTACTGTTAATCGCATTTAACCACACAACAGTGTAGCTGTATTATTATTGTTGTTGTACATTTGTTTTCTGTGTAGGGAATGTCGAAAGAGGAAAGACGTTTGATAGCGGCTGGCCAGAGCGCATGCGCAAAGTCACTTCGTTACGCAGTAAGAATTCTTGATCGATATGTTTACGTGTATGCGTCTACATATGTATGTAAGTGAACAATTATGGCCTTTTTCTTCTCCTGTTAATTTAATTTGAGTTAATGAAAGTATGGAAGGGTTTTAAAAAGTAATTTTTATTTTTATAAACTGAAGAATATACATATGTTTGTACATCAAGATTGTCACGATATTTGAAATGTCGAGGATCCTATAAAATATAATATATACATATACATATATCTATGTGATCCGCGTGATGAGCTGAGTAGATTCAGCCTTGCCCATCTGTCTGTCTGTATACATCTTTCGTATGCTGTATATGCCAACTAGTCTCTCAGTTTTTGAAATATCGGTCTGAAATTTTGCGCTCGTCTTTTCCTCATGAACGGGCAGCCAATTTGTAGAAATTGCCGATACCGGACAACTATAAAATATAGCTGCCAGATGCCTGCTTGTACGCAAAACTCTTTCTTGCGACGAGATGTCATCATGATATTTGACAAAACATTTTACCTAAAGTATCGCTAAAATATCAAAAAAAAATTGTTTAGATTGGAGAACTATAGAAAGTTTCTGCCAAATGACCGATGGCATGGCATTGGGCATAGATTGTTATTCAAGAATTACTACATTTTCCGAAAATATTGTTTAGGTCGGACTATTAGCTTATAGCTGCTATCCAAATTGACCGATCAAAATCTGAATAAAGATATTTTTCTTGTTTGTAATAAAAATGCACTTAATATGTAAAACCTTCCAGCTTCAATACAACCGAAGTTAACATACTTTCTTGTTATTATTAAACTAACCTAACTTAGTATTATGTATTTTTGAAATATTTGACAAACGTTTTATATTTTTCAAATGTCTAAAATCATATTATTATATGGAAATAAATAAAGTTATATATTAGCAATTATATTTGCTTGTTAATGGTTTTTGTGGATACCACTCTTTCAGTACTTATTAAGACCATTTGCAGGCTACTTCCCACCAGCTACCCAAGTAAAGCCTTCTTTAATAGTTGAATTATTTTAGAGGATATCACAGGCATCATTATAGCCACAGACAGTATTTCCTATCAACATATGTATTCAAAAGTGCCGCGAATGCTTCTCAAACGCTTGAAACAACACCCAAAATGTTATGCCAAATACAGCGAAATATTATATATAATATAATATAAGCTGAAGAAATTGTAAATTTATTACTTCTTTCATGTGCTTTCTATCAAGTAAAAATTAGCAAAAGCCATAATTTTTCATTATTTACTGATGAACCTTATATAATTATAATATAAACGGTTAAAGCAGACAAACCATTATTGTAATAAAATAATAAACTGCAACAATATCAATAATTTTCTCGTATAAAATATTTACAGTCTTTTTATACAAGAATCATAGTTAAACACACCTGAAATTTTTGAGAAAATATAGCACACTTTCCAATACGAATACTTGTTATTTGATAAATTCCAGTTCATATCATTTATTTATACTTAACAAGTAAACTTACATACTATACTAAAATATAAATGCTACAAAAGATATGAAAAAGAAATAAGTTCTTCAAATCAAAGTTCAAAAACAGCGCCACAGCGCCATCTATCAAAATTTGTTTGCTATTGTAAAGATAAGACATAAGAAAATTACTTATAACTACTCCTTTATTAACAAACGGTAAGTCGTGTTAGAATCAAGATTTACAAATAAAAATTCTCTGGTTTTTTATATTATATACTTTTAATTACATACATACAATGTTTTTAAATTTTGAATAAGCTTCTCCCCTCAGCAAGTGCGTTCAACGAAATTTTCTTTATAACGAATTTACTCTCAGTACTCTATACCTACTTGTATGTACGTATTTCAGTTCAATATTCAGTATGTCTTGCTCTCATTATAATCAATTCTAGATTCGAAGAAAGTTTTGGTTAATTAGAACAAGTAAAATCTTAACTTCGGTTATACCGAATCTATAATTTCCCTCGCTAATACAGAAGATTTACTACAAAAACTTGACTTTGATCTGTCAGTTTGTATGGCAGGATCATGGGAGATTTTTTCAAATAAAAAATTCTTCCATACAAGCACATGATTCCGATCATTCAGTTTGCATCGCAACTACATACATATATGATTTAGTAATCCAAAAAAACATGGCAAATTTCGTGAAGATGTTTTCTAAAAAAAAGTTTTCCATAGAAGCGCATGATTCCGATTAGCAGTTATATGTTATTATGTTCCTACATCGGCGGTTCCGACAAATAAGTAACTTCGTGGAAAGAAAAGGACGTGTAAAAAAATTTTCGGATGAACATGGCTTAATGGATTCAGCATATATTGGTGATCATTTACTCTGAAGCTACTTTTTGGGTATTACAAACATTGCTGTAAGCTTAATATTTTCAATTTGTGATAATAATATTTCTTAGTGTTTCACCTCAGTATTATACAAATGGACTAAGATATTAAGCTGAAGCCGCGCAACAAAAAGCAGACTTCACTGAATATTTTAATACAAATTAGTGCTGATTAATCACCTAGGATAAAACCGTACAAAAAATCGAAATTTATTTATTTTATTATTGTACAATAAAACAATAATGAGTCTTTGAAAAACTCTTTGCTTTTACTGAAGAAAATTATTTCATGACACATGCGACAAAATTAAAAAATATTTAGCGAGTTACAAAATATTTCAGGTCATTTCTAAATAAAATTTCAGCATGTTCTAATGCCAGTAATAGTTAGAATAGCTCAGTTTAAAATTTTGGCAAAGTCAAACTTTTACCCTATCGCCATCAATAAAATACTCAATATTCTAACTATCTTTGACATTTCTCAAGTACTCATTACAAAGAAAACTTGCTTATACCAGTGAGAAAATACTCTTTGTAGTAATTTTTCCTTATCCAAACACCTTAATAATTGCAATAGTACATGTTGGTTCATATTAAAAAAAAATCTAAATTTAACTTTTTAAGCAATTTAACGCGTTGATCTACCAGAATCTACTCTCAGATGCCAAGCAAAAAAAACACAAATTGCGATTTGGCCTAGGAGTGTATCACCGATGATAAATTGGCAGCCAACGTGTTAAACTAATTAAATTATTTTAACAAGTTGCTGTAGGACTCTTTTACTTCATCTATAAATATCATCTGCAAAAACCTTTACAATTTTGTAAATTGCCACCAGTGATGATATACATTTATATGCATGTTATTGTGATAAAATCAGAATATTACATATATTTATTGATGAGCCAATAGATTGAGGAATACTTAAAAATATATTCAAACTGTAAATAAGGTGTTTAAAAAGTATGGAACATTTTGAACAGGCTAAGTGAGATTTGTTACGGAAGACGTAGAATATATTATGTTCAATTGTGGGAAAGTTTCTTTTGCTACTTAAAACTTATAAAGCTGAATTTTATTCCTTATATACTAGCTACATAAGTTCCTAACACAATTCACATGTGTACATAAGTACATATCTGCCAAGTTAAATGATTTTGATTTCGACTACTTTGGTTGATTGACCAGAGACATCAATTGATTTTAAAATTAATATCAAAAAAGTATGATAGTTGTAAAATATGGATATACTAGAATATTGATAAAAATTTACATAACTCTCCGCTAAGATTTTTGTTTTCAATATACGTATCTGTAGTAATATAAAATGTCTTATTCCTAATCCTATACCGAATATTCGCAGACGTCTACACACTCTTATAAATAACACCTCCATTTAACGACTCGTGGTGTTTATTAAGTCTAAAACAAGCAAAAAACTTCGAAAAGTAACAAATAACCAAGTAAACATATTTGTTAGAAGCAAATTGCAAAATTATATAATTTACGTATCAAATCGGATTCGCATCAAACACGCTAATTACCGACATCAATAGTTGGGCCCTGAGCAATGGTTCACATTTGAGTAATAACTTGAAACGCTATACCATACAAGCATATGTAATCACATATGTATATGCATATGTACATAAGTGAAAATAACACACACATCTACATATAGAAACAGTTACATTTGCTGCTTTATATATCTGCATTAGGAAACCACGCCTCCAGCCATCTAATTGCAACAAGCCATCACGAATACAACTACTCAAAGTACAACAATGTTTTGCAGCGCAATATAAAATACAACAACTGCAACAATAAAATGCAAACAGCAACAAGAGGCAATGTAAGCAAACACTTTATATATAACAGCCTGAACGCGCATGTGTGTATGTGTTAGTGAGTTACTGCTCTGGATTGGTCAATGAAATGAGAACAGAAATGTGAGCACACACACACACACGACTGTTTGTATGTATGCTTGTCAGTATGTGCGCCAAAGTAAATAAGATCACCTGAGATGGCAATAAACTGTCAGCGTCAGTGGACAGAGCGAATAACCAAAGCAACAACACAGCTAACAAAGTAACTGTAAGCGCACGGTACCTATGCGATGTGGAGTGTGTAAGAAAGAGAGGGAGAGTGTGACGCTAAGAGCACAGTAACGATTTATATAAAGGCAGGCGTGCTCACTTACTCTTCAGTAAATGTGTTTATGTGTGACGTGTCTGTGTTAAATAGGAAGACAGCGAGCAATCGATATAGGGATTTGTGTAGTGCAGGGTTGGATGAGGGAAAATGGTGTGGCGGGCAGAGCAGCTGAGTGGCAAACTGATCGACAGCTTAACAGCGCCAACAGTGTTGTTGGAGTGCATGGATGTGTGGATTTTTTTCAATTCACATATGTTTCCCGTCGTAATTTTAATCCTAGAAAAAAATGTTTCATGCTCGAGAGGTGTTATTTATCGTTGTTTATATTTGTATATTCAGACTTTTGACAATATTCAAAAAAGCCGACGGCTTTATGATAAGCCAGTATTAAGCAATTCGTTCGCAAGTGTCTAAACTTCTCAAGAGGCGAGTTACAGCAGCTAAGAAAAACTTTTATTTTGAGTAACTAATGGCTCAATTACGGTGAAAAAATCAAAAAAAAAAAAACTCTAGCAGAAAACGATCAATCAGCGCCGATCACAACAACATGTACAACAACAATAAGTAATTAAAATTACAACTTTGTGCGCCAAAACCGCAATGTACAACAACTAAGCGCGCTTAGCAAATTATACTATCCCGCTTTTGCCTAGAGCATTGCACTAATCTTCTGCTATTATTTTGAGCTATGTAATGCTTCCCGCTTTTTGTGCTGGCTCAATGACGGGCACAATGTAAGTGTGTGACAAAAACAACGATAAATAGCGGACATCAGCGTCGTCATCGTCAACCGACTCATTTGCTGCTCCTCCTCTCCACCAACAACTGACGATGTCGTTACGCTCATAAATGTATACTTTTTTTGTTGTTTACTCACTAGTGTTGTTGTTGTTTTAGCCGTCTTCGCTACGCTTGTAATAACGGTGCTCTGATTGTGTTAATCGAGCCAATCAAATGCTACAGTGTATCGCTGTCGTTGGCGATCGTCGTTACACTGATCGCAGAACGATGTCGCTTACAAATAGTTGTTGTTTTTGTGGAGAACCTATATTTTGTTGTTACTTTTTAACTGCTTCTCACTCTCTCAAAAGCAGTTACATTTTGGTTGAGAATTAAAACCGCATATAAAGCAATAAAAACAAGTTATGAGCGCGCTCATGGCAGCGAGAGAGTCGAAGAGCGCGCAAGCGGCAGCGCTTATACGCAGCTATTCGGAATGGTGACTGAGCTGCGCGAACGGTGATGTCTGCTGCGACGTTACTTACAGACTGCCAGTGAATATTGCTGTTAGAGAAGCTATGGCGCTGCAGCGTTTACAGCAACTGCTCACAGCGCGTTAACAGCGTGCTGTTCGTATTGCGCTGCTACTCATAACCCTATTGCTGGTATAACTCCTGTAAAGCAATACTACTGGCGCAGTTTAAAAATAAATTTTAATAATTTGCTTTATTTTTCCATATGTGCATATTTTTATTGCATTCTGCTGAAATTTCCATTCAATCTAAATTGGATTTATGGCAAAAATATTTACAAAACCATTTCGCAAGATTTAAAATTAAACGATTTCATAAATGAATTTCAAGTTTACTTCACTGCTAAAAATTTTAATTACACACATAAATATTAATAAGCTAATATTTTATTTCAGGCGGTAAAACTGTCGACAAATAGCACTGTTTGTTAAAATATTTCCGCCAATCATCGCCAGTGTCAAGCAGAAAATTTATTTTCATACAAGCTGCATCTCCCTGATAGTTTATGTTTACTATCAGACGTCAAGCATGGACACTTTGCATGCTCAATTGCACACATTCACTTTTATAGACAGGTTAAAATTATTGTTTAAGCGCAAAAACAGTTATTATTCATATGAGAAATTTATGTTGCACATATTGCCTTCATAAGCATAAAAATGTGGCATGAACCTTCAAAAATTTATAGCAAAGCGGCTGTAAAATTTTTCATATTCATAATGGCAGAAATATAAATGGTATATATCTGTGTATATTAGTACATATAATTATATTATATAAATGATATATATCTGTGTATATTAGTACAATGTGTATATGCCATATACATATTTTTGCTGACAATAGTTCTAATAAATATTAATTTCTATTTTATTACCTCATTAGAAGAGTAGCATTCATGCAAATGGAAGAGCAAAAGTATTATGTAAATGTATGAAACTAATAGTTGTATGTATGTAAAAAATAAATTTTTAATGAGCTAAATATGCTCTTGCAACGAGTCAAAATTAAATACTTTTGTTCACATCGCTTATGTCATACATTTTTATTTTAAGGCCAAATAATGCGTTGTTTACTCCCCGACGATAGGTTGATGAAAAGTTTGAGTGGCTAAGAAAACTATAATGAAATTTATCAAAATATCAGGAA
Organism: Bactrocera zonata; assembly: GCA_037783105.1. NCBI lineage: Eukaryota > Metazoa > Arthropoda > Insecta > Diptera > Tephritidae > Bactrocera > Bactrocera zonata. The sequence continues at coordinate 1,227,218 of JBAWJQ010004250.1, forward strand.
AAAAATAATAAAAATATTAGAAATTTAAAAAAAAAATTAAATCAATTGTTTGCGTATTTGTAATAAATTAATATATACATCTACCTACCTAAGAACAACCGTTGACATCATTAACTTACTTAATTTTAAAATAACCGTTAAGTCTATTTTTTGCAATATTAACTAAAGAGTCCACTAGTAGTAGTTGTGTAATTTCTGAAACACTATGTTAATTTTTTGCTATGTTCTGCCGAGTTGTGTCTTTTAATCTAAAAAATGCTCTTTTTTCTTTATTTGTGTCTCCTTTTTCTTATCTGAAATGTGTCACTTTCGATGAAATTATTGTGATAATCATACTGTTATTCGATGTCTAAACTCAAAAATGTTTCTTAATATCATTATTAAACTAAAAAATCAATAATATTTGAGCTAAGCTGCTCTTTATAGACGATTTTCTACATTATAGACAACGGTTTGTTTGTAAAATTTCTGTAATTTCTATAGAAACTGCTCCTGCTCCTTCTAAATATTTGTAATTTTTGAAGTTGTGACTCTTTGAAATTAGTGTGTGCTTTTCTTAAGTTACGTGAAGAAAAAGACAACTCCAGAACCAAAAAAATATTTTGTAATTTATTAAATTAAATATTTTTTCGAAACTTGTTTGGCGGCTGTCAAATAAATTAATATTATCATTGCACTATCCAAAAGTCGTAAAAAAATCAAAACAATAAAATAAAAAAGTAAAGGCAATGTTCAATTTATTGTCTTATATAATAAACAAATAAATAAAGCAATTTTTTATACCATATTGCTTGAATTTTTTTTTTTTCATGTTACAAAATTTTTGCCTCACTTAACTATAACATTTTACTGAAGACTTTTGCAGCGAACTTGCTATTCATATAATGTTAAATGTTAAGCAATGATAACATGAGCGCAACAATTTCGGCATATGAGTCGAATAAACCAACAGCGCTGTTATAATTTAACATAACATGTTTTAATAACGACTAGAAATTAGCTGATGTAACTGGTGCATTTATAGGCAATGTTAAACACAGTAAATGCAAACTGTTAACAGTTGGCGTGCAAACAGTGAACAGTTGGGGTTTATACAGCCACGGTACTTGAAATATTTAAGCCGAGGAACATTAACAGCTGTAATATTGAACAGTGAAGTGTTTGGTCATTTAAAATTAGAACAAACTTAACTAACATATGAACCAGTAATTGCTGATTTAATTACTGTTAAGTGTACTCGTATATAAATACTAACAGCCCTAGAGCTAGTGCGAAGTAGTTAAAGGTTTTCTTCTTTTGATAGAATATGCAGTCAATGTAATAAATAGAAATATTTAAGAGAGCAATGTTACCAGTTCAGTTCTATAACAGTAACATTACTTTTATAACAGTTAATAGGCACAGTTAGTAGGTACAACAGCAAAGGTTAAGCTAAATACAACATTCTGTACAAGCAATTGGCATTTCAGATTTATACATCTAACATTTTGCTACAAATATTGTGTGAGTTAAGCATATGAACATACATACATACATAAATTTCATAATATGTATCTAAAAAATTATTTACTGCCTAAAATAATAAAATAATAAAAAAAATTTTGTTTTTTAATAAAAACATGGGACTGAGTGCACTGATCTGTATAAATAATATATACATACATTTAAGTGAAATAGTATTTTATTCCTCCATAAAATTTAATTAATATTATTTTTTATTCATATGAATCTCCAACATAAGCATTAACTTGAAATAAATCAATAAAGAAAGTTAGCTCTTAAGGATGCGCCAAAATTATGCCTCTAACGACACTATTAAGTAGTTTCTAGATGATGCTCTTTATTTTTGGACATAGAAAAACTACCAATAAGTCGAATTTGGAGACTGAAGCTTCGTTGGAGTATTGTATTTGTCAAAAATGTTACGAACAATAATAACTTTCAATTATCTTTTAAACACCTTATATTAAAATTTTAAATCTAAAAACTTGACTTAATTAGAATTAATAAACTGAAAACAATAATCAATAAAAAAATTGTAATTACTATTCTTGAAGATAATTTTTAGCTTTATTAATTTATAGTTTTAGAATTTTCGTATTGGATTTTAATATCAATAATTCACAATTTGATTAGAATATATGAATATTGCTTTAATTTTACATCTTTTATAACAGTCGTTGAATTTAACATTATGTTATAATAGCACTCCAATAAAAATACATTAATCAATTACAAACCTTTACATTAGCAGTCTGCTCGATCTATTTACAGCTCTTGATTTTTTAACATTTTGCACATATTTCGACTTCTGAATATATCCTAAGGTATACTGCTGCTAACATTAACATCATCTAAGCAACGTCGCTGCCACTGTTACTATACCGCCAGCTGCTGTAGCATCTGCTGTAATGTTACTTCATCAAAATTCTGCTAATCCGCTGTTCATCTGTCTGAGATCACAACATCTGCGCTGCTGCCGCAACTGCGCATGCTGCTACTGCCGTCAAAGAGATGCTGTTGCCGCGACTGCGCACAGCCTCAGCGCTGCGCTGAGCCTTACATTCGGCTGTTAGCCTTGTGTGCGTGAACTGGTCTGCCTGCCGACCAGCCCGATGCCTGCACATGCTATTGCACATACAGTGGTAGCTATAGGAAATATTTATATCTGTGTTTGTGTGTGTGTATGTGTATGCTTGGCCAGCGAGCGCATACGCGCATGCTGCTGCCGATTGCTTTGCAGAATGGCTTTGCAATATTCGCCTTTAGTGGTACTTCGCGCTTCTTTCTTGCTGGTTCGTTCGTTTGATCAGCTAAACGACAACACGACGCGGCAAACACGACCACGTAAACAGCACGTCCAAGCGACGGCGGCACACATAGATAGACAGAACGAAAAACCAAACAACAATCAGCCGGCTAACGAAACGACGACGGCAAATCCAAACGCGGTGCAAAAATAGTAAATACTCCAAAATATGGTTAGTTGATGTGGCGTGTTTTTTAATTTGACGACGGTGTGTTTTATAAACAATAACGGTGTTTACGAGCGCCTGACTGCGCATACGCATGTTTATATGTATGTGTTAATGTAGCTCTGTTCTTTATTTTGCTGCCGGTAGGGTTAGCCCTGCGCTGCAGAAGCAGCAGTCCAGCTGCAGAACTCTGTGTGTTTTGGAGACTGCGAAGTTGATTCTTTGTGTGCCTTACGTAGCCGGCTAATGGGTGCATTGTGCGGTTGCAAATTTAGCAATTTTCGATAAATAAATAAAAACGTTATTAAATTAAATATTTAAATTTTTTTTTTACAATAAGTGCATCAAATAATTTATATGCACATATAAACTCATGTGTTTAAAATCAGTTTTTAGGACTGTGCAAAAGAATAACGGTATGTGAAATGGTATACTAAACAGCAGTTATGAGTACTATAGAGACGAATTGGGAAAGGTGTGTGTAGCGGAACTAGGTTTTTTTCGTTTTAAAACTGCAGTGAAACGTAAAATAATTTTATCATAAAGAAATTTATGATTTTAAAAAATATATGATTAACAATTTTATATTAAAAATATATAAAAAAAAAATTTAATGTAAAAAATAAAAAAATATGTATGTATATGTATGATACATATGTTGGATTTAATCGGACTGAGTATTAAAAAAAATCACCATTGCAACAACAAAAAAATTTTTTGCTTCATTTACGCATTCGAAATTAAGAGAAATACATATTTAAATAAAAAATTCAACAACAAATTTATATAACATCAACTAAAGCATACGCGTATATGATACATATAAGAACACAGCTGACTGAGTGATAAAGAAAAAACTATGTCATAAAAAAGTGTGTTTTCTTCCAATTATAATTTAAATACTTACAGAAAGAAATTCAACAAAAACAGAAAGTATATACCATAAGATATATATGTAGGTATATATGATACATATGGGCTATGAAACTGAGTGGTAAATAAAAAACTACTACCACAACAAAGAAATTATTTTTTACCACAAATAATAACTAGAAATAGTAGTTTGGTGGAAATTGAACCAAAACTTATTGTTTACGTTTCACGTTTTTTGTTGAATTTTTTTATTTAAATTGTTTTTTTTTTTAATTTTTTTTAATAAATTGCCAAATATCAGAAATTTTATATCCAACGCTAATTATTTATATAAAAAATGTTATCAGCAACTTTTTTATGAAATATTTTCTTCATTTTATTTACACAAATTAAAAATTTTAATAAAATTCTTTGTTTTTTTTGAAAAATCTCTATTATTTTGTTTAAAACATTGAAACCTTTAATAAATTAGCAAAATATCAATCCAATAAAATTTACACATAAAAAATTTTTTTTTTGTCACCAACTTTCCGTGTCACTTTACTTTCTTCAATGCGTCGTTGCAAGCGAGTAATGTTTACGCGCACACCTTGCACTTACAAAACAACAACAAACACTCAGCAAAACTTACGTAAACTTACATGTACATGTGTACAAATATGCAGCTACATATGCAAATGCGCCAGCAAACAGACTAACCTATGCACTTGTCATCGCACCAGAAAGACCAACCGACTTGTCATAGTCTACTGGCTTTTCGACGCCTTGACGCTTGCCTATCACAGCTGCGCTATTAACTTGGCGCTTTCGCATTTCATTTGCCATACCCCTCGTGCCCGCCACCGATTGACAACAACTCAAGCTGGCGACCAAATAAAGGTGTGCTCTTCTAATACCAATAATTTGTAGATCAACAGTGCGCTGTAAAGCACTGCTGGCGAAGTGCAATAAAAACAAATAAAAAACTTAAAGTAATGCATAGTGAAATGCAACAAGATCAACAGCACTAAATAGGAGCAAATAGGCGCAGACGTTTGCAAAATAAAGCGTAAAAGTGCAATTTACCAAAATAAACAAACTTATGTATAGTTAGTTATGCGCATGTGCAGCTATAGTGCCATTTTTTAGGCTCATATTTCATTTTTCATTTTTTTTTAGCCCTTAAAACTGCAAACAATAACAAAAACTGTACGACATTTGAAAATCATTTGTCAACTATTTGCTTGCCAAAGTATTCCTGGAAGTTACTAAAAAAGACTAAAATAGAAATTGCAATACAAAAATAAAAAAAAAACGTCTGACGAAAATTAAGCAATAAAGCATAAAGTCTTCTGCTAAAACTACGTAACATAACAGAGCAACCAACACAGCAAATACAACAAAGAGCTAAGCATGGCTAATTGCGGTGGAAAGGTCATATGCGCAGACGCAACTACCGCGCATGCATAAAGGCTCAACAACAACAACTGCGCACGCAAGCGTTTAGCGGAAAATATTTTGTTTTGGCTGACATTGCGTGGCGTAAATGTAAATGCAATAAGAAGGCAGCACAAAACGTGAAAGAAAAAGAAGAGAGCCAACACATGCTTGGTTTTGTAGTATTGGACAAAATATTGCAAAATAAAGTAATGATTTTTGAAAAAATATGCACAAAATCAGCAAAAATACTAACAAAATAAAACAAATACAAATAAATGACTATTGTAAAGTAATATAAAAAATATTAGTAATAATTTATATAGTGCAATATAATATCTATTTTAATGAGTTACTAAAATTAAATGGAAAATTTTAATAATACTATACAATACAATAAATAAATAAATAAATAAATAATATACACTATTTAAAAAAAAAAATAAAAATACTTACAGTGTTAAGAAAATACACTGTAATCAAAAACAAAGAATTGCTAAAAATATTTACTAAAAAATTTAAAATCTACAACATAGTATAAGAATTCAAAGAACGTGAAAATTACTTCAAAACATTATTACTACACAAGAAATACAACAACAAACAAATTGCAGCTATATATATTCGGATAATTTTTCGGATAGCTTAACTTAGTTTCCTGCTTTCTATATAAGGTATGTACTGTTATAAACTCGTTTAAGACAATAACTTACTCCTTAGAGTTTTAGTGGTATAATAAATTCTCCATACCGTTGATATCGAACTATTATAAATATTATTATACTGAGATATGTAGATGAGGATGGCAATGCGACTTTAGGTCTATTGTGCCCAGCTGTCCTACTATCTGACCGATCAAAATCAAGTTCTTTTATGTGAATGTTTTCTTGAGAAGGATTAGCATTATAGTTACTCTAAAGCCATTGTTAATATTTTCTTTTTATTTACTCTTAAAATTTGAAAAATCTTAATTTTTAAATATTATTAATCCAAATCTATTAGTTATATAACTACACATTTCAGCAAAAGGATCAGTAGATTTCGCCCCTTTTTTTCGATTTGCTAAGGGGTTTTACGTACTAATAATGTATTCGAAGTTTAACAATTTTTTTTGTTAGCAGTTTACTCAACATACTTAGTTACTGTCGCCATACAATTAATAACATTACATTAACACCCCTATTCTGTTCACTTGACAAATTCAACATATTTATAATTTGTCAAAATTCGAAATTTATCAAGCATTTCGTATTCTGTGTCTGAAATAAAAAGCTCTTTTCTTTATAAGTTGTTAAGATGTCAAATGCTCTTGACAGTGCTCGTTATGAATTAAATATCTGATTGTGCATCTTGTTGTGAAAATGGAAGATATTTTACTTTTGTTATTGTTAAATGAAGATGAAAATTGTGAGAATATGAATCGCGCGCGGCATTTAAAATCCATTTTCTATAAGCGAGAATACCTTTGGGCAAAAAATTTTAAAAAATTGATGAACAAGCCTCACACGATGATCAGAAAACGTCACTACCTTTAACTGCTTTGGTTCCAGCAGCTTTGAACTTCTTTGGACACGGCCCATATCAGGAAATGTGTAGGTAATAACGTCAAGTTGCCCATGAGTCAGTCGTTCCTTTCGAGAAGTGTACGGGCTGTAGCAAAACTTATTGTGAAGGTGAAGGGAGGAGAAATAAAGTTTCACAGTTCAAAAGAGGAACAAATTTTTATAAAAACGAGGCAAGTATTATTGTAATACAAATAATATACTAATTTAAGGTAATTTTATTTGATATATGTTCCAGATTTTTTTTTAGAAATTAAAAAGCACCATAGGAGCAATTGACTGCATTCAAATTGCTATCAATATAATTTGAATAGAAATCAGCTGTTTCTATTTACATTATTTTGTTCACCACACGTGTGGGGAAAAGCCTTGCGAATTGAAGCTTTTACTTTTATCAAGATTAGCACAGAATACCAAAATATTTCGAGCTTGATAAATATTTGAGTTAATTTTCAATATTTTACTAATTTGTCAAGTGCACAGAATAGGGGTGTAAACCTCATAAAACAATTTAAGTTCGAACGCACAAAAGACTTAAGCAACGAACCAACTGAAAACTAGGCTTTTTCTATAGCTCACAGTATTTGCAAATCGAGTCTCTAGTAAAAAAAGGTACTTTTGTCATACTATTTTACATTTATTTATTGTAATTGTAGCAGATTTTTACAGATTGCGCGGCTGCAATCGAAACTCTGCTTCATGAAAGTAATAATGAGTGGCAATCTTCCTTATGTGTGGCAATAATATTAATTTAATGGTATTCCACAAAATTTGTTGAAATTTTTTCTCCATTGTTAGTTCTGGTTGCAATATTTTCATTCCCATAATAACTTAATCGGACATCTTTGATTTCCTTGTAAGTTTGTTTAAAGGTTCAACTTTTAACTTAAGGCTTAATGTTGGAAAGAATTCATAAAGTGCCCCTCAAAACCTTTGAAGAAAAAAATCATCAAGATATCACATACTCTGCTTCATTTTATTTTTAGTCTAAACGCTTGGTGAATGCCATAAATATAATACTGAAATTTGCTTATCTCTTAAGAATTTGTAAACCTTTGTCTGTATGTGTTCATTGACCTCACTTTCTTTTAACGGTTTGAACGATTGACTGCTGTCTTCAAGTGCAAATTGTCACTACATTGACTCTACTGCCTATTACTTATTTTTTATTGCCTGCTTTCAGGCGCATTGCTTATAATATGTATTGGTCTTGTAAGCTAGTGTTTATTATTTGCGTTCAAATTCCAATTAGAACTATTTTGAAAATTTAATTTTAACATTTTTTTGATAAATTGTACTATTGCGAGCTTTAAGTAAATGATGATCAGCTGATTGGACAGAAATTCAGAACTATACATCAGTTTTTAGATTGTTAAAAAAATTAAGTTGTTAAATAGCTTTTATTATGCTTTAAAAAATATTAAGTTATATTAAAGCAGGTAAATAAGTGAAATTATAATATAGATTTACTGCAAATTTAAAAATTCATGTCGTTTGGTTTGCAGTCATTTTCTACGTTGAAATGTGTAAGGTCAATTTAGGGAAACAAAATTTCAACGCATGTGGAAGCAGGCCCCAACTTTGTTAGTATGAACTCAATCTAAAGAAAATTAGCCAATGATTAGGTTCAGCCACCACAACGCCATCCATGAAGAGAGAAAACAGCTGTAATATATATACATTCGCTTTTCTTCTCGTACATTCAACTTCTTATAAGCAAAGCCCCGCGTAATTGCAGTATACTGTTCGAATCATCTCTATATGCACAACCTTAGTATAACCCCTCGCATATTTAACTTATATAGTATGATGTCTACGAGTATATACAAATTGCCGGCAGCCATCTTTGCTGTCTAATAAATGCAAATGCACGTGTGCATGAAATGCTCTCATATGGATATGCCATATGTCATTCAAACGCAATATGAAATGAATTTGTTGTTGACTTGAGAAATATCGCTCAGCGAAATTAACTGCAAACATGCATATGCAGTATATGTGCTTGTATAACAAGTGCAGCTAAAAATTATCTAACGTTTTCATTGCATGCAAGTAAACAGTTTAAAAGTTCAGCGAAATTCGCAAAAATTGCAAAAATACTTTTCATACGTGCAACAAGCGCAGCTAAGATTGCGACTTGACGAATAAATATGGCAGTTTTATTATACAATCGGTGTAGCCTGACAACTCGTAGACTAAATGCTGATTTTAATAGTGCAAGGCAAACATATTAAATATATAATAAGTGTCTGTATGCTTGTATGCTTGTATATATATTCATATATAGTACACATATGAATTGGTATGTATAAAAACACTCATGTGTGCGTTTGCGTGCATATACATATGTATATATAGTAAATTTACGTTATAGAACTATTTGTACTCATAGTGCCGACTTGTTTTCTTAAAGACTATAGCTGAGCGTACTTTGTTTGCTAATATATGCGTACATCATATTTAATATATGTGAGAAGAAATTACTTTGAAATAATATGTAACTGCATATCTGCTGGTTATATCTATTACAAATATATATATAGTTTTATTTGTTCCAGTCTATGTTTGCATATTTATATCTATAAAATAGATATGTAGTAAATATGTTTGCCCTTACAACTGACTAGATGATTGGTTCAATTCCGTAACCCTCTCTCGCTCACTCTTATTTTTGACAATAGGCTTGATTTTTTTCGCCAACTGGAGGGACTGCAATACCGAGTTTGAGGAGCTAGTAAAATTTTAAGACAAGGTTTCCTATAGTATGAAACTCAAAGCTAAGAGGCCTTTATTTATAGCATGACTACCGAGCGGCAACCTACATCGCTAAAAAAGTTTTGATTTTTGATGAAAGAGGAAGTGAACACATGCTTTTAAACATTATCTTAAGGCAATAGGCCTGATTCATATTTATATATATATCTATACATATATATTGTATATATTAATATCATTTAAACGGTTGGGTTTACGAAAAAATCACAGGAGAAATTTTTTTAGGGAATTCAATTTCCTACAAAATCTAAGGAACAAGATATTTTTTGAAGTAGTTGGAAGCGACATATAAATTTTTCTATCTGATAATAAAAAAAAATAGAAAACTGTATGTAGGAGGACCTTCCTGTTACAATTAAATACTCATATTTGGAGAGGCTTTCTCAGAGGCATCTAGGAACCTATTTTACCGAGTACCAATCGAAAAAAAAAAATTTTTTGAATCACCCTAATATACAAGTATATGCGCTTAAACGAAAGTAATATATATTTATACAAACATATACATACATATATCGATGATATTAGAAAAATTGTTTGCCTTTTTCAAATTTCCTTGTACTAGGTAGGGAGGTAGGTAGGAGTGCAGCCCTATCGGGCTCAATTAGCACTTTATGTGCCATTTTGATACACTGTTCGTTCGCCTTTTTAAAAATTCCTTATTAACAGTGTACTACAAACATACATTTTGAGATTAAAGCAAATGTATTCAGAGCAACTGCAATTTTCAGCAACATTCCAGTTCCTTGTAGAAAAATAGTCGATAAATAATTAGAGCATTATATACATATAAAAAATTTGGGTATCCAATTAATGTGATATTATATATTTACTAGGAGATCCGTGCAGTCGTTGCTGTGGTATAGATTTTAAGCTATTATTCATATTATAAACTATTCAATACATTGAAAATTATATTTACGAATAAAAGCGAAAACGTTTTTGTCGGTATAGGAATACAAAGGATTGTACTTGAGGCTTAATTTTTAATATGTTTAAAAATATAAATTCCGTCAGAAAAACATTTATTATTTATGACTGCTTAGCAGCATTTCTGTCCAGTTAATAGAGTTGTTCGCTTAATAGATTGTGCTTAATAAACATCAGTTATGTGCATGTTTGATGGAGATGTCCACTTAATAGAGCGTCAATTTAATAGAGCTTTCACTGTATTATTTATTTATGAATTGTTTTTACTATCCTATCTTCTAAGTTGCTTCGAACTGGACGCAGTGTGTTAAATTTTACTAAAATGGTTCAGTAGTTTAGGAGTCTATTGCGGACGAACAACGTGCAAAAATAAACAAATTGGGTAACCAATTGCATGTGAAAGAAATGCTTTTGATGCTTTTTAGTTTTTTTATTCTTCTCCAGTGAGTGCAACAAGTACAGTCTTTTAAGTGCAGCGTAATTCTCAAATTTATTTTTTGATTTTGAAAACAGTCAGTATAATAAGCCATCCAATAGTGCTAATTATTTATTAGTAACTCTACAATAACAGTGGTGATTTTGAAAACTCAGGGAGAAACTTCAATGAATTCTACTTTAATATTTAAGAGTTAATTTTTTTAAGAATAATTAGTAATGAAAATATTTAAGTCATCTGGCTAAATAAATTTATTTAATTCATAAAGCTTTTTAGTGCCTGCGGAAACTTGTGAATGTTGTATTATTTCAGAGAGGAAGTAAAATGATTATTTTTCCAATCAGCAAAAATCCGCAAAACAGTATTAATTTTAATTGTAAGCCTTAGGTGAGGTGGAAATTTCTGAAACAAAAATGGTTTACAGCCATCACTTTGTCAGTATTAAAGTACATAGTTTTATGCCTTCAGTGCCGATTACTACTCTCTCGCATAAATAACCTTTAAATTAGTTCTGTAAACTCAGCTCAATAAAGCCAACTTGACCGTAGATCACTTTACATAAATAATATCAAACCCCTTTTCTATGTATTCATATACATTGTGACAAAAAAAAAAAAAAACAAAATATTTAGTTATTCATCAATATTTATTTTGTCGCCTTAAAAGTTATTCTCACTAGATATAATATACTTATGCCAACGATTTTTTCAGTCCTCGAAACACTTATCATAAACACTGTTTTTGATGGCTCAACTCCTTCCGCAAATAGCGACTGCTTCAGTTTGGGTTAAACGAAAAAATCACGCGGAGCTAAATATGGTGAATATGGTGGTTGGTCTATAGTATTCATTACGTTTTTGACTTTAAATTCGGTCATAATCGTGGCTCGACGCGATGGTGCATTATCATCGTGTGCTTCCGCAATTCCAGCCGTTTGCAATGGATGCTCTTATGCAAGCACCTCAATACGGCCAAATAGAACTCCTTACTGACCGTTTGTCTCTCCGGAACCAATTTATGGTGCACCGAACTGTGAATATCGAAAAAGATGAGAAGTGAGAAGCTTTGGCGAAGTTTCTTTTGGATCGGTTCATGTTTTTTTCCATTCCGATGATTGTTTACTTGCTTGTATGTCAAACTCATAAATCCATTCCTCGTCGGCAGTTATAACGCTCTCCATAAATATTGAATCGCCATTCGCTTGTTCGAACTTGCCCAAAGAGACATGTTTACGGTATTCTTTTTGGAAAGCTTTCAGCTTTATCGGGACGAGTAAAGCAAAAACACGTTTCATATACTAAATATTAACCAAAATCAGTCGAACTAAATAGCAGAAAATGTCGTACTTTCTGGTCATCTTTCTAATACTTGTCCGACGACTTTCAAGCATCATATTCTCCACTTTTTAATATTTGTATCAGTTGTTGAAGTCGATCTTCAGCAATCTTTCGATAATATTTGTATTCTTTCGTACCACTCGTAGGTTTACGTTTCGGATAAAACTGAATCATCGTAAGCCATTTCCAACATTCGCAACGATTCTGCATAAAAAATTTGATTAGAAATACAAAACTTTAGACTAATTCTTTGTTCGATATTTTTATAAATTGTAAAAATCGCAACGCATTGGCCACGGCGAATATCGCATTCGATGGAACGATGAGCTGTACGAGATATACGACGACATTGACATAGTTCAGCGAATTAAAAGACAGCGGCTACGCTGGCTAGGTAATGTTGTCCGGATGGATGAAAACACTCCAGCTCTGAAAGTATTCGACGCAGTACCCGCCACGGGAAGCAGAGGAAGAAGAAGACCTCCACTCCGTTGGAAGGACCAAGTGGAGAAGGACCTGACTTCGCTTGGAATATCCAATTGGCGCCACGTAGCGAAGAGAAGAAACGAGTGGAGCGCTGTTGTTGACTCGGCTATAATCGCGTAAGCGGTGCCTCTGTTTCATTATGATGCCAATTAAAACATATTTATTAACATTCCCTGATTACATTCAAGTCACTAAAATTAATTGCTTGGAATAAAATTCGATAATAAGTAAAACCGTTTCTTTGCACTAAATATTTTTCCAAATAAAATAATATTTTTTCCTTATTTTCTATAGGAACCTATTTTTTTATTTTTCCTTCTCTTCTTCTTCTCTCAATGTAAAGTATTTTCTCTATTTTTGACCAACTACTTTGCATTGCATTATTTTTCACAATACTACTTAATTTTTTCGCGCTTTTTTCGACGCTTCTTAACCAGCATCACTCATCGGCAAATTAACAAGTCAAGGTCGTTTTGGCTCGCGAACGCTGCGGCTGCAATCGCAACGAGTAGTGTGTAGTGTGTGGCTTGCAACGATATTATTTAGCTGCGATTTGCGAGTCTACATTAAATGTTATGCAAATTATACTAGAAGCAAGCGAGAATGCGCACAAGCAACCAAATGAATGCTAGCTATATAAATATATTTGTATATTTGCATATGCATGCAAATATATATGTATGAGTGTAGAACACTTGCGGATGCATTCAAATGTAAACAAGAATGAGCACACATATGAGAGAACAATCGCAGTTGCATAAATGCTTCAAATCAGATGAACATATATGTGTATGTCAGTGTATGCGTTTATCAGCACAGCTATCAACATATGTAACGCCATATCTGTAGCTATATTTTGTTGGTGCTTTTTTGTGATTTTATTTTTTTGTAAATGCATGCAGTTGAGAAGATGCCACCTCAGCCATTGTGTGGCATATGATTGCGAGCCGTCGACGCTGGCAGCCTTGATGCGTTTGTGTTTGTGTGCCGAGCGTCGTGTGAGTGTGGTAGCGTTGAAAAGTCAAGTAAAATGTGGAAAAAAATTAAAGCAAAACAACTCATTGCTATTGCACAGCCACAGCGTGCCGCAAAAAAAGTGTGAAAGCTATTTTTTGCTATGCAATTTTTTGAGTATTCTTCTTCTTCGTTTTTGGGTGCTAAGTTAACCGCTCCACCAGCTGTTGCAAACACCTGTTTTTGTTTAACAAGTGCCAAGCGGATGGCAAGAGTGGGCTTTGGCTTGCCTTTGCACGCCTGGCATTCTAGCTAAGCATATACAAACTTGAACACTAAAAAAAATTACAAAATACATGTATGCGCACACACTTAATCACAAACTCATATATGTTTATGTGTAGAAGTAGCTTTTGCGCAAGCGCAGCATTAAATAATAGAATAAGAAGCAATTCTACGCTTGCAACATCTTATTTTAGAGCCGCACTACTTTAGTTAGAACTGTAATTTAGCAGATTTCAAAAACAAAAATAAAAACAACAACAACAGAAGTCGAAAAAATATTGTAAACAATGCAAACATTTATTCTACCGCACATGGCCAAAACGAGTAAGACGGATTGAAACTTTGTACATGAAGAACAGTGGGCGCTTGGTTACCAATTTGTGAATAACAATTATTAAATGTCAGAAGGTACAGAATATTCAATACCAAATATTAATTACTAATTATCTATTTCTAAATACTAAATACCAAATACCAAATACTAAATACCAAATACCAATTACTAAATACTAAATACTGAATACTAAATACTAAATCCTAAATAATAAACACTGAATACTAAATACTAAATACCAAATACTAAATACCAAATACTAAATACTAAATACTGAATACTAAACACTAAATACTAAATACTGAATACTAAATACTAAATACCAAATACCAAATACTAAATGCCAAACACTAAATACTGAATACTAAATACTTAATACTAAATAGTAAATACAAAATACTAAGTACTAAATACCAAATACTAAATACTAAATACTAAATCCTAAATAATAAACACTGACTACTAAATACTAAATACTTAATACTAAATACTAAATACAAAATACTAAGTACTAAACACTAAATACTAAATACCAAATACTAAATACTAAACACTAAATAGTAAATACCAAATACCAAATACTAAATACTGAATACTAAATACAAAATACTAAGTACTAAATACTGAATACTAAATACTAAACCCTAAATACTAAACACTGAATACTGAATACTAAATACCAAATACTAAATACTAAATACCAAATACTAAATACCAAATACTAAATACCGAATACTAAATACTAAACACCAAATACAAAATATTAATACTAAATACTAAATACTAAATTCTAAATACTAAATACCAAATACTAAATACTAAATGCTTACTACTAAATACTAATTACTAAATACTAAACCCTAAATAATAAATACTAATTACTAAATAGTAAATACTGAATACTAAATACTAAACCCTAAATAATAAATACTGAATACTAAATACAAAATACTAAATACTAAATACTGAATACTAAATGCCAAACACTAAATAACAAATACTAAATACTAAATACAAAATACTAAATACTAATTACTAAATACTAAACCCTAAATAATAAGTACTAATTACTAAATAGTAAATACTGAATACTAAATACTAAACCCTAAATAATAAATACTGAATACTAAATACAAAATACTAAATAATAAATACTGAATACTAAATACCAAATACTAAATACTAAATAACAAATACTAAATACTAAATACAAAATACTAAATACTAAACCCTAAATACTAAACACTGAATACTAAATACCAAATACAAAATACTAAGTACTAAACATTAAATACTAAATACAAAACACTAAATACAAAACACTAAATACAAAATAATAAATACTAAATACTGAATACTAAATAGAGATGCGGAAAATTTGGTATTTAGACCAAATTCTAAATATTAATACTAAATTCTTAACAATAAAAACTGCTTAATTTCAAATTACTTATTTTCAAATTAATGTTTAATACAAATTACTAAGTACTAAGTATTAAATATCACAAGTACTAAGTAATAATTACTAATCACTAAATACCAAATACTCATTACGTTAAAGAGTAATGACAAAGTATTTAAGCACGCATTCTTATAATTACTAATCATTACTATCAATTACTTATTACGGCATACTAGAAAACAAATTTAATTTAAATTTAAGCAAAAAACGTCTCCACTGTGCAAAATATCCCATTTAATGCAAGTTCATATATATTCACAATTTTTGATCCCTCTACAAATATGAGCACTTGCTGTGGGTGCAGCACTTCGCTTGCGGCACATTAAATTGTTGTTCTGATTGTACTAAATATTTATTTGCCATTTTTGGCCCAACTCTTTTGACAATTGTAGCTTCTTCGGCAAGTTTACAAGCATAGCATTTTTGTTGTTGTAAAGTCTTGTTTAGTTTATTTTTCTTACTGCTGCAATTGCATCTGCTAGTTTTTTATAAAGCTTAGTTAGCGACTTTTTTCACAATTTTATTGAATCAAGAGTAGCTGGGTGCAGCCAGTGCCAGCTTGTAGTTAAATGTATGAAGACTACGATAGTCACATTTGCTGAAACTGGCTAGCAGTAGTGGCCGACAATAATAATGTACTTGTTGCTGTTCGCTGTAACGACTGCTGGGTTCTAAAGATGGGTTTATTTCAATATTTTTGTTGCCATACGGTTGATTTGTCAGTGCTGTTAATCTACTTGAGGATAGACTGTGAATAAAATAGCAGCAAAATAATTTGAAATTCATCGCTTTTATTATTGTTGTTTTTTCTATTAAACGGCCATTACGGTAATCCATATATTACCTTAAACTTGCATGACCCTTTCTGGTATAAATTGGCAGACTTAGTTGCCTTGTATATCTCGTTTGTTGTACAAGTAGTCAAGTCCGTGGCAACTTGTTAAATAAATATGCAATTTTCTGCTATTATTTGATGAGTTTGCAGAGCAACATTCACCAACGCGGATGCTTCACAGCTTAAACGCTGTCAAGTATTTAAATGTGCACTCATAAATATAGATTATAATGGGAAGCTTGCAGCAATTTCTTGCAAAGCAGTACAGTCGTTTGAAGCATACCTGTAAATGATATTAATTCGAATTAATGTAAGTACATTTGCATTTATCATTATTAATTAACACTTTGTGCTTCTGCATTTTTGCATTTAAAGTATTTTTAAGATAACCCCAGCTTAATAGCGATGATTTAATTTAACATCAGGTCTTTAATGCTTTGCGAAACCATCCCTTAAAGATAGAAAAGTTGAAATATTAACTATTATAGTCTGAAGATGCTTGATTTGTAGGTGTGCTTTTCGAAAAGAGCCACGCCTCTAATATTTTTAATTGACGGATAATAATTAGTACTTGTTCGAACTAAGGCGCATCAAATTCCAGTTCAGAAAGTCAATAAGCTGTGTAAAGTTACTCGCCTTTGCATGGTTCTTGACTATAGCACTTATTCAGCTGGAAAAAAGTTAGCTGAACAATGTCCAAAATGTTATAGGAATGCTATTCAGCTGTGATTCTATTAAACTGAATAAATTCTACAGTCAAAAGCCTGAAGAGTTCCAGTTAAAGGATTATAGAAATAAGGGGTGGGCAATCTAACGTTTTAAATTTGAATTATCTATATTTCGACATTGGAAACGTCAAATACCATTCGGAAAGTGACACATATTCAGTAAAAAGTCTAAAATTTACGAAATGGGTCGCAATTCACTAGAAGAAAACTGGGAAATATTGAAAAAAAACCCGAGGATGGTCAATTTTTCAGAAACATCATCTTTTCGGACGAGGCTCATTTCCACCTCGATGGTTACGTTAACAAGCAGAATTGTCGCATTTGGGGTACAGGACGGCGCTACGTGCCATACAGCAAACGCTACGCCCTATCTTCGAAAATCGCATAATCAGCAAAAGAGGTGATGTGAATTGGGCTCCCAGAAGTTGCGATTTAACTCCGTTAGACTATTTTCTGTGGGGAGATGCTAAAGATAAATTTTACGCCAACCATCCAGAAACAATTCAAGATCTAAAGTACGAGATTCAAGCTGCTGTAGCTGTCATAAGGCCTGAAACCATCGAGAAAGTACTCCAAAATTGGGTGGATCGGATAAGCTACTGTAAACTCAGCTGTGGTGGTCATTTGTCCGAAATTGTTTTCCACAAATAAATTTCATAAAACAACCTTTTAAATAGATGTTAGACCCTTGAAAAATATCAAGGTGTTTTTTTTTTATTGACTTTTTAAATTTAAAATTTTATTTGGCCCACCCTTTATTTCTTCAAAGATAATTTGTTTGCTCTATTGGCTTTTATTGTCGAAAAATAGTTATTCAAACTAAACAGAATACAATTGTCTTTTCACAATTTTTAGCTCCCCCATTAATTCAGCTTGAGTAAAATATAGCTGAATACCGCATTGAATACTATCAGATAGCTGAATAGCAAACATTTTTTTAAATTCAAGGCCTGAAGGATTGAAATATAGGTTGCTTTAATGAAGCAAAAAATATTTTCTGCCAGCTTTCTTTTGAAAAATAAGCTATTGCAGCTTAGAGAAAGGCCATTAGTTTGCAACTTCATACCCCGGTTTCATGAGTTTTGTCGTCAGCATTTATTCAACTGAGTATAAAGTAGTTGAATATAGCGCTGAATGCATTCAGCATGTTAGAGAGATAAATGCTCTAAAGCTGGACAAATTTTTAAGTCATAGACTGGAAGAGTTCCACTTATACGTTAATTTTATGAGGACGCTTTTTGTCAGATAGGTTTATGTAAAATCTCAAATGGTAATGCAAACGAAGAAATTTAGATGTCCTTGTTAAACCCGGAGATTTTTCAAAATAAAATACCTAATATTTTTTAACTAATATTTTTTTAATGCAAATCTAAAAGCAAGAAAATCCAACGGGTCTCATTATATTTGGTTCCTGAACTTTACTAACCAAATAAGCCGTGCATAGCGCGAATTTCTGGTTAAAAAGAAAAAAAAGCAAAATAGTGTCTCAAAAGGCTTAATTTATGATGACTAATGTTTCTACAGATAACACTCTTTAAAATAAGCTAAGTCTAGGTGTACTGTTCTTTAATAAATTGGTGCTCTCCGCTTCATTAAATCCAAATATTAGGGTTTAAAATGGGAATAAAGAATATTTTTCATGCAAACATTTTAAGATATTTTTTAACAAAGTAATGTCTAAATTTAACAAACTACCTTGAGAAATTTTTTAATCTGGATTATTTTTTGATCGATTTCGATTATTACCATGAAATAGTTATATCCATTCGATATAATTTCCTTGTTATATTAGACTGATAATATCGTGTTGAATGGTTATTTCGCTACATAACCTAATTTACTAGAATAATCCTACTTTTTATATATTTTCTGCAGCAAATCTAATTTTTTGTACAAAATTAAATTGTTTTTAGGAAGAAGTATTAACTTTGTATTAAAGGCTTTTATATTAGTAGGCAATTTTTTATTTTAGTAAGTTTGCTGGATTAAAAAAATCTTCAATTTACTATTTAAAAGTTACATTTTAGTACCTAGAATCATGAATATTATCACCAAATTTCTATAGTTCCTTGCTTCAGTTTTTAAATTATCCAAAAAATATTTAAAAAGTGTTATCTTAAAACATGGTTCCATATTAAGCTGTTATATCTGCAGATCATCTAAATACTTGAACTTTGACTTATATCTATTTATATTATTACTAAGCCCACAGTAGTCAACTTTAAAATAATAAAAATAATTTTTCAATATTTTCAGATTTTTTCAACAACAACAGCTACAATACATAACCGTACAAAATGATGAATCAGGATAATCCTTATGCGGTAAGTGTGCACACCTCAATTTTCACAATACTGTGGTACTAAAAATGTATATACACACATACTTAAATATTAATAAAATGTTCAAAAATTCATAACCTTTATAAAAAACGTAAACAGCTTTCAATTTCACTGGAATCCATAATTTAAGACATCGTCAAATAAAAACAAAGATCACACAAGCAAAAAGTAATAATTGCTGTAAGTCACACGCCACAAAGGCCAACCAGCAAGTAAGGCAGGGTTAGGAGCGCGCAAAACACAAATGTACCTCGAAGTATTGCGGTCAATCATGCGCATAACTGTAATGTCACTTAAAATGTGTCGCCATATAAATAAATGTACATAAATTCCCATACAAAAAAAAGCTGGTGTTAATGTGTGTGTGCGTCTATACATATATGTGTGGTGGTTAACGGTCAACATTTTTGGTGGTCTCCATACTCAGGTGCCGGCTACCTCCCAGGCTGAACGACATTTATTTGTTAAATTTTTACGAGCGCACACAAATCGTTCGTGGCGTTCGGCGCTGACAAATGATAAAAATTAAAAGCCCTCCCTGAACAAAAAAAAAAACAACTAAAACAACTTATTGAGCTAGTTTAAGCACATTTATAAGCTTGTGTGTGTATGTATGTGAGCATTAACACTAGCTTTTGGTTAACCAAAAGTGCTCATGCAAATATACATACATATATCTGTGTCTATATGTATGCCTAGAAGTGTGTATAAAAATCGGCAATAAAACTTCATACACGCTACTAACAACAACAACGACGCCAAAAGTCGTAAAACACAAAATTTATTGTGAACACGTTGCGGTTTGAAAAAATTTTTCGGTCATAAAAATATTATTTCATATGTCCCGCTTATGTGTGAGTGTGTATGCGTGTGTAGTCGCGTTTCGAGTGACTAAATGAGATTAAAATTTTAAATGAGATCACAAGATGCTGATAACAAATGTAATTGTGATAAGCGTGCTTTTGAAAAATGTAAAGCAATGGCGCCGCGCATGTTCTCATTTGGGAGGGGTTGCTGCTCTATTAATTCTGAACAAATTTAAAATATTTTTAAGCGGTTTAAAAAGAGCTTTTTTCTGCGACTCTTCTCTCTTTCTTATGAAAGTTTTTGGTAAATGCAGGATTTCGTATTTTTGATGTCTGCTGTTTTAAGGGGTCAGTAGGGTAATTTTTCCAAATTTTTTTTACTTTTTTGCATTTTCTGTTCGCTTGCACCCTTAGAATTAATGTAGAAATCCACTTTACCATTGGAAGGTTTCAAAAAAGGCCCAAAAACAATAATAATGCTCGACGTTCGGACCACTCGGAGTGCACACCTCATACTTTAAACGCGTTTTTCTCAAAACACACACTTTCTTAAACTGGCGGTCATGATTCCGGTCGAACTACTCAACTGATTTTCTGGCTAACGTCTCTATACTTTTTATAATTTATTGATAATGTTATGACAAAAGTTATGTAAAAAAATATGGGGAAAAATTATAAAAAAAAGTTAATTACTTTTTTATTTATCAACATTTTTTCATAATTCTAGGATTATACTCCTAACCATTCACGTACATTTTAAAAATATATTAAGAAAAAATTGGGTTTTTGTGTTTCAGATGATCCAAACATGAGAAATCGCGTCCGCCGGTGAAAAAACGTATCTCATTCACCCAGCCATTTCTCTGACAGATGTCATCAAAAAATTCTGAAAATATTTGTGTATACACTTCACGTTATACCTCATGAATTGTGAAAAAGGCTCTATTGTAGAATAAAAATTTCTATGAAAAAAAGTTAAAAAAACAGACCAGGTTACCCTGCTGACCTTCTGTCATTAAAAGTTGGCTCTTAGTCTTATCCCCACCTAACGAACTTGTATTACAAAATTAAATTTCTTTAATAAATATTTTTAACTTTGACCAAAATTTGACGTGTACTATTTTCGTAGTCAATAAAAAATTGTTCTCATTTTGCACTGCAAATCAAAATCTCTAATAAAGCTCTTCTTCGCGTTTGTTCGTAACTCAACTGATTTCTGAGTAAGGTTGAACACACATACATGGGAGTTCTTATATCGATTGAACCTCTTTGAAAGAACTTAATTTGAAGATGATTTCCTGAGGAATATAACCATGTCTCTCTCTCGGTAAAGTCCCTTAAATATGTTGGAAACACATCGATCTGCGATTTTGCACACGTTTGTCATTTGTGGGAATCAATGATATAAGACTAATATAGCTTATAGCTATCATAAATACTGACCGATCATATTCAAGTCGTAATATGAAAACTTTTTTTGATTTGACAAGGCATCTTTAGAAAATTTGACAGGTATTGATATCCAAACAACTTCCCGAAAACATCGTTAAGATCGAATAACTATAACAAAAAGCTACTATACAAACCGAACATCTCATACAAACCGAACTGCATAGTAAACTTTTTTTGACGAAGTTTAGTAACAAAAATTTGAATGCGTTTTTACCAAGAGCATTGCCATCAATATCTGAACATATTTGTTTTTTTTTTAATTTGTCTTACTACCAAAAGTTCCAACTTCCTGCCGAGGTTAACTGAAAATGCATGAAATAGTAAATACCACTAATCACATATTAAACAAATTCCAGAATACCAACTAT
The DNA here is from genome assembly GCA_037783105.1 of Bactrocera zonata. Taxonomy (NCBI): domain Eukaryota; kingdom Metazoa; phylum Arthropoda; class Insecta; order Diptera; family Tephritidae; genus Bactrocera; species Bactrocera zonata. The sequence goes on from JBAWJQ010004250.1 coordinate 1,249,574, forward strand.
GAACACGCCTATTAAAATATGAAATAATGTAAATAAAACAATTCAGTCATATTTCATGTTGAAAAGAACAAGCTGCTGACAAGCGCAACATAAAAATCATAATACCAGAAATTAGCAAAAACAAAAGCAAATATGCCAGCCAAATACTTCCTTATTACTCACACGTCAACACTAAGCTGTCACTCAGCCAATGTTCGTATAGTAAACGACATTGTTTTTGCCTACACCCCTTTGACAGAGCGTCTGCTCGACTATTTGACTTTGATTTGATTACCACAGCCAAAGCGCACATTTCAAACAAAATATGAGTGCTACACGGCGCAGGCGCATATGACATGCGCGCAGTGATGCGCTCATTAAACGGCAATATTTACATACGAGTGTAAATAAATTCACATAATAGTAGCGGGGGCAGAGGCGACGGCAGCAGGGACAGAAAGTAGAACTCGTTCTTTATGACACTCCAGCGACGAGCATTTAACTTGGCAGTGACTCTGTAGCCACCGCTGCCGTTGTTTCTACCGCTTCTATCGCTTCTGCTGCTCTTAATGATGTGTGATGTCATGCCGCACGGGCTGCTTCGGCTACTGCTTGGCGTTTGCTGCTCATATGCTGATAGGAAATCAATAAGGAATCAATAATTCTTTTAGTATAATCTACATAAGTGGAATTTAGCATTAAGTATTTAATAAGCGTTCGTATTTAAACAGTTTTGTAAAATCGTAATTAAGTTGAAGTGGTTTATTAATTATGAGATTTTATTTGTTTCTCGTTTCTGTCGTGTTTGCTAAGCTGTGCTCTGGTCATAATACGCGCAAAGGTGTTAGATGTTAGGCAAAACGTTTGGGTTGGGATTAGCGCAGCTAGTCGGTTACGACTGCTTGAAGGTCAGTGAGATGCTCACGATGGATGATTTATAAGTAACTTTTATTAAATACGAAGCTGCTCAGTTGACTGAAAGTCAACAAATGAGTGGCAGTGATGATCAGTTATTTTAATATTTAATTACCTATACTAGAGTGGAAAATTGTTGACACAAAGCGATGCGTAGTAAGAGATGGTGGTGAGTGTCGCATGTGACTAGCGTGATGTACTATAAATTTCGGTTTTTCAAATTACAAGCGTGCTGAGAAGTTGAAATTGTTTTAAGAAAGTTTTGGTTATTCTCTCAAAAATCGAACTTTTTGTTCAAAATAGTTGTGTTCGTGTACAAATTATCGACTATAATGATCTTCTCACTATTGAAAACAAATTTTGGAAGTCAGATTCATAGCATGTAGAAGCGAAGCCCTCCAAAACAATTTTTACATAATTTTCATAGCTTTGTCCTGATTTCGGGTTTGTGCTTTTTGCATGGCGACGAAACTTTCATGAAAGATACATCTTTTATAACCTTCGCAATTTTGACCTAGACTATTTCGACCAACTTCAATTCGTAGTCTTCCTAACTATTTTGTGGAGTTTAGGACATATACTAAGTTCGTGGTCTAGGATGATCATAAGGCGAGTTCAACATTGAACAAACTACTTAGGAGTGGTTGTTTTACCTGAAATAAAGATCGAGTACCAGTCGTTAAGCTATTTCATGGTATGAGCTGTTTTTTTACCAAAAAAATCGGACACCCTGGCCAAAAAATCTATAGTTGGAAGCCAAAGAACTTTTTGTGTTATTATTGCCTTAGATGTAGAAACAGTATCCAATTTTATGGTTTGTTGACGAGTTAATACACTTGACGTACAATATACTTATAACTCCCCGTTCATTCCAGTTATGAATTCTTAGCTAGCGGAAGGTTCGAGTTTGATACTATTTCTATTCTTTTAGCCGGAAAAATATTACTTAATACTATTTAAGAGTCTGGAGACAAAGTAGAGTATTCAAGCTCTATTGATACTTTCAGTGTTCAATTCTAATACGTATTGTATCTCCAGCAACCAAACTTCACAGTTCTAAACTCACAATATTCTCGTCTTTGCGGCCACCTAGTTTGACTCTGTTTCTTAAAAACATCATTAACTAATTTGTATGCATTAATTGGAAATTAAAGCAGTTGCTTTGAAAATTATACAATGTTAGAAAATTAAACGTCACCAAAACCACATTGAAGGCAAACGGACGGCCGTTAAGTCTGACGCTGATGACGAACAAATCGTACAAATGGTCACACAAAGTGCCCATAAACGCCAAGACCAAAGCGTAAGGTGGCGCAAAAGTGCGAACTTACATATGCAAATACAAATCTAGATCAGTTGTCGAGCTTAGCAGGTTTGTATTAAATTAAATAATAACAAACTAGAGCATTAGCATTAACAGGTGGTGTTAGACTATGCTTGGTTGTTTGTTGGAGTGTTGTTGAAAAATGTAGCTTGAAGAATACAAAATTGTCAAAGTTTAGCTTACTTAATGTGTGTTTAGCAATTTAAGTTCATTATTTTATTTTATTGATTTTTCAATTTCTTTTTAACACTAAAAAATGTACCATTTACCATTTTAATGCGAGTTTAAATAATTTGATAAGATGAAGAAGAAAATATTTATATGGAAGCTCTAAATCTCAAATAACTGTTAGTATACTCTCCTGAACGAATATGCTTCATTTTAAGAACTTTACAAAGTTCTGTAAAATGTTTTTGTACTACAATAAATAAGACTTAAAAGCGAATTTAAAGTTTTGGATAATAATATGATCAAAGTATACACCTTATAGCTTTGAATATGATATAAATGTGGCTTAACTCTTCAATATAAAATAATTGAAAGCTTTAAACGGAATGAAAAATTTGTTTAGATAAAATTCCAAGATTTTATGAGCACCTTTAATAATGTCAATATTTTAATTGCAGAAGCTTTTGTAAGGCGGGTTGGGCATATAAAATTCAAAAACTGTGATATGATTTGAAATAGTTTCACAGAATCGTTATTTCCGACTCCACATATTTTTAAAGATATCAGTTATGTGAGAGTTTATAGCGATTTTAATTATTCAGTAAGAAATTTCAAAATATATGCATATACTTATGTATGCCCTAGCTCAGAAATTAAAAAAAAAAGTTTGTTAAATTTTCTTTTTTGAACATGTCCGTGCTTTGCGAAGAACTGAAAACTATTTTTATTTAGAATAATTTATAATTTATATTTTCCCCTCCTAATGAATTTCTAATTTTTAAAATCGGTGATTTATCGAAATTTTCATGGACCACTTAACGTGGTTTGACCGTTACTAAAAGTTAGGTATATCATTTGAAAGGCTTTGACATAACCTACAAAACGACGCTATGCATGATTAGTTTGGATATTGCGTCCAAAAGTTATAGACGTAAAATATGGAGTTCACTAACGCCGAAATTCGTGCTATTTTAGAATTTTCCTTCGTTAAAGGCAAATCCGCTAGAGAAACGTTACGTGAGATTAATGTTTTTTTGGAGGATGGTACTCTATCACTTCGAACTGCGGACGAATGGTTTCAACGATTCAGAGCGGGTGAAAACGACACCATGTATAAGCTACCCGGAGGAAGACCTGTGACGACGAATACCGATCAAATCATGGAAAACATCGTGTTAGGCCGGCATGTGGCATCTTGTGACATTGCCCAGAAAATTGGAGTTAGTCACCAAACCATTTTAAACCATCTGCAGAAGGCTGGATACACAAAAAAGCTTGATGTTTGGGTGCCGTATGATTTGACGCAAAAAAAAAAACTTCTGGACCAAATCAACTCTCCCGATATGCTGCTGAAACAAAATGATCTCGACCCGTTTTTGAAGCGGATGGTGACTGGCGATCACATACGACAATCATCAAGTGAAAACGGTCGTGGTCGACGCCCGGTGAATCGTCCCAAAAAGTGGCCAAGCCGGGATTGACGGCCAGGAAGGTTTTGTTGTGTGTTTGGTGGGATTGGAAGGGAATCATCTACTATGAGCTGCTCCCATGTGGCCAGACGCTTACCTCTACCATCTACCGGTAACAACTGGACCCCTTGAAGCAGGCGATTGACCAGAAGTGTCCAGAATATGCCCAACAGGAAGGGTGTAGTGTTCCACCATGACAACGCCAGACCACACACTTCGTTGATGGCTCGGATGGGAGGTTTTATCGCATCCACCATATAGCCCGGACATAGCGCCAAGTGATTACCACCTATTCCTGTCCATGGCGAACGCCCTTGTTGGTGTATATTTGAACTCATAAGAGGCTTGTGAAAAGTGGCTGACCGAGTTCTTCGCAAATAAGGAGGGGACCTTCTACGAGGGGTGTATTCTGAAGTTGCCGTCTAGATGGAAATAGATTAACGAACGAAACGGCACATACTTGAACTAAATCCGATTACTGTAACACTTTTTATAAATCATTGAATAAAGAGCAAAAAGGCGGAATGGAGATATTTGGCAACCCAATATTAAAGCTCTGAACCCCGAAAAGTCCTCGACTAACTCTCTTTTATAAGAGAAACTGTATGTTTTAAAATTAAACACATTTTTTTTGAGCCATTCGATGGCATAGTGATAATCAAAATGTGGATTCAATAATTGTAGTATAAAAATTTAACCGGGTACTGACTATAAGACCGAAAGAAATATACTTCCTATATTTTGTTCAAATTGTTTTATAAGAAAGATGAAATTTCTAACTATTTTTATAAACCTAAGCTAAGTTTTACTAACTCTTATTTATATTATGAGTCAAAAACTTAAAAAAAGTTAAACAAAAAATTTAGATTAAAAAATGTATCCAAAAGTTTTTTTGTTCTCAAAACAACAAAAAAATGTTTAAGCACAAGAACTCAACAACCTTTTATTGTCGCTCAAGCCAACTGCTAACAGCATACTAAATGTCAATATTTGAATATAAATTTCGTTAATTCGTGTATTTTATGTGTCTAAGCTGATTTTGTAGTGTAGTCGGGCGCATTAAATTTGATACACAATTTCTTGTTGATGTTTTGGTAACGACTTACCAAAGAAACAACTATTTTTTTTTAAATATACATATATGTACATGTTTAGTTTGCCGCTTGCTGCTGTGATACATAAAAGTGGAAGTTAATTAGATGATTATATTGTTGATTTAAAAAGATTGCATTAAATTTTATGACAGTTTAGAGACACAAGCGAAGCAAAAGGTATACAAAAAAAAAAAAAAAAATCGTTCAAACTGCAACGCAGCGCTACCACCTCCAGCTCTACTGCTGCGCTCATACTTAATATACTATATATGGTCTTTTATTATTTTCAGCGCTAATTTTTATTGGTATATTTTTGAAAGACAGCTAATTTGAGCTATCAATAAATTTTAATTTATTCCTGTTTTACTTAAATATTTTTATTTTTTATCCGTTTTTTGTTTTGTTTTGCCCGCCAGTTCGCTTGAGGTGCTCCACTTGTCGCACAGTGCTGCCATACGCAAATGAGCAATATTTTTTCAAATCCAGAACAATGCGGTTAATTTTTGCCGCTCATAAATATCACAGCACATACACGCAAGCATTTATGGCTATAACTGTATTGCTCTGCTCTGAGCTAGGCGCTCTTTTACGTACGTGTGTGCGCATTTTAAGTTTATTTGTGTGTCCGCACATATTTGCTAATTAAAATGCTGGTGCTACACATTAAATTAAATTTATAGCCGCAGATGCTGTGCGGTTTTAGTTAAATGAACTAAAATGACAGGTTAGTTATAAAATCACTTGATTTGTTAGCCAAAGTGGAACGAAACATATATCGTTTTAAGAGCTGTTATTTAATGTTAGTGAGCACATAACAGTATGTGCTTGAGTATATGTGTATACGGTTCGGTTTATTTAATCTCAGATTAGATGTATGCAAATCCTATTAATTATTTATATTTTTTAGTCTGTTGTCTCAATTTATGACTGCTATTGAACTTGAGTTAACAAATAAAAAAAAGTAAACTAAACTTACCAAAATAAGAAGAAAAAATTGGTAAAAAATATTGTATTATAAATATAAAAAAAATTAAATTTTTTATTTTTGGGTTGTAGGTATTTCTAAGCCCTCAAAAATGTGTATAAAGTAGCATTTTAACAAAGCGCATTTACATATAAAATGAAAGAAATAAAGGAATATTAAATAAAAAATGAAAAAAATTTAATGCACCATAAAACCTTAGCATAATACCATAAAAAAATAATAAATAAAAAAAGATATACAAATAAATGTGAATATAAAATGTATAAAAAATATTTTTATACACAAAAAAAGGAAATCATGGTTTGGGTTTGGTTAACATGGTAGCATGTTGTACCTCCACAAAAAATCTATGGAATATTGAAGAAAGTCGAATATTTGCATATTTTACAGAAGCATATACCCAGTTTTGTGGAAAGGAGCGCTTGTTTAAAGAAGAAATCATATTTCAACAAGATGACGACCAAGAATCCATAATCGTTAAGTAATGGCTTGCCGAACAAAATTTCTTAGTGATCCAGGAAGCAGCACAACAGCCTGATCTCAATCAATTTGAGAATTTGTGGTCAGTCATTAAAAGAAGGTTAGGACAATATTGATCATCGCCAAAAATTTTAAACGAGTTTTGGCAACGGGTACAGCAGTAATGGCATAGCATACGAAATGAATTTATACACGATTTGGTAGAAAATATGTCAAACAGTGTGCAAAGTGTTTTAAATTAGAAAGGATTATTTATTAAAAAAGAAATATGTCGCCATCTACCGAAAATTTGGCATACCGACTCAGAAACCTTCTTTAGTTTATCCACAACAAATTTGCTAAATATCATTACACGATCAAATGCATAGTTTACTGCGTCCAAAAAATAAGGTGACATTTGAATTTAAACTGCGCGCGTCAAAGGATTTGGAGAATTATTTTTTTTAGGTTGTTAGTACTGTCAGTCATATTTATGTCAAATTTCATGTCAAAATATTCATTCGTGTTTGAGATACGTGTCGTTTTGTGAGCTGCTAAAAGTGAGTTTTTCGTTTTTTGCGATGTCGAAATTTGTTGAGCAAAGAATTTGCATTAAATTTTGTTACGGAATCAATTTTCTGCTGCGGATACGTTGAGGATGGTGCACAAAGCCTTTGGTGATGAGGTTATGTCTAAAAAAAATGTTTACAAGTGGTATAGTGAGTTCCAAGCCGGCCGTGAACGTGTCGAAGACGAAGAGCGTCTAGGGAGAACATCAACCTCAACCGACGAAGTTCACGTTCAACAAATCAAAGATTTGGTCTTGAAAAACCGTCAGCTAACAATTAGAGACCTTACTGATGAAGTTGGTATATCGAAAGGCTCAGCCAATACCATTTTGAAGGATGTTTTGGGCCACAAGCGCGTCAAATCTCGACTGGTATCGAAAACATTGGATTTTTCGGAAAAAAGGCGTCGCGTTGAGGTGTGTGAAACGATGCTTTCCGACTACCACGGTGTCATGAAATGCATTATAACTGGCGGTGAGACTTGGATCTATGCTTACGACCCCGAAACAACCGATCAATCAAGCGAATATCGAGCCAAAAGAGAGTGGAGACCAAAAAAATCGCGCCAAAGTCGCTCAAAAATTAAGGTCATGTTGACTGTTTCCTTCGATTATCGTGTTGTTGTGCATTATGAATTCCTTCCAACCGGTCAAACAGTCTACAAGGAAAATTATTTGAACGTTATGCGTCGTTTGCGTAACGCTATCCGCCTAAAAACGCCGGAATTGTGGAAAGACAATACACCACCATAACGCACCATCCTATACTGTCCTCGTAATTCGTGATCATTTCGGTAAAAACTCAACCCATATCGTTCCGCAACCACCGTATTCACCTGATCTGACGCCGTGCGACTTCTGGCTGTATACCAAGCTCAAAAGACCGCTCCGGGGACACCGTTTTTATACGATAGAGGAGATTAAAGCCGCAGCGAAGACGGAACTGAAGGCCATCCCGGAAAGTGACTACAACCAGTGTTTCGAAGATTGAAAAATCCGTTGGCATAAGTGCATTGCATCGGGAGGGGATTACTTTGAAGGGGATGAAATTGATTTGGAAGAATAAATAAAAAATTTTCAAAATAAATACAATCTCACCTTATTTTTTGGGCACAGTACAAATATACATCTGGATGGATATAAAAATATTAATTTCTGTGCTATGAATGGCAAAGAAAATAAACTTCCTCAGTTGTAATATGTTATAGTTAAACGCTTTGATGGCGTTCGCATTTTTACACTTTCTTGTTATCATATTAATGTTTTTTTTTTTTTTGCTATTTCCACCCAAAAGAAAGCAGAATGCAGAGACCCTGAAGTAAATATATATGATCAGAGAGTATGTCTATTTGACCACTACAGATCTTAACTGTCATACAAACTGAACGCTCGAAGTCAAGTGTTTCAAAGGAGAACTACCTCATTTGACGGAATCTTTTCACGAAATTTTGCGCGAGCTTTTGTCCAAGTCAATGGTGCTATTTTCGAAGAAACTTTTTATAGCGAGTCGCTATGGCACATAGCTGCCATACAAACTGATCGATCTAAGCTATTGCAAAGTGTATTTTGTGTGTTTTCAAGGGTAATATAGCTTCGTTGCAATCGAGGTTAATGTTTTTTTAATTGATTTTTTCTTTAAATTCGAATTTATTTCTTTGTTAAAAGGGAAGTACAATATTAAGTGAGAGTGAGTAACTTGGTTATTAAGAACTTAAGAAACGAACTCAATGACTAATATTTATTTCAAATTTTCTTCAAAATAGTTTTCAGTTTTCTGATTAAATTCGTTTTTTATATTTAACTACTCTTGTGAAGAATAGTTTATTATATTGTTTGCGAGATATAGAAGTTTTACTTCTAAGAAAATGCCAAATTGTTTACAGCAATAATGCAGTACGTGTTTTGTGGATAAATATATTTTTCTTATAAAACCTTATGGTTTATAAAAATATTCGCAATATTTTGTAATATATATATATTTTTTTTAAATAACAATTAATATTTGCTTGAATGTTCTTATTATTTAGTATTGCTAGCTTCTGAGAAAGGCACTAGAAATTATGTTGCTATTGGTTCGGAGCACTATTTCGCTATAATTTTTGCACTGCTCGTCTTCTAACATATAGAACATATAGAATTGTGAACACATCCATTTTCTTTCAAATATGCGCTGCGGCCATGAGTAACTGCACGCATAGCAAAGGCAATTGAGCACTTGTCGACAGCAGTACATCACCGTGCGCTGCAAACGAAATATCAAATTCGCCAACAAACAACAAAAACGTAGACAACTTAGCAGACAGTTGACTAAGAAAAACGATCGCAGCAGCAAACCTCCCTTTTAGAGTTGAGAAGAAAACAGCAACAACAAAACTTCTACGACATATAAAATAAACGCTGACATACCAAACGCATGATCGTTGCAACAGCCATCTACGGAAGCTTGTTGTTGTTGTTATAGCAACCATGGCTGCATACGTTGACGACCAACTACGAGCGCGCTGCGTACATTTCTAATTGCGAGTTAATTGCCAACATCAATTCACTACTCTAATTGAGTTATCATCCTTAACGTCGTGCAGAGCATGCGCAAACACAAACACACACATGCAGGCGTACGTAGGTAAGCGGAATAAAAGCTTGTGGAGTAAATGCGCATTGTAGGCGATTCCAACGTGCGCTGCAGGCACTTAAGGTCTGGCTGCTGCACGGCAATCAGTGACTCCGGCTGCAGTGCGGCATAGAAGACAGTGGCGGTGTGTAGAAAACCACTAGGGCGGTGGACAAAGCGGTGTGGCATGCCAACATGTGCTGGCTAATGTTGCATGCGAGTTTTGGATTTTTGCGTTAAGCGTTTGCGGTGGTTGACGATACTCATAGTGGCGGCAACAAATGCGCTTGTTGTTGCGCTATCGCTTTGCACATGCCATGCGAGAAGATATGCTACGCCATGCCATGCTATGCTGTACTATGCTATGTTTTTCTATGATCTGTCTTGCCACAGCTGACTGCAGCAGCCACTCAATTGGCTTAGCGTTCGCCGCCCAGTTGCGGTCGCCCGTTGTTGCGAACAGTCGTTTGTTAATTGTTTGTTGTTGGTATTATTGCTGTCGTCTAACCAATATGCGTGTTGCATTTGCCTCCTCAACTCGTTTCATATTCGCTTTCTTGCTTTACGCGCCGCTGACATGCAAGCCATGCTTTCGTGTTGTTCTTGTTGTTGCCTGCATTGCGCCTGCTCTATTACTTAGCGCGGCCACGTACAACAATTTGCCGTTGCAGTCACAACAAAATAAAGTAATTACAGCATGTTTTATTTTGTTTTTGTTGTTGTTGCCGTTTAAATGTTGCTTACACTAAAATGTACTTTACACATAAATAAATATTGTTTGCGGCTTTTAATTGAAAAATTGCGCGCGGCAGCCACTTTCTTTCTTTGACATGCTGCAGTGAGGCTGTGTAGTGTTTTGCGCAAATGTAATTGTATGCGTGTATACTTATTTAGTCATGTATAGGCGTGCGTGTTTGATTCCGTGCGCTTCTGGTTACGCTTTATCCGGTTGGGAGTTTAATAGTTTGTAAGCGCGAGCATTGGTTAGCGATTAAATTAAGCATTTGTAGCCTCATAATGAGTCCTAGTTTACTGCTGGGTCACAAAGTGTAATATGAATTATAATAAATTATAATATAGTTGCATTTAAGGTGTCACGAAAAACTATCTTGTTTAAAAAACTTACTTTGAGGTATTGGAAAGCATTTTCCAGACTTGAGGCAGGTTGATATTGCTAATTTAACACAGAATGGCGGCTTCTGAGTAAATCTAAGGAATTGCCATTTTACAAGATGCACTCGACGATAGACGGTGATTCAAAAAACTCAAGATATCCGAAGCAAAAAGTAAAAAACAAAAACATTTTACTTTGCTATTGTTCCTAGAAAATTATGTATCATTCCAGCTATACATCTACAAGGAGCGTTCCAAAGTAAACAGGACTTTTTGAATCTAGCGCCCACTAGTGGGCATAGTCTATATGTCGACTGGTGCGTTAGAATTTGTTATCTTTATCGATTGTCCAATGAGAATTTAATGACATTTCAGTAATTGAAAGTGAAGTTATTGCGTTTTAAATGTCAGTATATTTGTGTTATCGGTGCGAAAATGAGTTTCGAACAAAGAGCCAACATTAAGTTTTGTTTTAAAATTGGTAAAACTTTTACTTAAACATTTCAATTGATGAAACAAGTTTATGGCGATGATTGCCTATCCCGTAGCAGAGTGCATGAGTGGTTTCAACGTTTTCAAAGTGGTCGTGAGGACATAAATGACGATCAACATGTGAGCCAATCAAAATCCCTGATCAACATTCGAAGGACGATTATTTGACCAAAAACCACATTTTAACCATTAACCTCTGCCCGAATTCACCTGATGTGACATCGTTCGACTTCCGGCATACTGACGGCCATACTGGCCATCGAGCTAAAACACTCGTTCGACATGCTTTTGGACCATGCAAAAAGCTGTATTGAAGCAGAAGGAGACTATTTTGATTAAAAAAAATGATTTTTGCCGAAAAAACTATTTGTTCGGTTGTTTTTTTTTACGTTCTGTTTACTTTGGAACTATGTACCTTGTAGTTTCTTGCCAAATAGCGGACTTGCAAAAACGATTTAATTTTTGTCTGAAAAACTGATCGCCAAGTTGTTTATAAGAAAAATGCAACAACAAATAACAATTATACAAACTTTGTCAAACAACATTACTATAGAGTTATATGTGCAAATTTCTAGTGAGTATATAAAGTAGTTTCCGAAAATTATCATCGATTGATTAAAAAACTGCTGTTTCGATGAAAAGGCATTTAAAAATTGAAATGCTGAATCTACTGACCAGAATGCTTCCTAAAGCAGAGCATTGTTTTTCAGGAAAAAAAAAATATATTTTTTTTTTAATTCCCGCTATTGATTTATACTACCAGTACTCCAAAAGTGTACTTTAAGGCGAGGCACAAAATCTTCAGATATGTTGAACAAGTTTTTGAGTTATCCTCAAGACATTTGAATATATTCGGACAAAAATATTTTTATTTAATGAAAGTAAAACCGCAGTTCTGCTTAAAATTAATGGTAAACCTTTCATATAAAAACAAAACAATGAAGAAACGTGAGCAAGGAGACAAGCAGCCAACCTTACTCTTTATTTAAAAAATATTCAAAAATCGCTATAAATCCTTTTCATATTTAATAAGTTAAAATTATCAAAATGTGTTATTTCTCAGAGAGTGATGAGGATTTCTGAATTTTTTTTTAATAGAAAGTAAAGAAAAGAAGTCCTTGTGGTCTCCTTGATATTATATTGGTAGGAATACTATATACTATACTTAATTAATCATATTTAAGTTGGTTCATAGCAATAGCAAAACAAACTTATTTCAGATTTAAATTATATCTAGTTAAATAACACGCACTATACTATAATATTATTATTATTATTCAAATGACATTAATCCCAAAACTTCAGTTTAATAGATCTTTGCATTATAGTATAATTAAATTAGAAAGCATAAATTTCACTTTGTTGTCATAAATAATTAACCACATAGAAGCAAATATGATACGAATAACAACGACATTTATAATCATTAGTTTTGTCATAAATAAATTGAAATTTTAGGAATTCCCTACAACCCATGGTCTTATTGTTCAACATTTCAAGAATATGTCCTTAAAATTTTAAGTCGATAGAAGTAATATTCTTAGAGTTATCGTCTTATTAGTCTCCTGGCTTGTAGAGCTCTAACTCTAACAGCTGAGGGCGGTCGGGATAGAAATGCAGCAGAGAACGCGTTATTCTCAAAACTACTTTTTCAAAGTTCGTGTTCACTGTCATTTCAAAACTACTAGATCGATTCGTTTCAAACTTTGAACACACTTTTAACATATAAAATACCGCCCCCAACGTTTATTAAATATTTTTTGGTTTCTTTAAGGTTGTTTTCCACCCCCAAAATGGCGGAATTTTTAGTGGAAAATAACAGTTTGCACTTTAGATGGCCGCCAGAAATTTTTTAATGAAAAAAAAAATTATCAGAGAACGTTGGGGGTAAGATTTGATTATAGTTTAACTAATTTTGGTTGGTTTTTTATTTTCGGATAATTTCCAGCTGAGTTATGGTTAACACCGCAAAGTGTTTTTTCTCAAGATGTTCTGAGGAAAGCACTGTTACCGGCTAATGCCTCAACATTTCTGCATGAAAAAATTACCTTACATTGTCAAAAGTGTGCTCTATAATGTACAAAAGGTCCAAATAAAATTACTTAATCCAGTTTTTAGAAATAAATTCACAAAAAAAGTCTTTTTTTACCTTTAAAACCCTACCCCCACTTAAGGTAAATACCTTCAATTCGGGTAGCAATTCAAAAAAAATGACATAATTTCTTTTACTGCCTGTAATTGATTTCGGTGCAAAATCACCTAAAGCAAAAGCATAAGCTTCTAATTTATTTCTTTACAGTCTTTATCCAATTTATGTATAGTAAACGTTTTACCCATAAAAATTGAAATCTGAGTAATTTTTACTGTTAGAATTAGGTTAGATAGCTGATCTGAGAGGACGCGTGTGGAATGCTACATATAAATAATTCTTTGCAAAGCCATAGAAAATAATAACTACTGAGTTAGAGCTCATAAATTAGAAAAAAACTAAGTAGCCAATACAAATATGTACAGGCGTTTAATTTCCATTCCCGGCTTTTCGGTGGGATGTCTGAAATTATATGCTCCCAAGTGTTAAAGTCTGGACGTCCCAAACGCGGGACAGTCAAGAAGGAAGTGTTGAGTTGTTTCCACTTCATTTTCTTCCACACAGCTGCGTCTGGTGATATTCCCAGCTTAAAGAATGGACTCCAATAGGGCAATGAACTGTTAAAAGCCCCACAAATAAGGAGAGGCTAGCCTTACTGAGGCAAAAGGGATCACTAGATCAGGACAAAAGACTTTTTCGGCAGCACATATACCGATGGTGACCAGCTCCAGTTCTTTCCTGAAATTCCGCTGTGGTTTGACACCATTACCAATCTTATCACAAAGACACTCGATGCTATTAATAGCGAAGTTAGGCACTCTTTGAGCAACCATGAACGCACAGTTAATGAGTTCAAGGCTAATATCGCTTCTCTGTTATCTGAGAGGATGGTCACTTCTCTGAAGTAGGCTGCATTCCGGAGTAGTTAAGCTGCGACTACTTTAATGGCTGCGACCTTATCTTAGTAAACACTGCAATTGTCAGGAAGACTGAAACTGGAATTGACACTAAGCCCCTCCACCAACCTTCCCCCCAAGCTTTAGCTCCTCCGTAAAGAAGCGCACTACCCCTCTCCTCCAACGCTTCCTTCCCGGACAGAGAATAAGCCGTCAGAATTCGGTTTAGCGACTACATGATTCAAGTGATCTAGTATGCAGTCAAAGATACGTGTTCTTTGACGAACCCGCTTTTTACTGCGAGAATTTGTATATATATGTATATTATGTCAAAATTATTTACAAGGTCTAACTCTTTTTCCTAAAAAGATGCTTTAATCATTTCTTAAGCATCTGCAAGTTTTCATTCACACAATTTTTCATAATACCTCTGCATTACGAGTATATTATTTAAAAAGACACAGATTAAATTAACTATCTTAAAAAATTATCACACATAATGCAAGCCACACACATATTTATGGGTACTTGCTGTAATTTGCGACTAACCTACTTAAAAGCATATTAACAACAATCAGAGACGCCAAACCACTTACACTTGACCTCAACCTTGAAAAGCAGTAAAATTTTTACAAAACATACAAATGCATATATGTATATATTTATCTATGTGTATACAGTAGTATATCTGTAAATCCACAGCAGTATAAAAAGGGAATCCAAAGCAGCAAGAGTAGCAGACAACAACAAATACACACAACGCTATTAAAGCGTTACGCCTGAGTTGCCTAAGAAAATTATTGCAATTACCGACGCCCAAAGCCACAGAAAAAAAATTGTGTATGAAAATGAAAACGAAAAGTGTAACAACTTAACGCATTACGCCCGCTGTGTTACGTCTGTTAGTATGTACATGCTGAGTTTATGCAAATAAAAGGAATTGAGTGTAGCGGAATATGTTGAACTCTTTTTTTGTTGATTTTTATTTTAACTAATAGCTGCTTTTATTACAGCTTTTTTGCTGTTATAACCCACAAATTATGACACATCTATGATTGAAAATTTTTACAGTCATAGAAACTGGCGTTAAATCTGATTGACAGACTGGCTTTTACATTTTTGTTGAAAGGTCGTTACATGTGTGCCGTTGTGTTAGTGAAGTTTGCTTAGCTGTAAAATAAAATAAGCATAAATAAAGTAAATAATAACATAGAAATAAGAATTTTCTATGATTGGAATTTGTAGTGACACAGTCCAGTTTGAGTTGAATTCTTGTGATTTAGAAGAACCCGTGAAATTTTCATTTAACAAATGCAACAAAATGGTATCAAAAAAGGAAAATTGATTTTTGGGGGTGTTGTTTCTGTTAAAATCGAAGCAGTTTCCAATTACAAAAATTTTTCTCCTTAATATAAACTTAATATTTTCGATTTAATGTCAATGAATTCGACTTACTCGTTATTCAATCAGTTTAATATACATCAGTCCAATAAATATTTTTAATGAAAATAATACTAAAACTGACGGAATATTAAATTTTTCCCAAAAGTTTATTAAAGTTCAATATTTGTTCACGAAATTCTTTCTCTTTCTGTAAGAAAATCAAGCAAGCAAAAAATCATTATGAATGATGATAATAATTTTTTTTTTCATGGAGTTATAAAATTAATAAGAAATTACAAATTTTCTCAAAAATAATCAAACTTTAACTGTTAATATCTTTTGAACGGTTGGGTTTACGAAAAAATCATAGAAGACCTTTTTTGTAGAACATTCAATTTCCTACAAAATCTAAGGAACAAGATATTTTTTCAAGTAGTTGGAAGCGAGATATAAATTTTTCTATCTGATAATAAGAAAAAATAGAAAACTGTATGTAGGAGGAACTTCCCGTTAAAATTAAAAACTCATATTTGGAGAGGCTTTTTTACAGGTGTATAGGAACCTATTTTTCCGAGTATAAATCGAAATAAAAAAAATTTTTTTAATCACCGTAATGTACATTCCATTTTCGTCTCTAAACTACCTTTTTTTTTGGTTAAATAAAAAAGTAGTATCCTAATTTCAGTAGTCTAACATATTTTAGAGAACATGCCCATTTATCGATCCATGTTTGAGTCATAGAGGAAAGAGAGTTTTCGCTCAGAATCAGAATTTTCGGGCAATAACCACAATCATATGAAATCAAAATGTTGCCAGCGATGAATATAGATAGAAATTTTTAATGAAGACTGTCAATTTGGCAATACAAATCTAATAGTTTTGTACAAGTGTATAATTTACTTGCAAAGAATTGAGTAATCCTGTTCACAAGACATTTGTAAAGGTATCCTTAATAAAACTGATTTAATCTAGACAACAAAAGATACATTTGAAACGTAAATAAATTAAACTAAAATATTTACTAAACATTCAGCAGTTAGTTTAATGCTGAAAATAAACTCACAAAACAGAATAAAATGCCTAATTCTTTAAGTATGTAGTTCTATATGTTAAACTCCTCGCTACTTCTCAACGATTTATGCTCTGTTAGCTACCAAAATAACCTACCAACATTAAATTTAACAAGTCAGTACTTCGGTAGCGATTTATTTTCAAAACTGTGTATGTATATGCAAGTTTGTGTGTGCGTAGCTAAGACCTCTGCCGGCCGCTTAACAGTTGCGTATACAACACGGGCATCCGCCGCGCGCCAACTTCCGCCACTAAGTACGGCTGCCCTTCATTACCGACGCTGCGCTGCACAAACATTTGCACTATCAATGCAATAAATGCGATTTTATTTTTAGCTTTTTTTCCACACATTGCCGATGCTTTTTGTTTTTGTTGGGCTTAGTTTATGCGCTAGCCGAGCACTTAAATAATAGCAGTTTAATAGTCATTGTTATTACAATTTGTTGTTGCTCGCTTTTTGTTGCGGCGCTTCCTTCTATTGTTACATCTGTGCTTTGTTGTTGTTTATTATTGCAAGTTGTCTTTTGAACTATAAAAGCACTCAAGTGTACGATTTTTGTCAAGGTTAAAGCGTTAGACGCACCAAGCGTTTGATTTGATTTTTTTGGTTTTTGATTTTCGTTTGGATGTGTGTTCATGCTTGTTGTTGACGCTTTATGCTTGCTGATTTTTTGGCAAGCAGCACGTCTTATTTTCGGCTATTCTAGCTAGTCTCTTTTACTTCATTTGCCGTCTTTTGCTTAGTAATGTCTGGTTTTCGGTTCTAGTCGGTTGATAAACACAGCATTTGCCAGTTGTAATTGCTATAAATAAAGCATGCCGAACTGCTTGAAAAAAAGTCAAAATGATTGCAGCAACTCGCTGGTGGAGCCAAGGCAGCCGTGCTCATTTGTTTTCGCTGTTAGCAGTTGTGACCACCGAATTTCAATTAAAAAAGCCGCAAATGCAATAAATAATTGCAGTTTGGGCGGCACTTTGCTCTGTTGCTACGTGCTCTTTTTTGTACAATCACTTGAGGTTTATGCTCAATGAGCACTGATGACATGAAAATCAACAAATTTTGAGGATATGCGGTTTGGTTGCTTACATAGTTTGTAGTTTGGTAGCAAAAAAAGCGTATCAAGAAACTCTATATTTGAAAGCATTTGAGTTCTTTTTCATAGAAACATTTAAAAATTAAGTTTCTAACACAACATTTTTTTTAATTTCTTTAAAAAATAGTAACAACTGTTTTTTAATTTTAAAATTCTTCAGTTTTATATGCATATATGTATGTATGTATGTACGTATGGGCAAAACGGTTTTTTTTCTCTAAAAAATCCTAATGATGCTTAATTGTTTCAAGCACTTTTTTCGTTTTTGTTTGTTAAATTTACCTGTTATAATATTCTTACACTACTAGACTCTTTTTAATATCACTTAATTCCATACTTTTTTTTTTTTAAAGGCCTTTATTTTACCAACCTTTCTATAAATATTTGAGTTCTTTTTCACTGAAAATTTTAAGCGCAAAAGTTTTTTTTTTTTAATTTTTTAAAGAAGAGTAACAACAAATTTTTTAATATAAGTTTTCACTTTTACATGCATTTGCATAATTTACATCTTTTTTTGCGAACAAAACTTTTGATTTTTAATAGGTTTGAAGCCATTTTTTATTTGTTTTTTTCCAGATAATATTTTAATCCCAAACATTTTTTCGTAAAGGGGACAATATGTTACCAAACTTTTTTCCTAGAAACTTAGTTTTTGTTTAGGATATGGTATGATATTTTGTAAGACGTAGCAACTCTTTAACAAAGTATCTGAAATATATAGAAATAATTGTAATTACGAAATTCTCAATACTAAAATCGTAAACTAAATTCTTTATAATTTAAATTTAATTTAATTAATTTTTATCGATTAGAACAAAGAAGCACTAACAATTTATTTAGTTGTTACGTTTCATTTATTAATTTTTTTTTCAGTATTAAAAAATGTAAATTTTTCCAAACTAATTAAAATTGTCTTGAAAGATTTCACTCAGTATGATTCAATAACTGAAAGTCAAGTTTGTTGCAAAAGTCTCTTATTAAAAATATGACTAAGGAATTTGCTGCTTAAGTTTTTTTACGAAACTGATTAAAAAGTTCGTTGCTTAGGTCTTTTATTAGAAAGAAATCAATACAAGTTCGTTGCTTAAGTCTTCAATAGAATTGACCAATCATATCAAACCTGGTTCCTTGCTTAAGTCTTTGCTTTTAAATCAACCCAGCAGAAAGGCAATCAAGTTTCTCGCATAGATCTTTCATTTAAAACAGTTCAGTTGCTATGCGCGGCAATTCACGCTTAAAACTTCTTCAAAGCAGCAATTTTCACACACACAAATATCGCTAGCAACTAATGTGTGCAACTAGAACCGCGGGAATTGCAATTATTTTAGCAATTACAAAGCACTTGCCAGCTAATGGGCGCACATTTTTCACATGCAACAACATTACTAGAGCAAAGACAACCTGAGAGAGCCAAAGGAAAAAATTGCCATCAATAGCTAAACTAGCCAGATCATTAAGGCGCACTAAAACCAAGCTGGTTTGGTTATTATTTTTGCCTCCAAAGCAGACGGCGAATGACACTTGCGGCTAACAGTTACGAAATGCACACGCACACACGCACACAAATGTAGTGGCGTGACTTTCACATGCCTGCAGCTATACAAATTAATACAATTTAACTTAAATTTATTTAGTCAAATCACAATATTTCGCGAACATTACACGTTGCATATTTGTTTTCCACGCCGTAAATGTCCTTCCCAAACGGCCGCCAAATTGCTAATGGCTGTTTGTTGTAGCTGTAGAGACACTTGTTTCACTGTTCGTTTCACTAGTCTGCTTCATGTTGTTGTTGTTTTTTGTCGCTGCTTTTTTCAAAACTGTTGTTGTTGTATTTACTGTTAGTGGCTTTGTTTATATTTTTGTTATCTTTATTACTTTTTTATTTGTTGTTGCTGTTGTTGGAATTTTTTGCTGTAATTGTTGTAATTTTTGTTGTTGTTGTTGTGTAAGTTCTTAACGTGGTTCGAGTAATTTTTGTTGTATTTTTTCTATAATTGTTGTTGTTGTTTGCCATATTTCTTGCTGTTGTTGTGATAATTGCCGCGTGTCAAATTCAGCCAGCGCAAAGACAAATATGCTTATAAGCGTGCAGCAAGCACTTGGTCGCCGCCTCACTATTACTCCACTACTCAATACGCTGCAGTCGCTCGAAATTAGTTTGTCAGTTTGCAAGCAAATACCCGCTCGCCGCTCTTGTATACTCTACATGGAGTCATTCGCGGTAATGATGGCAAGCAATCGCGACCGCAGCGCACCATTTTTGCCCGGTTAAGAATGAGTGTAGATTTGTTGGCAATAAATACGCGTGCACTGTCATACAACAAAATAAATGAATGTGCACATATTTATACACCAACAAATATATATGTATATACTTATACTTAAATATATATACATTCGCACATATATATAAACCTACAAGTTACATATCCATCACTCCCCTCATTTGGTTCTATATGGCACCAGCCATGCAAGTTCGTCGCTTAAGTCTTTCGTTACTTCATCACTGTGCCTGTTGATGAGTCTATTTCGTTTGGCCGAAAACTAATGATGATTACGTTCGCCTAAGTTAAAATAGTTTTGCGCTTTCATTGTTGCTATTGTTTGTGTAATTGCTTTTAGCGCTAGTTTTTGTCCAAGTGCTCTCTTTATTTTTGAGCGTTTTTCTTTGCGCACGCATTTGCACTATTTATAATCGTCTTGTCAGTTGTGAGCGCTCGTCTAGGTGGCTACTGCTGTACTTTCTATAGTACTAGTGTAGTATATAATTTCCTGAAGGGCTTCCTGGTTAAAGGCTGCGGCAGAGTCATGCAGTGCATCACCTATGAGTCGGAGTGAAATGGTTTGCTTTTTATACTTTTTCAAGGGTACTTACATATGGTAGCTAGTGATCAATGGTTTTGTACAGTGAAACTAAAATAATCAGTGGTGGTTGAAACTTGTGTGATTTATAAGGTAGGTCAGGGTTGCAGTAGGCGGATTTGTTAAATATTTAAAGTTGACTAAAAAGTTCTGATATTTTGGAAGGAAGCCACTGCTTTTTTACTCAATTTAGGGTTTAGTATAAATTTGTAGATATAAAAATGTATAAACAAATTTAAGTAAAAAAATAAATATATATACAAATTCTAAAGGTTAAGACGAAGCTATTACTTTTCATTTTTATCGACTCTATTTACCATTTATACCACTAGAATAATTGTATATATAAATATCATGCTATATACTTTTAATCCCAAAATACCAAATTTCTGTAATATAGCCCTGACTTATAACGTTCTAACAGATATTTTCTGAAAATATTTTTAAAACTATAATAAATTATGTTGAATTAATTTCGAATAAAATATACCAATGCCATATACAAAGACTTAGACTATCTGCTTTAAATATGGTCTTCCATCTAACTAACCATAGTTCCTTCACAGATACATTGCCGCCTATACCTCTTCTTACTCATATTAATGGTAGCTTTTTAACGTATTTTGTGCTCGCAAGTAAAGGTCGTTGAGTCACTAAATATCCTTTTCAAAAATTTCTAAGAAATAAAGATTGTACAACCTCTTGACCTTCACACGATGAGAGTATGAGCATGAATAAGAGCAGATTGAGGATAGTTTTTGGTTATATATTTCATTCTGTGTAATTCATAGTTCTGTGAGAGCCTCGAGAAGTTTGTTTTAAGGGGGTATTTTAGTCTAGAGGCTCGAATTTCAAGCTTTTTTCAACAATTAATAAAAAAGAAGCACTAGATATTTTTACTATCCGTTTTTTTATCATTTGTTTCTTAAACTTAGAAGAGTACACAAAATAAATTTCAAAAAACAAATTTTTTTTCGTCGAGTATGCGTCCTTGAAGAAAAGGAGGGAAAAAAGAGCCCGTGTCTTCATCGTAATAATTTCTACTCTTGTCGTCATCTGAAAAATAAAACAATGACAGATTCTTAATGAGCACGAATGAATCGCTATGTCATGGAGCAGCAAAACTAAAAAAAAATCACAAAATGGCGGCTACTCAAAAACAAAGGTCGATTTTTTCAAAAATTGAAAATAAGTCAGTAGATACGTGGTTGTGCAATATATTAAGACAATTTAGTATGCCACTTCTATAACTGTTAAATTAACTCTTTTTAAAAAATAAAAAGTATATATATTTATATTCTAGATATTTTCTGTATTTAATGGACTTCTATAAACAATAAACTTTATTGCTGAGTTTGCTCCGAAACGAATACCAATCGACTTTTTCCAATGTTTTAAAGTGTTACCTATCAGTAGGATTTTTCTAAAAAGATTATTTGATTGCCACCCAAACTTTTTTTCTTCCATAAAGAACGAGTTCCGCTCTGAGTTGTGAAAAATTTTCAAAAAAAATATTTTTATTCCTTAATCTGGTAGCACGGTGTACCAATAATCACATTAGAAATCACAATCCGCTCATTTCACTGCTAGAATGCGCTCAAAAGCCACCGCAAAAGCAATAATAACAAATTAAATGCAATTGAATTGAATTGTTACGCCACGAAGATCGCCACAACATGATTAAGCATTATTTATTCGTGTGCTTGTTGTTGTAAGTTTTTTGTATTATTTGCTGCTGTCGTTAGTGTGTTGCGGTGTAATTGTTTTTACATTAAAATGGCACCAGCTTAGTCGCTTCATCGATTTAACAATTTGTAACTGAAACGAATGGCAGCGGCAGCGGCTAACTAAAATCGCCGCGATCATCGCGCCGTGATCGATGCACAAATAAATCTAACTATAAACACACACACACACACATACAGAGCTGAGAATGAGCTTTTATTGTTGTAACTAGTGTGTTGGTATGTAAAATAATTTCAACTCATTAAACAATTGTTGTTTGTCATTTTGTTGCCATTTATGTGCGCGCTATTTAGTTACAAGTAGTAAGGGGGTATAAGCGAGCAACAGCAGACCACTCAGATAGCAAAGAGTAAATATAAATGTGTATATATTAATATGAGAATACATATATAATTGTATGTATATATGTATATTTATTTTGTTGTTGCACAATTTGAGTTTAGCCGCTTCCATACCTTTTTTATTGCTGGCTAATCACTTGCCACTAATCTGATATTGCTGCAGTTTTGTTGTTGTTGTTGCTAGCATATAACAATTTATTATTTTCACTGCATATTTTGCATGGAATTTAACATTGAATGTGATTGGTTAGGTTTTCAGTTGTGTATAGCGCGCATGCAGCGAAATTAGATTTAGATTTGTCTGTATATTTTTTTGTTGGACTGTTGTTCACTTCACTAGCTATTTGGTTCGTCACAGGGCAACACGCCCAGCAACTAGATATTTGCGTAATTAGCCACGACAGCAATTGCGATTTCGAATGTCGATGTGCTTGCATTCAGTATATATGTTGTTGTTGACTACTGCTCATCTGCTGCGCTCAAGGTGAAGTAAATGTGATTTATTGGCTCAATAATTATGATGGGTAGGGATGTTCAGTAGCAAAGTTAGCTTCTCTTTAATGAACATATGAAATATATTTGAATTAGTTATCGCTAGGGCAAGTTCGCTGCTTAAGTCTTTTAATAAAGCAGCTAAGCAAACGGGCAAACAAGTTCGGTGCATAAGTCTGTTATATGTAACAATAAGGAGTACATTTTTATAGATATTAGAGCTTAGTAAATCTGTAGATACCCGAAACGAATTTTTTTTAAAAATTAAACTTTTTATTTAGTTTTTTTTTTGCTTTATATTTTTGTCAATGAACTTCAACAAAATATATTGAACAAATAAACTCATATCGTTGATTAACTTTGATAAAAAATTATCTATTCCTTACCATCCCAATGGTGATTAGGCCGTTACAACAACAACAACAAACAAACCTACTCATATATGAAGAAAAGACATTAAAAGACGTTTAAATTAATTTGGGAAACAATTCAATAAAAACTGGGACATAAATGAAAATAAAATAATATTTTTAAAATTATTTGAGGAAGCAATAAAATTATGTATTTTTTACTATAGGTAAACTCATTGAGGCACCATCTGAAGCGCTTAAAAGACTATTCGTTGGTTAATTTAAAAAAAGTTCTTGAAAAAAGGCTTCAAAAATACTAGTGCGGTATAAAAATGTGTGAAGTTTGGTTCATATCTTGGATTTATTGTTGAAGTATCATATCAGAAAATCAATTTAGATATAATTTACGAAAGTGATAATATATTCAACTCTGAGTTCTGAATTGAGACCCAATGTTAGAGTCTTGAACTCCGTAAGCTTTTTATGAAATATTCGACTCTCTTCTATAAAAATTATAAATTTTATCCGAAATAATAATTATTGCCACATATTTTCCTTATGATTACTTTGTAAACTTTTCTATATGCAAGATGCATAAAAATATGCTCAACTTTCCCCATAATCTCGAGTTTATGGGGTTCTTAGTTAAAACCTATTAACGGAATGGCTTTTGGTGTTTATTGTTTTTGATAACACAAGAACTAGAGAAAGTATTTCGTGTTTCAAAAACACATATTTTCCCTTATTAGCGTATTTTATTTTAACTAATTAAATTCTGTAAATAAATTTTAACAAATTTCTTTAAAGTCGGAAACTGAACACAGTTTACTAACAATTTAAGGTTTCAGTTTGAATTTATACTACCAAAGAATGAGTTTAACTAGCCGTAAACCACACTTTTTGTTTGTATGAAGTTATAACTTAACAACTAATTTGGGCTTGATATAAACTTGTGCTTAGCAAATTTCCTTCAACTCAGCTTAAACTCCTTTTTATGGAGCTTGTCGTAAACAGATTAAGTTTTTCAATTCAAAGCTTCTCTTTAGTTTGGCTTATCATAAAAAATTCAGTTGTTTAATGATTTTTGTATTAGAAATTATATTATATAATATTAAGAAACGAAAAGGGTTTAAAAAAGTTTTTAAATTAAGTTTAAAGACAACATTTTTGTTACTGGTCGAAATTTTCTTTTAACTCACCTGATGTTTGTGGAAATATAATCATGTTTGGTGATCGCTTCTTCTTTGAAAATTCCTTAACTCACCTTTTTTGGTTCAAATTCATTTGAAGATTGATTTTTGATCATATGGCTCTACTTATCAGGGTAGAGTTTAACAAGAATTGACATTCTTTACTCTCCATAAGGATAATTTCTTTAGGTGTTGATAGAAACACAACTTAATTTAGTAACTCTTGTTTGGCACTAAATTTAAAAATATATTTTAGAACCCGTCTTTTGCTATTTGTGGAGCATATATACATCAAAATTTTGGTACTTTACGTTGAACTTCAATGAGAAGTAAGGAATTTAGTTGTAGGGAGTTTTTTTTTTTTAATTAGTTTAAGTAGCAATACTTGTATAACTTAGCAAAATATAATTAAGTTTGACAATAAAAGTTGGATTTTTGGTGGAAAAGTATTCTCATAAGTTTTAAAATAAGACAGAACGTTTACACGAGGGTCCCTTGCTTTATAATATTTCTCGGTAATCTCAATTAAATTTCAAGATACTTTTTAAAATCTGTAATAAGATATTTTTTTCCGTAATAGAATATAAGTTCCGCAAGCCACTTTTCAATGAAAACAGTTTCTAAAAGCTAAGAGAAATATTAAGGCGTCAGCAGGGTAATCTGGACTGTTTTTTGACATTTGTTCCCCGAGAACTTTTTATTCTACAATAGAAATTTGTTCACATATCATGAGGTATATCGTGCAATGTATAAACAAATTTTTTCGGACTATTTTTATGACATCTGTCGGACGGAGAAATGGCTTGGTGAATGAGATGGCGTTTTTTCACTGGCGGACACGATTTCTCATGTTTGGAAAATCTGAAACACAAAAACCCAATTTTTTCTTAAAACGCACGTGAATGGTTCGTCCCTACTAGAATCATGAAAAATGTTGGTAAATAAAAAAGTAATTAACTTTTTTTTCCCCCATGGTTTTTAAATAAATTTTGTCATAACATTGTCAATAAATTATAAAAAATTATAAATCTAATAGGGACGATATCCAGGCGTTTTGTGAACATTTAAAAGGCAAATTAAGCAAATTGGTCGGGTAGTTTGAACGAAATCATGCCCGCCAGTTTAAAAAAGTGTGTTTTGAGAAAAAAGCGTTTAAATTTTGAGTAGTGCATTCCAAGCGGTCCGAACGTCGAGCGGTATTATTAGTTTTGGACCTTTTTCGAAACCTAAGGAAACAGAAAATGCAAAAAAAAAAAAGAATTGAAAAAAGATTACCCTACAGACCCCTTAACTTGAAGAAATCATTTAAATACTCATTATTACATCTATAATGTACTTCTTGATTTGAAAAAGTTGAATTGTCATGAACCCTTTTCGAAAAGTAACTTCGACTTTTAGAAATGAGTTCAAAATTTAATAATTATAATTACTCAACCCCCTTTTAATTGAAAAGATTTTTACTCTAACCCAAATCTTCAGCATACTACTAAAAAATATTCCAAAATACCCATTTCAAATTTTGTCCCACTCTCCACACGTGAAACAAATAAATTTTCATATAATTACCTTATCAGCAAATTATGTAGCACTGCATCATCTCCTTCACCAACACAGCGTAACAGCACACTAAAGCAACAGTAAAGCGCTCGCTATCAGCTGCTAAGATCGCAGACAACAACATTCAATAATAATGTGTTGATTATATTACGAACTGAAAATTTATGAACGCCACTCTTGAAAGTTATAATCAACGCAACGGCGCATGCGCACATCGCATTGTAGAAGAGACCCATAACTTATACCAAAAAATTAAGCACAAACACACGCACTCACATATAAATACAAAGCGTTTCACGTCTTATCGCAACTTGGCATCGCTCTAATTGACATTTGATCAGCACTAGAAAAATGCAGAGCAAAAGCGGTTTGAATAATGAAATAAATATTGTGGGCGCTGGCGGTAAGGCACCTGCTTCAGGGTGTTGCTCTGCTTTTTCCACTGCGCACACTTGCTACTACGCTGAGGCAGCTGCTACCAACAAAGCCTTCTCTGCTCTTCTATCTACGCAGACACCTATGATGGCTTGCTGTTCGACTAATTTGAATTTTGGAGCAACGGTGGCAGTGAGTAGGCTATGCGTTAGGCCCATCTGTGTGTAGATTTTTAATGGAAATATGTAGATATTTTCGTTTGCTGCAGCAATTTCGTTACGTAAATTTACATACTATTTTGTTAAATTGGCCATTTGGAATGGGCTGTAAACAAAACACGTTAAATATAAATGTTTATGACAGCAGAAGTTGAATATTTTTTAAATGGTTTTTACAAAGATTTTTTTTTTATTGTGGTGTGTAAGTTTTGATTTGTCTTTTACTGCTTTTTGTATTAAATGAGTGCGTGGTATTCATAATAATTTTTGATTTTATGTTCGCAATGTATTTTTTTATTAAAATTTTTATTTATTAAGTATTTATTGTTATGTAATTTAATGAAAATTTTATACACTTATGGTAAGAATTTTAATGATTTGAAATTAAAAAATTTAAAAATATTTGTGGAATTTAGGTAGCTATGTTTCTAATGCTTACATGAATAATGAAAAAAATAAATAAAAAAACATAATAACTTAAAAGAAACAAAATAAAATATTTTTGTTCATTTATATTTATAAGCCAGTTGGCTAGCCTTTCTTCGACAGAACTTGTGTGCTCCGCTAATATTCTTGATGTATTTGTGGAGTGTTACGGCTCACTTAAGAGGGGAGCTTGGTTCAGAGGCTTCAAAATATCGATTTTTTGAGGATTTTTTGGGAAGGAAAGAAATAAGTGATTAAATCAAAATTTCTAGGGTTTATAGTTATATATTTAGGCATCATTCAAAAATTTTTTGGATACGAAATTTTTGATATTCTTACTTTGGGAAGCAATTGCCTAATACATCTCGCATTTGCATTTGTCGGACGGCGGGCAGGATGCAGGTCGCAATTTCTATCGTAAACAAAAAATTCATTGAGATTCATATTTTTTAATAGTTTATCTTCTAGTTAAACTAAAAAAATTCCAAACAAAAAGTGGAAAATTTTAGAAATTTTTAAAATATTAATAAAAAAAATGGTTTTTGACCAAACAAATTTTACTTTATGTTGTTTAAAAATATGTTCGAACTTCGCTTTTCTTAGTTTTTTTAGTCTAAATAGAAGATAATTTAATGCCAAAGAACTTTGCTCCAATTCCATTCGACGATTAGTTGTTTTACTATCCTGCCCGCCAGTTCAGAAAAATCGTAGAAATGAAAAACCGAGAAAGTTTTCGCTTTCTGCCCACTCGCTCATATATCTGCTAGACTCTCAGTCACTATTTTCCTTCTAGCTTCGAAAATATTTCAAATTCCCTTTTAAAACTTAGTATACATATTCTTAGATTATTTTTAAAGAGATTTAAGCAAACAAAAAAACATCTATGTTTTGAAGCTTCTAAATCAAGCTCTCCCCTTAAGGGGTTAGTAGAGTAATCTGGCCTGTTTTTTGAAATTTTTTTATTTATAGAAATTTTTATTTTTCAATAGAAATTTTTTCATATATCATGAAGTATATTGTAGAGTGTATAAACAATTTTTTTCGTAATTTTTTTGATGACATCTGTCCGAGAAATGGCTGTGTGAATGAGATGAGTTTTTTAACTGGCGGACACGATTTCTCATGTTTTATTTATCTGAAACACAAAAACCTAACTTATTCTTTAAAAGTACGTGAATGGTTATCGGCCCTACTATGATCATGAGAATATGTTGATAAATAAAAAAGAAATTAACGTTTTTTTTTCTTTAATTTTTCAGCATGTTTTTGTACATAGATTTTGTCATAACATGTGAACGTCGAGCGCTATTATTATTTTTTGGCCATTTTCGAAACCTCCCAGTGGTAAAGTGGGTTTCTATATTAATTCTAAGGGTATAAGAGAACAGAAAATGCAAAAATAAAATTTTGAGAAAAGATTACCCTACTGACCCCTTAAGCTGTGTGACCCGGAAAAGTTGATGTCAATATATTATTAGCTATTTGAAGTATTGCTGTATGACGTACACAATTTCGCCTAAAACACTGCCTGTAGTACACCAGCCCGTATCTGTCATTCATCAGATATGCTATCTCCCACTTTAACAATAAATTGTCTATTTTTTAAATAAGACTCCAATGTTTTTTACAATTCTAAGGGTAGAATGCTATGTTATATAAAAGGCCTTAATTAACCTTATCAAACGCCTGAGCCAAGTCTAGAAATATAGCTGAATCGTACTCTTTGTTCTCAAATGCTTGTCTTATTTCGTTAGTAATTCTATTTACTTGCTTTATCGTACTATGTTTTTCACGAAATCCGATTTGGTGCGTTGGAATTATATAATTTTCGGGGAAGAAAGGAGACATCTTTGATAGTAACACTTTTTCAAGTATTTTAGAATGATAGGGTAGAAGACTGATTCACTTTCTCAAGTTTATCAATCAGGACAATCTGAGACTTTTTCCATGCAATTGGATATTATCCAAAACCAAGAATTGTATTGAAGAGCAAAGAGGGCACCTCTACAGCAATATTTGATAACTCATTATGATTTTTTTGGGGAATATTTTCCTGTTCTGGCGAACTTTTTCGATTAAGTTATTTTCTGATTTTAGAAATTTCAAAAGGGGCTTATGATTCCAATAATTTGAGAAGGTTAATTAATTTCAGAAGGGTTGGAGTGAAAACGTCCACCAGGGCATCGCAATTCACTCTATATATAAGGTATAGACCAAAAGACAAATTTCATTCATATTCAAGGATAAACCATAAAAAGTTCAAGGAAACCTGCTAATTTCAACTTGCTTGGCTGATGGAATTAATATTGACAATACCCTAGTTCATATTTTCAACCACATACAGAATGTCCAAACACAAATGTTCGATACAAAGTTTGTTAGAATAACTAAGATCTGTATGCATATATATATGTAGCAAATGAGAGGGCGGGTGATTACTGCACTGATTTCATATACTTTCGGCAAGAAACCATAGTGTATGCAATATTATAAGTTCAATTAAGTTAGCTAAGGTATGAAAAGCTTGCATTAGTATATTGGAGGTAGGGGCAGCATCTTGATTGAGACTGTTAACAGAATAAAATGTTTCCTGCGTTTCATTGAGGTACACCAAACATAAAATAAAAATGGAAGTTCGAAAATTAGGTATATGGAGTCTAAGGGAAATATTGACCATATTAAATTCACTTTGTAAAATTATAATCAAAAGATATTCAGAAAAACAAAATTAAAAGAAAGATAATTAGAAATAAAACAGATCAAGTATTTAAAGTCGAATTTCAAACAATACTTTTCTTCAATGAAAATGTCGGGTCACTGTGCTTTGTGTTGAAATTGATTTAAGGTACTTGTGCGGATACTTTTGCGTATACTTTTGCCAAAATTAAAACTAAATATACATTATGGTTTTTCAAAGTAATAAAAGTATAGAATTAAGTTGAAAATTTTACACTTTCAAAAAAATCGCCAAAATATTTTATTTGCTAAAATAACATAAAAAGTGATTAAGAACTTGCAAATACCAACAAAAGAACATATCTGTGCTTTCAGATTTTTTTTGAAGTATAGAATATTCTGAATGGAATTTTTTCTTGACACCTCGTCATGCATACCAATTTCACTTAGCTTTTTCAAACTCAGAAACTAGAACACCAAACTGCACACTCACAATTGCCCATAAAAATTCCCGTTTACATTTCGACATTAGTAAACTACTAATCGTTATGCTTTTCCGAAACCAAAGCCCGCAAAAAAGTGGCAAGCCGACGAGAAAAACTCAACTGCGCAATCAACAATTCTCACAAACAAGTCATAAACAAATAATGATGACAACTAGAAATGCCAACAAAAAGTCGAAGTGCAGGTAACAATACAAAAAACTACAGTTAGTGGAGCAACAAAAATAAAAACGTAACAAAATTCCTGACCAAGCAACAATGACTGCAAGAACAGACAAATGCCAAACATTTGCAAATTTCTCGACCAAAGAAAAAAATTTTCTCACCAATGTAACAGTGCAACAACAATGACAGCATACACCAAGAATCCAAATAAAATACCATACCACACTTTCAACAGCTGACTAACCAATTTCATTTGCCACATATCATTTGCTTTCTTCCACATATATACACGAGTGTTTAGTCAGAGCAAATGAATGAGTCAAGAAATGTAGAGAAGCAACAATTTCGTCGCTGTGTGTGACATGCGATGGGGCGCTACACAGGCACTTGCCACAAGCGCAACAAACAAACGAATGCAACTTTCAATCGCCAAACAAATAACACAAACAATGCAAGCATGCCACACCAGACAAGCGTTAGTCGAGTTAGCAACACTTAGGCTGAGCCTGGTCTGTTACCAGACGGCCAGACTATTAAATGCTGTTGAAAGTTGTTGCAAGCAATGCTCAATGCGAACTGCCGCACAGCAAGTCGCACACATATACACACCACTGAGCATTTACACTAGTTTATATATTAGTTGGTTGCAGTACAAAAGATTAGTGGTATGCCACCTCCCAGTGGTGAGCGCTTTGCCACCGCTTGTTGCGTGGCTTTTAATCTTCACATTTGTGTTGCACCAATGGTCTTTTTGTCTGCTTTGCTCTGCTCAGCAAGTGCGCGCGCACACTCGCCTTCGTGGGAATTGGTTCATTGCAGATCGGCAAGTTGCCACTTGTAGCATGTGCAGCACAAGTAGCCTGGCAGCGAACATTCACGGCAACAGCAGTTGCGGTAGTGGCCACAGTGTAGCAGCAATTGAGTAGCGAGTGTGCTTTTTGCTTTCGTTTTTAGTTGCTGGTTGAAGTGTTGCTTCCTTTGTATGTTAAGAAGTTGGTCAGCATTTAGATGATGTTGCAACTTAACTGAATTTCATTCGGTGTTTGTAACTCCTTTGTTGAAATATATGATTTAGTACGTGGCTGAATATATCTGAAATATAGTAAGTGCAATATAATTAAATATATGAAGAATAAAAAATACATAAATTAAAAAAATTCTTAAATCTGGCAACTCTAGTTTCCAATTTTGTTTCAGTATATTTGTATTTTTTTATGTTTCAAAGCTATCTCAAAATTCCTAACTATTAAATATTAAGTAAATATCTTAGTTGGCAACCCTAGTTGATCGATTTTCGTATCTAATTATTATTCATTACGTATAAAGGTGGTTCTAAAAACTTTTTCGTCACAAAAGTTTGTTTTAATTTGTAACAGGTGGCAACTCTAAATTTTTATTAATATTTCACTACGTGATGTTTTAATAATTTGTACTTTCTGTATACTAAACATTTGTATTAAGTGTGCTTTTTTGATGGATTACACCTTTGCCGGCAAAACAAATATCTTCCAAACTATAAAAGCCTTTTAAGAAACATAATATCTTTTAAAATTTGCTGCCGGTAAAATATAAATAAAATTACTATACTGATGGTAAAATATTTTTTTAGTATCTGGCAACCTGCACTTCAAGAAACCAACATTAAAATATCTCCAATTAAATTAGCAAAAATAGAGTTGGCAGCTTAAAAAATTTAAATAAAATTGATGTGGTAACACCGACAAAATAAAAGTAATGCAGGCATTAAATATTTCACATTTTCGTATTTTTATTGAATTTATAAAATATAAAAACTATTTAGAGAAAAGGTGGCAACCCTAAGAAATATTCAACGAAGTGATTTCATTATTAAACATAGTTACTTATTATACCCTGAACAGGGTATATTAAGTTTGTCACGAAGTTTGTAACACCCAAAAGGAATCGTCGGAGACCCTATAAAGTATATATATAAATGATCAGTATGTCGAGCTGAGTCGATTTAGCCATGTCCGTCTGTCTGTCCGTCTGTCCGTCTGTCCGTCTGTCTGTATATATACGAACTAGTCCCTCAGTTTTTAAGATATCGTTTTGAAATTTTGCAAACGTCATTTTCTCTTCAAGAAGCTGCACATTTGTCGGAACGGCCGATATCGGACCACTATAGCATATAGCTGCCATACAAACTGAACGATCGGAATCAAGTTCTTATATGGAAAACTTTCACATTTGACAAGGTATATTCACGAAATTTGGTATATATTATTTTCTAAGGCAACAATGTAATCTCCGAAGAAATTGTTCAGATCGGTCGACTATAGCATATAGCTGCCACACAAACTGAACGATCGGAATCAAGTTCTTGTATGGACAACTTTCACATTTGACAAGATATATTCACGAAATTTGGTATATATTATTTTCTAAGGCAACAATGTAATCTCCGAAGAAATTGTTCAGATCGGTAAACTATAGCATATAGCTGCCATACAAACTGAACGATCTGAATCAAGTTCTTGTATGGACAACTTTCACATTTGACAAGATATATTCACGAAATTTGGTATATATTATTTTCTAAGGCAACAATGTAATCTCCGAAGAAATTGTTCAGATCGGTCGACTATAGCATATAGCTGCCGTACAAACTGAACGATCGGAATCAAGTTCTTGTATGGACAACTTTCACATTTGACAAGATATATTCACGAAATTTGGTATATATTATTTTCTAAGGCAACAATGTAATCTCCGAAGAAATTGTTCAGATCGGTTGACTATAGCATATAGCTGCCATACAAACTGAACGATCTGAATCAAGTTCTTGTATGGACAACTTTCACATTTGACAAGATATATTCACGAAATTTGATATATATTATTTTCTAAGGCAACAATGTAATCTCCGAAGAAATTGTTCAGATCGGTTGACTATAGCATATAGCTTCCATACAAACTGAACAAATAGTTACTAACAGAAATGCACCTGTGAAGGGTATTTAGCTTCGGTGCAACCGAAGTTAACGTTTTTTCTTGTTTTTTTCTTTATTAATAAACCAAAAAATTTAAACAAAAAAACCCTATATATGAATATATAGTATGTATTTATATATTTGAGCAAATAAAACAAAAATTCTAAAATATTTCTGACAATTTTTGGTTCTAACTAAATTTATAAATATTTTATATATGTTTGGTAACTCTAATTCACTACTGAGAATTTATAGTCAAGACTTCGCCTAACTTTCTCGAACAAAACTTTCTTTCTCTCTATTACCATTACTAGAACTTGCTTTACATCTCCTTTACATCACCTTTACAGCCCCCGTCTTCACACTGCACCACCGCCATTAGCGCACTTATCAGCAATTTCCGCATTTTTATTGCAAGGTCTTCGCAAAGCATTAGCCACTTTTATTGTCACTACCGCAGCGCTATTTTGTGTTCTTATCTTCATTTTATTTCTTCATCTTCGCTTTTCACATTTGCTTTTCTATTTCTATTTTCAACTATTTCATTTAATTTTGTACAGATCCAAACAAATTCACCCACAAAAGTCAAAAGTCAATTAAATAAGAGCAGTTAATCGCTTGCACGTTGTCTTGTTTGTTTACCCTGGCGCTATTGCTTTGTTACCGCCAGTGGCTGCTACACAACGGTAGCACAGAATGCAGCCAGCCAGCAGCAAGCCGAAAAAAGTGTCTGCTGCTTAAACCAATATGGGCAACAGTCACAGGGCTGCTGCTGAAAAACAAATATAGCTTGCGAAAAAAATATTTTCCTTTTTTGTAACTGGGAGCCACAGCAGCGATTTTGTGGCACAAAAAGTTCCAACAAAGTTGCGCTTTACTTGAGTTTTTCAACAGTTTTTATTGGTTGCACCGGTTGCAGGTTAATCTTGCTTTTATTTCGTGGCTTCATTTCATTTTGGGTGGCTGGGAAAATTTTAGCGCCACTTCGTGGAAAATATATAGGTCTTCTGGCGAGGAGTGCTAACTGCTGGTTTGGCGTTTAAGTCTTTTGTATTTGGCCGATAACCTACTTTTTGCTTGTAGTAAAATTTTTGCGCTATTTAATTTTGTAAGGGAGATAAAGGTAGTCTGACTGAGAAAATAAAACTAAGTATGGGTGATATTGATTACCATAATAAATATGAGCTGAAATGACATCAGTTGCTATTTAACCTCTACTCTCATATAAAAGGGTATAACTATGAACTAAGGGTTCACTAATCAATAACAAATTTGAAGCATACAAATCAAATCGTCTTTGAGAAGTGCCAACGTCATTAATAAATCGAGAGATTTTTTGTATACTGCCGCCTGGCAATTGCAATATGTAAAAAATGTGGAATGAAAAAAGCGTATGAGTATGTTAATAAATAAATGGTACTACTAATATTAAACCCATATCATTTTTATACACTGGTTACTTTTTATAGATAAGTGTAGAAGTTTCACAGCTGTGAATTTATAAGTTTATGAGATAAAGCATTTTCGCTAAAGCAACTTGTGTTAGTTAACAAAGGATAGATCAAAAGAAAATCCATTGCTTTTTCAGGAAAAAATATTCTTGACGCCAGAATTTGGATTTATCAACCTAGTCGATAACTGTATTGTATAATAAAATCAAATAAATCAAATCAAAAAACATTTTTCTATGTTAGCCTACGAACTATTCAACCCACCTAATATTTATATACATGTAAATAAGGTACGACGTATGCTCAAACAACAATGAGTCTAGTAATCACAAAAGTTTTCGAGAATTTTATTTAGCAAGAAATAATGTCGTATTTGTTTTTATGCAATCCTAATGTACTATAAAATAATGTGTGTAAATTTTTTAGCCTAATAAGTAACATTTGATATCAATCAAATTTTTAATTATGATATTAAATTCGCTTTTAATGTAATGAGGCCTTTTGAGACTCGTTTATTTTAAGGGGATATTCTACTCTAGAAATAAAATTTTGGGCAGTTTTTTGAATTTTATTTGAAAAAAAACCAAAAATATTTTTACCATTAATTTTTTTATGGTGTTTTTATTGATATCTTAAGAATACAGAAAAAAAATTTTACAAAAAAACATTAAAAATTAAAATAATTAGAGGGGGGAGAGATAGGTGCAAAAAAAAAAAATGGCGCATCCTGGTGACATTGATCCTGACTCTCCTGGTGGTCTGGAAAAAAAAATCAAAAGAAATTCTTAATCAATAAGGATGCTGTTATAGTCCGGGAGCACGAAATTTTTTTTTTTTGAAAAATGGCGACTGCCTGAAAATAAAAATCATTTTTTACGTTTTTTTTTTTTTTTGAAGTTCCTGATTTTTTTTTAAATATTAAAAACAAAAATTTTGACACGATGCTGGTAGGAACGATAGAGAATTATATAAAGAAGGTTCACACAAAATTTCAAATAAATCGGTTGTATAGATCTGGAGATAATGCCGGTACCGCGTGGAAAAAAGTAGTTTCGAGAAAAAAGCGTTTAAAATTTTACGTTATACGATATTCGCTCAACCGGTCTAGTTGCCACGTCACTAAAATGGCTATAACTTTAAAAATAATTTGAGTTTTGAAAAATCTTTTTAGAGGGATATTTTTGAAAATCAAAACTATCGAATTATGAAAAAGAAATTTCAATTTTTTCTAATTTTTAGAGTAGAATACATCCTTAATAAGAGATAAGAGAGATTCTGCCGTGAAGCCTCAGACTAAACTATTTTTACTACTTGGCTTAGACTTCTATTCGATTATGTCTCACTTAGTGTAGTTTCGATGGTATACAAACGTCGTTTACTTCGAAAAGTACTTCTTTGTGACCTTCTTTGGGGCTTTAGCTATTAAATAGTATAAGTAGTTCATTATTTTCTTAGTCTCAAAAGTAAATTATACCACTTTTCAAATCATAGTATTTTTTATTGAATAACTTTGTGAAAATAATTGTACAAAATAATATTGGAATGATGAAACAAGAAGCTTTTAAGACTCATTATAAACACACATGTTCGTATATATATACGGTTGAAGTTAACAGTTCCCTAACTCGGATCACTATAATCCACAAAAAAACGTGGAGTTAGAGAGACTTTGACTTATTGAAGGACATTTGTATTAAACTTGACTTCCATTGCAAAATTTAATGGTTCGAGCCATGGCAGTTCGAAATGTGGATGTTCAAATATTCATTTTTTTTATTTTCGTATGAAATTTTGAAAGAGTTCTTTACCAGAATTATGACTATTGAGTTTGAATTGGATGTAAAATATATGTTAAATTTGTATAGGGAATCAAGAAGGTGAATTACTTCGGACTTTTAAATCACAAGAATACATAGATATAATACTTATATGCTATAACCAAACCGTATAATCAAGTCAAAAACAAAGCTTTATGTTGGTTATTAAGCCATTGGCATCCTCGAGAGGTGGGCACATATGGAGCAGAAACTGGTCCAGTGGTCCCAGGGCAAGATGAAAATTTAGCAAAGAAGATGAGAGTATTTTATTGGGTACACTACTCATATAGGATGTCAATTTGTATATGGTGTGATCTCTTGATGGCACTATATGTAAAAAATAATATTAATA
This sequence comes from Bactrocera zonata, assembly GCA_037783105.1. Classification (NCBI taxonomy): domain Eukaryota; kingdom Metazoa; phylum Arthropoda; class Insecta; order Diptera; family Tephritidae; genus Bactrocera; species Bactrocera zonata. The sequence continues at coordinate 1,286,759 of JBAWJQ010004250.1, forward strand.
ACTAAACCTATGAATATCTAAGTAATTTACAGTAATAATGCAAATGAGAATAATGGTACCCTCTGGCTTCTTGTTCGATTGTAAAATTCTTAATATTAATATAAGTGAAATCTATATATATATACATATTAATGTTTGCCTTAAAGTTCTTTACAGAATCGTCAGCTATGCATTTGTCCATGTGACGATCTATAGCAGGGCTATTGTGCGTGAGCCAAGGAAGATTTCTAAGCTGGTACGACCAATTTTCAAGAAATGCAAACAGTCAATGAAATGACTCAAAATAATTTGAATATTTTTGTAATATCTTTTCTTCAAACTTATTTTAGTGCAGCGTACAAACGCGTGCATGGTACAGTTAGCAAGAGAACCTAGCTTCTGCAACTTTAAGGTTATTTGTTGACAGTATATATAGTACAACTGCAAAGAAAGATTAAAGTCTTCGACCACTTAAATATTTTTCGAACATATACCCTAAGTAAGTTTTAGGAGCCGATTTGTCAGTAATGCGAGACAGGTGATATAATTTTTTTATTTGTTTTATTAAAACTTAGTTAAGTTTTGGAAAAAGGTTACTTATTCCAGTTTCTTTGCGCTAGAATCGTACATTGAAGTTACCATTATGATTGGTAGATCCATTCTGCACTAATTATTTTTAATTTCTCGATCACGCTTTCCCTGACTGCGTAGACCTAAAATATAGCAAACTCTTACCTCCCCTCACATGTCCTTATACATTTTATCAGCGCTCAAAATTTATGCCAATCATCAATGTAAATTCGCACTCATCCTTTTCAAATTGCACTATGATGGATCAGCAGGCACAATAGCCTGCTGCCAATAGTTGAAAGACAAACTCAATGAATTTTCGCTAGTCACGTACGTTTATCCTGCGTGCGAACGAGGCGTTTTTGACAACAAAACGAAGACAAAACATAGGCGACAGGCATACTACCCTAGCTAATGGGGGTCAGGGAAGTAGGAAATACTTACATATAGAAAACAAAAAAAAAAAAAAAAAACAGAAGCAGCGTATTCAAGTCAATATCAGTTGCGATAATGTCAAGTAGGGAAGGCAGTGAGACGGCTGGCTGTCGAACAAATCAACGCTGCGTAATAAGTCATTTGTCATATTTTACAAAAGCATTGTAAATACAACAATTTGTTGCACAGTTGCACAGCATTAACGTGCAAAGTGATTGTGTATATATGCATGCATATATTTATAGCATATGTATGTATGTATGTATATGTAAGTATGCAGTTGCTGAAGAGCGTTTGAGCGCTGTTTGCAGTGATCGCATGGCAGTGACAGCTTCCTGGTTGCAAGCAGCTGTGATTTTATATATATGCTCGTATGTGTTTGCGTATTTAGTAACAAATATCGCTAAAATATATGTATGCACTTATGGTGTGATTGAACTTGTCTGCAAATATGATTGATCGCCGCTGCCTGGCTTCCCAGGAGTATTTCCCCAGTTGCAGCGTAAAAGTTGCGTGCAAAACTGAAAAGTGTTGTTGTTGTAACACAAACGAGTATTTGCTATGCCAATTATGTTTGGTGAAAAAAAAAAATTGTTTTTTTTCTTTTCTTTAATTTTTATTGTTGAGCCGCTGACAAATTGCAAGCGATGACTAAGCGCCTTCAATGCCGCGCGCGTTTGCTTCATATCCATAAATGTTTGTGTTTCTCTTTCCTCCCCATTAAGGTACGCACAAATATGCGTCGAAAATGTTTGTTACACATAAAAATTCCGGCACGTTTGTGGAATCAAAAATTCACCAAAACAGCAACAACAAATAAACTAAAGTTCAATACAAGTAAACTAAAGCAGTTGGCAGGCGTGCAGCAATATGACTTTGCCTTGCTTTTGCTGTCTTAGCTTATTGTTTTATTCACATGTTTATATGAATTGTTTGCTTTTGAGTAACTGATTTTCAGTTCAGTACCTTTTTCAACTTGTTTCATTTTTTCACTGATTTTTAGTAATTTTGGACCCTTAAAATTTTTATAAGTTTTTAATATTCCCCAAGTTTTGGTTGGGCATTTATAATTGCCGCAATGCAATGTCAGTTAACAACCGTTGTGTATGGTGCATGCCAACATATTTGTTATATAAGTTCGTCTTCTCTTCATCAAGCAAGTATTAAGAGTCCATACACGTTGTTGCTATAAAATTTTGTTATAATTTCTCAGAAATATTTCATTGCAGTGGCAATTAGGTGCAGCAACGTGTGTGTGGTCTGCGACAGTTTTATTTTAGAGTTATATATTTTTTGAATTAATCGTTTGCTAAAGTGTTATTTTTATTTTTATTTCTATGATTAATGATATTATCACCAGATAAGTAATTCGCTTATTTTAGTTTTTGGCAATAAACTTATATATTTTTTCCACGAAAGTATTTATTCTTCTTCTTCTTTACTGGCGTAGGAACCGCTTACGCGATTATAGCCGAGTCAACAACAGCGCGCCAGTCGCTTCTTCTCTTCGCTACTTGGCGCCATTTGGATATTCCAAGCGAAGCCAGGTCCTTCTCCACTTGGTCCTTCCAACGGAGTGGAGGTCTTCCTTGTTTTCATCCATCCGGACAACATGACCTAGCCAGCGTAGCCGCTGTCTTTTAATTCGCTGAACTATGTCAATGTCGTCGTATATCTCGTACAGCTCATCGTTCCATCGAATGCGATATTCGCCGTGGCCAACGCGCAAAGGACCATAAATCTTTCGCAGAACTTTTCTCTCGAAAACTCTTAAGGTCGACTCATCGGTTGTTGTCATCGTCCAAGCCTCTGCACCGTATAGCAGGACGGGAATTATGAGCGACTTATAGAGTTTGGCTTTTGTTCGTCGAGAGAGGACTTTACTTTTCAATTGCCTACTCAGTCCAAAGTAGCACCTGTTGGCAAGAGTAATCCTGCGTTGGATTTCCAGGCTGACATTGTTGGTGGTGTTTACGCAGGTTCCAAGATAGACGAAATTATCTACAACTTCAAAGTTATGACTGTCAACAGTGACGTGAGTGCCAAGTCGCGAGTGCGACGACTGTTTGTTTGATGACAGGAGATATTTCGTCTTGCCCTCGTTCACTGCCAGACCCATTTCTTTTACTTCCTTATCCAGTCTGGAGAAAGCAGAACTAACGGCGCGGGTGTTGAGGCCGATGATATCAATATCATCGGCATACGCCAGCAGTTGTACACTCTTATAGAAGATGGTACCTTCTCTGTTGAGTTCTGCAGCTCGAACTATTTTCTCCAGAAGCAGGTTGAAAAAGTCGCACGATAAGGAATCGCCTTGTCTGAAACCTCGTTTGGTATCGAACGGCTCGGAGAGGTCCTTCCCGATCCTGACGGAGCTTTGAGTGTTGCTCAGCGTCAGTTTACACAGCCGTATTAGTTTTGCGGGGATAAAGTATTTATTAATTAATTTAATTAGAGTTATGCTAAGAGTGATGATTATTTCTCGATGCGTTGGCTTATAATATCACAATTTCTAAATTAACTGGCAACTTTTGAAAGCTTGTCTTTGAAAAATATTTTAATTTTTCTGGATAAGCACCTCCAAAAAATATACATTATGTATATTGGCGAGGGATCTCACATTAGCCCCTAAAGTGAGTAATTTTATGATTGAGATGCGGAATTTGTGATCTCCAAGTGCTAAATTATTGATTTTCAAGCCACTTTTTCTCTATTTTACCATTATGAATTACGATTTACTCTATTGGGTATAGACATTCGTCAACAAACTCGGGAAAATATGTTTGCAATATGTTAAAATAGTCTTCCTTTCTCATTATTCCGTCCATTTTATGTATTGGATCGATGTTTACCAAGTGAAACATGCCCATACTAACTATTATACCACCGCCGCCTTGCGTAATGTTTTTATTAACTTGATGTTGTTGAATAATATGACTGACCTTCAGAAAGTTAACTATTGATTTTCTTTTCATCAAACCATATAACCCGTTTCTAATCCTCAGCTGACCAATTTTTCCGTTCTCTTCATTCACTGTTTGGCTTGTCAATGACTTGAGTGGCCACCTTAGGGCTTAATTCGAAGTTTGTTTGAATTAACCGTTCCATATGATGAGCATCATAGTCACTTAATATTCATGGTGGCCATTAGAGTTACCTGAAGACGCTAACTTATTCCCTTTTTGCACTAAACTGACTGTTATTTTAGTAACATCGGTTAGTTTTGAAATTTCTTGATTGTTTTCTTAGTTTAAGATAACAAAATGATACGGTTTCTACGTTTTCCCTTAAGTATTGGCAATATATGAACTGTGCTCCTTGGTAAGACATTTAAAAATGTCATGTTAAACGACTCATAACTAAAAACTCATTTTATTTTTCCATAACTCAAAGTTCTCCATAGCTCGAAATCTTGAATCAGCAAAAGCGTTTAGAAGTCACATTTCATACATTTGTTTTCCATAAGTTGAACTTTTAAAGGAAATTCCCTAAGTCACATTTTACCTTTAAAATTGTGTAAAAATGTTTAATGCGATATGCTCATTCGACCTTATAACAGTTGATATTGTAGAACAGAATATTTCAGACCCAACGAATATGACTTCTAGCGCCATGGAAAATGATGAGAATTCTGAAGAAGATTTTATTCAACCACCATGCGAAAATTATGTAACGAATTTTTTGCAATTTGCGAAACAATTCTGTATATACATTAATCTATGTTTTACAGCTTTGGCGAAAGTTTTATTATTTTAAGAAAACTTCTATAACGCGAAATCTTTCTAACGCGAAGTTTTTTGTGGTTTAATCTGACTCGAAAGAGGGATGTTCAATTGCATTTAATTTTGTATTATTTTGAACTTTGATGTATAAAACTTTAGTATTAATAGAAAATAAAAGTTAAAAGTTATCAGTATTGACTGCAAGTAATCACATCTTTACCATCATTGAGATTATTCAGCAAAGTGGATCCCACTTGAACACTAACCAAAAACCTAATTGATTGGGTGAGAGGTCTATGTTTTTTTTTTAATCAGAGACTTTTAATTTCTGAGAATAATAAAAAGGAATATTAAGAGCAGTAGAAGGTATCGTAGATGGAAAGCTTTCCAAGCACCATTCACTTGTGAGTGGCCAGAAATATATGGCTCAAGCAGTTCACAACTTCCAGTCTTAGACGAACTATCTCTGGGTAGACAAGAAACAGTCGTTAGAAGGCGAGCTAAACGGGGAGGGCGAGTCATCCCTGCCCTGGTTTGTGCGCTGGGTTTGCCACGTAAAAAAACACCTTTAATGAAAGGGACGCAAAATTTTCGAGTTCTGGCGCTCTGTTCTAAATTCAGCTATAAGCGTTATCTACGCAAATAAAGAAGAAGAAAGTATCGGGCTTCAACCGGCTGATGACTGGACATTCGTGAGTTATGGAAAGAATTGCACATTAGAAGAGACCTAGTCTAATCTTTATATACCGTTTTAAATATAGTCTACTTTACCTTTAAATAAAAGGTTAATTCACAAGTAGCATCGATTATATCCAACAAAACAAAGAACTTAATAGAGTATGCGACATAATTGCTTACCACGTTTTCTGTAACTACTCAACCTTTAACTAAGCTCGTTATATAAAATTAAAGTTATTTATTATTTTAGATTAACTAAGACAACTTCCAATATTATTAGTATTATTAGAATTTCAAGCCAAAGCAAAACTCAAACGATGTCATATTATCGCAAGACATATTAATTTGAAACGAAATAATTAAAAAATAATATAAGAAAGGCCTTACTCTCTAATTCAATCTACTATCGGTAAAATAAGCTTGAATTTGTGAAATTTGATAACTTTGTTTAATAAAAACAAGGTATTACATAAATCTAATCCATCTCAATGTAGCGGAGCTTTTCAGACATCTTGAACTTTTTACTTCACTAAGTGTCTTCAATGTACTTCTTTATGAAAGAAGTTCTTTAAGAACACAATTTAATTATTTGAGGTAAGCAAGCAAAACGCTTTGATACCAGCTGGTGTTACTAACTTCCGCAGATAGCAAAAATTTTGATAGAAAAATTAAAGAAATGGGTATTTCTCCAAAGTCAACTTAAAGTAATACATAAAAACTTTACAAAAATTGAATATGTTGACACAAAAATATTAATTTAGATTTAAGTTCATTATGGGAAACAAAAGGTTTGCCATTAGAATATATATATTTAATTGTTATTAAAACTTTGATATTATTTTCAAAATAAAAGCTAGCAAAATTTGGTATATTTTAATTAATAAATAAATAAAACAAGCAACATCAATTACTTAAGCAGCCTTGCTTCAAATTGCCTTCGCGTTCTTGACTTTGTTTTCATAAAGCTCACAAAACACACCTGCTTACAAGAGTTCACGCTACAATAAACAAGCGAACTAGAACAAAACTAAAACACCAAATAAATTACACTAACTCAAAATTTATTTGGTCAATTCAGTGCCTAAACAGTTGGCAAGCGTGGCAAAACAAAAACTACTTTAATTTTGGCACATCATTTTATTACAAACAGACATACACAAGTGTGCGGCATAGAAAAGCTAAATTAATATGACGGCCATGCATGAAGCAGAAAAACAACAAAAGAGCGCAAATTAAGGCAAGTTATGAAAATAAATGTTTACAGAAATTATAACAAGGTCATTGGAAAATATGAGTGAGCATGTGGCATAGAAATGAAATACAGTAGTGGTTTTAAATTGTTTTAAAAATTTGTGTAAATAAATAAAAAACGTAAAATTAGGAGTGATAAATTTAATTATTAAAAGAAAATAATTAAAGAAATTGGATTATTAATTCAAATAATTTTACAAATCTAATTATTTGCTGAAAAAAATAATAATTTTAATAAGTTAATTAAAATAATAGTAATTTTGAAATTAATAAAATTTAAATTAATTATTTATTAAACTTTAAGTTAATAATTCATTTCTATTTACTTAGCATTTAAATTAAAAAATTTATTATAATTAAAATAAATAAACTTTAAATTAATTACTTTTAAAGAATATTTATTATTTAATTAATTTTTAAATTTTGTAGAAACAACCAACATTAAAACAAATAACTGAGTTATAAAAAATACAAGCTTTAATACTTGAAATTTTTAAATTAAATTTTGTTTTGAATTTTACTTAATACACAGGTAAAATAACAGTAATTTTATATAAATTAAAATAAATGTAATATATAATATTTATATTTATTTAATTATCTAAATTTTATTAATTTTTTTTGTAATTTATTTATTTTTTCTTTAAATTTTATTAATTTATTATTTATCAACAATATAAAGACGACCAACATTTCTAAAAATATTTAACTAACAAAAATAGGAAATTTTAAATAATAAATTTAAATATCAACTAAATTATATTAAGCCATTTATAATCAATTTTAAATTTTATCTAAGTTAATTAAACCACTTAAAATAATTTATGTTACAAATAATTAAATATATATTAGTTTCGAAAATTAATGTTTTAGAAATTATAACTTTTTTTCACAAAAATTTATGAAAATTCCTCTTCAGCTATGTTTACTTTTTAATCAAAGTCGACCAAAGTCGAACACCCCACTTCATTGCTTCTAATTTTAACACACTTTACTCATTTGTTTTTGCTAAAACGCCACCTTCTTCACCTTTGGCCGCTTGCCATGCCAACGGTATCGGCAGTCAGCCAAACACAATGTAAAACATTGAATTTGATAGCGAAACTAGAGCAAGACGTGTTACAAATTTTTAATTAATAATGAATGCTTAAGTGTGTGGGAGTGGAAGGTAATTGTGCAAAATTGAATTATCGTAATGAATATTTGGCTAGTAAATTGACATAAGAGGTATGTAAAAGCATACAAATTATTACCCACGCTGAGGCGCCATACACAAGCAGTGATGTAAATAGAAAAGGCGGTGATAAAATTTACTTTTTTTAGGAAAAAATAGTAAAGATATACCGTAAGGACGGGTAATTTGATATAATTAATAGATTTTAAATGAAAAATGAAAATTCTGTAAAATAATAAGGAAATAATTTGTTTTTTTTTGATTCATTGACACGTAGTAATATTCATATTTAATGACATAATTTAACCTAATTTAATTTTTTTTTAAATTTTATTTCAATCTTTAATATTTGTTATATTTTTTTCCTAATTTTTTAATGCATTTTTTACATTAACATCTAATATTATTTTGGTTTCCTTTTTAATTATTTTACCATCAATTATCAAATATTCATAGCAAGAATATTAATACTATATGTAATTTTATTAAATGGAATTTTATTTAATGGAATTCTGGAATATATTTAAAATTTTTATTAATACTTCTTTTGTTTTATTTTCTGTTCGTTACAATTTTTTTAATTTTTTTTTAAGTTTTTTTTAATTTTGTTTGTTATTTTTATTATTGCGTTTTTCAATTTTTCTTCTACATTTTTTTTAAGTAGTTGCTCAAAATATTTTCTTAAAAATATAATTTTCATTTAACTTTCATTCGTAAAAATATTCAACTTTATAATGCATATATAATTCCTTTTTTTTATTCATTTGGAAATTTTTAATAGATTTTCGTAATTTTTTTTAAATTATTTTTTAGTTATTTTTAATATTTATTTTTTTAATTAGTTATTATTTTTTTTTTTTTTTGTAAATCACTTCCTTAAATTTATTATAACATTAGAAAACATAACTACGGTAAACAAATATTCACTTACTTCCAATCAAGTTCGCTGCTTAAGTCTTTCATACACACTGCCTGTACCAAGCGGCAATCACTTAAATTAGTGACCTTTAACGCTTTTGCACTGCTGCTACGCAAAAATATAACCCAAAAAAAATATATATTTTAAAAGTTTGTTGTTTCTGTTGTTGTACCAATTAGTGACCAAGAAGTGGGCGGCCGATAGCTGTTGAACTTTGACAAGCGTAGCCAATCAAGCATTAAATATAAAATAAAAAAATACCAGCGAGCCTCATTTTTAATGCGGAAGTATTTGTTATGTAAATATATATTTAGTATATATGTTTGCAGAGTGGCTCACCATCACAAAAACTACGCTATATAAAACAAGCGCAATAGCCATGGCGGGCAACCACATCAATCAAAGTAATAATAATGAGCGCAGTGACACACATTCATACAGTGAGCAATAAATATATTTAAATTAGCATAAACTACTATGAGCACATGACAAGTGGAATCATTTGAAATCAAAACCAAAGCAAATAAAAGTCGAAGAGGCGTTCACCGTTGAGGCGTCACCGACTTGCCGTCTCGAGGTCCTTCAATTATGCGGCAACAAGCGGTTGGCATTTCAGCGTTGACTCGCCAGTGATTGTGGCTTGTCAACTGTCTGAGTTGAAGGGAGGAAATAAATTGCAAATATAAAAACAATGAAGAAAAAAATTGTAGAAAAATAATGATTTTAGTAAATCATATACATACAGCCAGCCAGTTTGCTGATTTATGCAAAACGGCATGTATGTATGTGTGTACTAGCTCTATAATATATGTACGTACAATATTTATGGCTAATATTAATTGTTTATTTAGCTAATTGTGCGCGAAACCTTGCAATAAACAGAGAAGTTAAATAAAAATAAAATAAAAAGTTTTTACTTTAGTTTTGTGTGAAGTGCAGTTTTGAGGACTGCTGCTTATACTTATTAAATGTGTGCTTATGTAGATAAATCACATGTGTGTGTAGCTTATTTTTACTCATATTGGTAAGTATAGTAATTTGTTCTGAATGTTCGCGAATTACGGAGTTCTTGCTTAGCAGGAAACATTATTCAATAAAACAAAAATTACTTTTTATCAAAAATATGGCACTTTGGTAAAAATTTTTTTGTAAATAATAAAATAATAAAAACTAAAGCACTTGCTACTACTTTGAAAACTTGCTTAAAATTGATAAATCTCATGTGAACTTGTGTTAATTTATCAGACTTTTACATAAAGCTCATTATATTTAAGTACTTTTATATTGTTTTGAAAAAAGTTTTGTTTCTGGCGAATAATGTTGATAACTTTTTTAAGTAAATTATTATATTTGCTTTTTTTCTCACAAAAAATTTAACATTTCTCCAAATAAGAATTTTTTAAAGCTAAAGTGAGTATTACATCAATGTTATGTTTTGACAAATACAGAAGAAAGATAGCTTTGAATAATATACATATTAGGGTGATTCAAAAAAAATTTTTTTTTTCGTTTGGTACTCGGGAAATAGGTTCCTAGGCATTTCTAAGAAAGCCTCTCCAAAAACCTATGAGTTTCATCATTCATAATAATTTTTTTCACTGAGTTATAAAATTCATAATAAATAAAAAAATTTCCCAAAAATAATCAAACTTCAACCGTTAATATCTTTTAAACGGTTGAGTCTACGAAAAGCTTGTGGAGATCTTTTTTGTAGAGCTTTCAATTTCCTACAAAACCTAAGGAACAAGATATTTTTTCAAGTAGTTGGAAGCGAGATATAAGTTTTTCTTTCCGATAATAAGAAAAAATAGAAAACTGTATGTAGGAGGACCTTCCCGTTACAATTAAGAACTCATGCTCGGAGAAGCTTTCTTAGAGATGTTTAGGAACCTATTTTTCCAAGTACCAAACGAAAAAAAAAATTTTTTTTTTAATCACCCTAATACATATAGCTGGGCCCGATTCAAGAGCCTTTTACAAGCTCTTTTACACTTAAGCTGTACTGATAGTGTTTTATATAAATGTGTTTTACCTGTTTGCGCATTCATAAAATAATGACTAATAATTCAAGAAAAATGTGCATTTTTCAAATATACATAAGAGCTTAATGAACCAAATGTCGCGAATTTTGGTATATAGAGTTTTCAGCTCAGCCAGGCTTAAGGCAGTAAGGGCCACGTAAAGCAAAAAATTGGGTTTCCAGTTAGTACTTTGCAGCAAATCCCTACATGTATATCTACATATATAATTCCCCTACATTGTTCTCAATATATCTTAATTTCTTCACTTGAATCCTGGTCAAATATCAGCCAAAGATCATTTTAATATAATAAAACGTAACATATTATACAAATATGCCTATTTTCCCAAACGAGTTCGTTGCTTAAGTCTTTTAAACTTTGGAGGAATTTGCAGATTAATGCCGGTTTGCAGTTTATTTTACGAAGATTTTACCAATAATTATAGTGGAAGCATTTAGCAAAAAGAACCATATTGTCGTATCTAATAAAATATTAATATCTACCAATTAGCATGAGGTAAACTATTTCGGTAAGCATTTTCAATTATAAGTGAATTCGCCATATGTATAAGTAGAAAAAGCAAAAACCAATATTTTTCGAAATTCATAAGCATAGCCCCTTTGGAAAAAATATTTTTATTATCTTACTATACTACCCAAATTGAATTGACTTGGCTAAAAAATCGAACTATTTCTTAAACTTTATTTAGAACATTTTCTCTATTATTCAGCATTCTTCGAGTATACAAATATTTCACAGATGAGGCTCTCGTAAAAATTTCACATTTTGCGATATTTCGTTTTATACGAGTAAACACTATTTTCTATACATACATATGTATATTATATACACACACTTTCAAAGGAATACAAGCTTCTAACACTCAACAGTGATGATGCTATTTCTTTTACAACATCTGCTGTTCAGCGTGTAGCACACCTTTCCACTTAAAATTAAGTCACTCGTGCGAATTGTTTGGAATTTTTACGGAAACATACTATCACACGCATACACCTAAACTTACTTGTATATTAGCACTTGTTCGCACGTGCGACCAACATTTGTTGCAAGCAACATGCTTTCGTTACACTTGCAATTGCAACATTTAGTTGCAAGCAAACACAAAACAACTTTCTTCAGAATTCACACTTACTCAGCCAACGAAGGCGCGCGTTCACACTCATTTGCTACGTGTTGGCATGTGAACACATAACGCTAAACAAACGCTTACGAGCAAATGCGTTGACATAGGACCAAGAATGCTTGGAAAGTGCAAACATAAACGCTACTAAACATATGCACATGCGCTATAAATAAGCATGCAGTGTGTTACATATGAGCATGTGCTTGCACTATGGGTTGCGGTGCGGCGTGCGCTTTTGCGAGTCACGTCTCCAACACACTTTGGTCACTGCGCCAATTCTCGTGCGCAAAAAGGTGAACAGCATGTCAACGGTTGGCTATGCTGATTGAGATATTTATGTGGTGCAATAAATGTATATAGCATAAGCATATGGGTGTGTCGCGAACCGCTATAATCCTAAAATGCAGGCCTTATCCTGGTATAATATTAATTCGACTAATTAACGGATTTTGTTTACTAAAAGGGTCAGACTTGATTAATTACGAATAATCAGAGAATTAAAGCAGTAGCATCAAAATATGAAAAAAAGATAAATCAAAAATCTTTGAAAAAAACTCATATTTAGTTCCGAGAAATATGAAAGAGATAAATAATGAATTTTTGCAATAAACTGTTGCGTTCAGTTTAAGTTAACTGAAGTTATTGAAGTGTAGTTAAAGTTAAGGATGACTGAATTAAATCTAAGGTTAAGTTTAAGCTATATAAGTTAATGTAAGTCAAGTTAAGTTAAATTAAGTTAACCCTTTCACTACCATGGGGATCATGCATCCCAAGAGAAATTTAAAAAATCGTCAAAAATACAATTCAAGGTCAATTTAGATAGGAAAAGGTCCCATTGGTAGTTTACAGTATTTTTCGTTCAATAGCGGCTGATTTGGTTTCGTTCAATAACTGTACTGCCTTTTATTGCAATTAACCGACAGCAACCTTCAGTGAATGTGCACGTGTTTGCCTATTTGTAAATGTATAAAAGTGTTTCTGTTTACTAAATTAATTTGAGTGAATAAAATAAGTGTTTTTCAATATAATAAGGTGAGTTCGCAACAAAATGTTGTAAATAAATTCGATTATTTGGGGTTTTGTCCAGTTGGGATATATGATCCCATTGGAATTGTATAATTCAAATAAGCGGGACACATAATCCTATTGGTATACATTTCCGAAATGGAAATATTCATAGAATTTATATCTTTCAATTTTACAGAATGAATAATAGAAAAAAATCTGCCAGAAATATGAGGGAAGACCACATTTTGGCGATTATCAATTCCAGCGACTCTGACGTAAGTGATTTTAGTGCTTCTGACTCAGAGTATATTCCGGATTCCGAGAACGAAGTAGACGAGTCTCCGAGCGAGGATGATGAAGTAACGGATATTGATAATGCAATAGTGTTATCCAGTGAAAGTTCCAATCTTCCAGTAGTATGGGGAGAACCATCAGTTTTATTTCGTCCTCGCTTTTCTATCACTGAAGACGTTGAGCCCATTCTGTTGGCTCAAATTTCAAGGAATGCAACTGAGTTCGAAGTCTTCAAATGCATTTTTCCAGAATCATTATTTATTTTTATCGCGCAGTGCACAAATGAACGATTGAGCATTCTAAAAAAACAAAAAAGTTATAATATTGCACCAACTGATGCATCAGAAATTAAAATTTTGTTGGGCATTACGCTTATAATGGGTTATAATCAACTTCCAGAGATTTCTGATTACTGGTCCCAAAATGAATCCATGGAAAATTTAAAGGTCGATCTTCTCTAAAGCAATATCTTCCGATGAAGCCGACGAAACGTGGCATAAAAATTTGGCAAAGGTGTGATTCTAAAACTGGTTATACATATGATTTTAATATTTATGCGGGTAAAGAGGAATGCTCAACATTATCAGGAACTTTAGAGGAGAGAGTCGTTTTTAAATTGTGCAAAACTATTCGAAATCCAGATACTGTGTTGGTTTTTGACCGTTTTTTCACCTCATATAATCTGATGAAAACTTTGCCATTTGCTTGCGTAGGAACATGTATTCAAAATAGAAAGAACTTGCCAACCATTAGTGACCGTTTGAAGAAAGGTGAATGTAAATTTTGCATTAGCGAAACCGGTATAATGGTAGCAAAATGGCAGGACTCACGTGAAGTTATTGTTATGAGTAACTGTCATAGTCCTACAATGTCCGTAGTCTTCAGAAAGCAAAAAGATGGTTCAAGGGTTGTTACTAACTGTCCTAAAGCATTGGCTTTCTATAATGAGAACATGGGAGGAGTTGACATATCTGATCAAAAGGTCAAAACTTATGAAGAGAACAGAAAATCAAGCAAATGGTGGCGTAAAGTATTTTTCAAGCTTCTCATGACATCTATTGTAAATGCCCATATTGTTTATCAGGAAAATATCCACAAAAAGTTTCAACTGAAAAATTTTATTGTTCCACTCGCAGAACAGCTCATTGCGCAAGGAAGAGTTGGGACAAAAGTCAAAAGGACATCTACAACAAAAGGACCCAGGTCAAAAAGAGCAAAAAAAAATGTTAAACGTGGGAGATCATATGCCAGTAAAAGGTGATCGCCGCAGACGCTGTGTTTTATGCACCTCAATAAAAAAAGAAAAACGCACGTATTACATTTGTTCAATGTGCAAAGAGCCCTTATGCTTTGAATGTTTTGGCATGTTCCATAAATAAATAAAACTTAAATTGAGTTACAAATAAAAACTAAATTTTATTATTCTCAAAAAATTATACCAATGGGATATATAGTCCCAATTAATACCGTGTAAATATACCAGTGGGACACATTATCCCAGGACATATCTTCCTTCTGAAGGATACGAAAAAAAAAAATTGTTTTACTTTTCTCTTTTAGAAGATTATATCCATCCGAAAAAACGACCTAAATTTTTTTAACATCGCTGCGTATAGTACGGTAGTGAAAGGGTTAAGCTAAGTTAAGTTAACTTAAGGTTAGGTTAAGTTAAGTTAAGTTAACTTAATTTGAGTTAGGTTAAGTTAACTTAAGTTGAGTTAAGTTAAGTTAAGTTAAATTAAGTTAAGTTAAATTAAGTCAAGTTAAGTTAAGTTAAATTAAGTTAAGTTAAATTAAGTCAAGTTCAAGTTAAGTTAAGCTAAGTTAAGTTAAATCAAGGCAAGTTAAGTTAAGTTAAGTTAGGTTAGGTTAAGTTAAGTTAAGTTAAGTTAAATCAAGTCAAGATAAATTAGTGTTAAGTTAAGTTAATTTAAGTCAAGTTAAGTTAAGTTAAGTTAGGTTAAGTTAATTTAAGTTAAGTTAAGTCAAGTCAAGTTAAGCTAGGTTAATTAATATGCGTTGAAATTGGACATCCATGCTAAGTTTAAGTTAACATAGTTTGATTTAAGTTAGGTTAAATTTAATATTACCATAACTTTGCTGATACCAATATTATGTTAAGATAAGTTTAAGTTAACTAACGCCTTAAATGAGGCATTTATTTACCATATTTGCATTCATTTTTCTTTTGTTTCATTAACATACTAAGTTGGAAGCAGTGAATGAAATATAAAATTCTGCTTTCTTCGCGGCTATCAGGAACTTAGCGCAGTTTATGTGCTTTATGGTCAAAGTTAATGCATATTTTGTACTTATGTCAACTACCTACTAGCTCAACTAAACACCGTTTATTTCAGTTAGACGTTTTGACTACAAACAACAGTCAACTCTTAATTCTAAGGCTATTAGTACATCAATGCCTAATTATCGTATTTACAGTTAGCAAAAACAAATTTGTTTTTATTTACATATATACATATAAGTAATCATATTTTATTGGTTTGTACCACCATTAATCCATCTAACCCCATTCTCCTGAATTCCATGCCTTAAAGCTCATTTCATGCAACATTTCACGTAATACTTGTTTATTTGTCTTAATTATTCCTCAATTTAATCCCATCTCTTTATTTTAGTTTGACAGCTAATCAAATTAACCTGTTTATTTTGTATACCGTTTACTTTTATTTATATTTAATGACAAGTATTTTCTTAGTTTACACTCTATTAATCATGGTTTGTGGCTCTGTGACTTTGTGGCTACAGTGCAATTAGCAAATTGGTATTAAATTAATATTTCTTGCCGCTATAAAATATGTTATGCAGCAGAGAAGTTGACGTGGACCGTTGGCTTATTAGCGAAAATTTATTAGGTGCTATAAAAAATTGAAGAAAAAAAAGTTATTATATGTAAATATATAGCTTATAAGAATAATTGCTTTAATTAGTAGAATGATTAAATGTTGTTAAGGTAGTGGACTTAAGGTTGAGAATTGTTTATGGATAAAAAAAAAGATATATATAAAATTTAATATATAAAGAAAATTTGGGTTTGGAAGCGAAAGGGAGATAAAGAGCAGGAAAAGGTATTAGCTTACTGAAAATAGTCACATCGTTACTTCGATTGGACGAAATTCAAAGTTTAGGTTCTTCATTGAAATTTTAATTAGAATATTGCATTGGCATATATTTTCTAATTACTTCTAGTTAATTTATGAAAGAATTGCTTTCATTTCTGCAAAGTTAGCTTTAAATATGTCTACTTCTATGGATGATTGCTGATAATAGTATGAGGCATATTTTTTCTACCAAAGACTTTCGAAAGAAAATGATTAGTTTTCCTTACTCTCAATAGGTCCTTAGCGTGGTCTTCTCTTTTAAGAGGGACCAGCATACTCATATATCACTTCAGTACACCAACATACTTGTCTACCTCTTTCCTTTTGCCAACTTCTTTGTATATCCTGCCGTTTTTTATATTTTCCCTTTCATTCCATAATTAACAATTTTTCTCCCACCTTTTCTCACTCCAACTCCCTTTACACGCATCCCTATTATTTTGTTAAGTTTATTCATTTCTGAACGTTTTTTTTTTATTTTTAAGCACCTTTTTCTATCAACAATGCCAGGAGTTGAAGTTTTTATTGAGTTTGTGTAAAAGTTTTGTCTATATTTGTCCAAAATAATAACTTTTTTCAGCTTATTGTACAATATTTCCTATTAAAATTACTCAGGACCTTGCTAATGTCTTTTGGCGACACTTTCCTCTTTTCTGTATTCCTAAACAATAAAAGAACTATGATAAATTGAACTTACGTCTAACTTCACTGCCGTGGTGAAGAAATTTACATTATGATTATTTATATACATCGTACTTTCCTTACGATCATTACTTTTGCTAAGAAGCGATCAATTAAAATAAGAGCAATACGTACAAACTAAAAATCCCATAATTTTAACCCCATAATCACTGAAAATTTGGATTCTTTTTTTTTTTTAATTATGTTTTTAATTCTTCTTTAAATTTCGTCTGTAATTTTATTTTTAATTTTTATGTTTCTTTTTTTTTTTTGGCAATTCTGCGAAAAAATCGCAACAAATTAATTTTTACCACGAATTTTTTCCAATCATTCAATTAACATTGCATTTCAAACTAGATTTGTTTCACAATTACACGCAAAAAATATTACCCGGCAAAAGCATATACTAACTCTCTCACAGACATATAAATATGCTAACAAACAAAGCAATTGTGCTTAAATCACACACAAATGTGTAGCAATCAAAAATCACAAACAAATCTAATCTCAAATCTCACAGTAATTATGTTGATTCATAAGCGATTTGTGCTGCCACCTTTTGATTTATGTGATTTCAATTCAATTTTACATGATTTGTGCTGGGCAGCTGGTTGAACTGCTGCTGGCTGCTGTAGGAGCAAAAATCGCAGGCATCAAGCTGCCAGTTATTTGAGGCATACAGTGGTGGCTTGCGTTTCGTAGCTGTTTGGCTGCACCACAGCGGGACGTGTTGAATGACTGGCAGAAATGTGAGAACTGCGTTGCAGCACTGGAAGCAGCAACCGTTGCCACCTTTGCTACCACCAAGCGCTGCTCGCCAATGTTGTTGTTTGTGTTGCTGTTTTGTGGAAGTGTTGTCATTGCTGACGTACTGTCTGACTTAAGGGTTGTCAGTCTACATACATTTGAAATACTTGCAGAAATGATTTGGCAAGTTATTTCATATCAGCTCAACTAGCCAAATTTAGGTTATTTTTTAAGAGCAAAATATTAAGTGTATATTTTACAAAGGAGGGCATTAAAAGAAAAAATTAATATTTTGCTTTAAAAATGTATGAAATTGTGAACTTCATACTTTTCGTATCTTAAAATGTTATACTCCTTGGAGCCAACCTTTTTTTAAGTGAAAATAGAATTTCGAAATTATTATTTTTTTTATTTTGGCTTATTATACTTAACCATCATTCTTTTAATTCCTTTATTCGCTCACTTTTGAAGACCGTCTATTTTTGCATTTGTTTTTGTTAAAAGCTCTATTCGAATATTTTCATGCATTTTTCGCCATCTCTTCCCATTATTACTCTACCGCAGCATTTAATTACTTGCACTGTTTGTGATGAGTTGCCAAATTTATACACTCAAACCGTTTTGGCAGACCACGCAAGCACCTTTTCAGGTTCACTCGTCACTTTTATTATATAAATATGTGCATATTTTTTTTCTGTGCAAACTTCACAACCCGTTCGGTACTTGTTGTGCAAATTAGCTGCAAGTGGCTGCCACTACTCGTGCAGCTTAAGCTGACAGCTATCAAAAGAAACAATAAAATAATTAAAATAAATTACGTTCGTTATAAATAGCAGCGCGGCTGTAGCGGACATAACAATTACTCAGAAAAAATTTCTGATATAAATATTATTTCAAAATTATTAAAGAAAGGCATTATTTTAAGTAAATTTAAGTTAGGAGAGCTTTCGAAACAGCCGTAAGGAATCAGTAGGGTAAGTATTTTTGTTTTCTAAGAAAGTGATATGAGGTGAAAAGCATCAAATTATATATGTAAATAGTGGTTAAACATGATACTTGGAAGTTATTAGTAAAAAAAAATTAAAAAATTAAACTAATTGCATTTACGAAAATTATACTTATTTATTACTTTTCAATTTAAAATAATTAGTTTAGAACAATTTATTTTATTTTGAGTTTAATTAAATAAATGTTAAGAGCTCAAGTTATTAAAACTAAAATGTTGAAAGAAGTTTAATTTCAAAAATAATTAATTTTTAATTAGAATTTATTTTTGTTGAATATACTTTGTTTTATTTTTAGTTAATTTAATACATTTCGTTACTTACGATTTAGTAATGCTTAATTTTTTTCCATTTTAGTACAATTTTAAATTTTATTTTTAATTTAATTTCAAATTTTAATTATAAATGAAACTAAATTTTAATATCAATTTTGATTTTAAATGAAGCTAAACTTTAATTTTAATAATTTTCAATTTAATTTAATTTAATTTAATTTTTTTAACTCCAATTTGAATTTTTTTCATTAATTTACCAAATGTTGTTTAATTTAATTTTAACAATTTTTTAATTTAAACTTTATTCTTGTTTACATAATTTTTTTATGATTGCGTTTTTAATTATCTTAGCTTATTTGAAATTTAAAAACGTTATTTTATTGCCCGAATGTAGTTTTCAATTTCATTTTGATTTAATTTTGTTTCATTTTTATTAAAAACTTAAGCTAAGAACTCTTTTACGCCCATACACTAAAGACTTAAGAAACAAACTTTTCTGAAAAATAAAATGTTAGTTAAATTTTTTTTATCAAATCTTGAAAAATAAGGAACTCTTCGTCTACGTTAACCACCTACTAGCATACACACAATTACGAGTACACAGAAAACAAATACATACTTCTATATTTGTATGTAGCGATTATTGTCACAGCGTTGTACTCATAGTTGTCAACAACTCGGCAGCGTGCTAATAAATTTTGTAGCGACAAATCAGCGCTAATAAATCGTAACAATGTGCGCAGTGGCTACGCTGCCATTGTTACTGTTGTGGCATGCAACATGCGACATGCAACATTTTGTAAGCTCATAAATATTCAAATTAAAAATTTCTTTCGTGTTGCCAACACAAACTGCCGCCATGCACTAACTTCAATTTTCATTTACTCAATTTTTACACACTCTCTTCTCATGCAGTTTAGTTCATTGAAAAATCATCTTGATGCCATAAATAAAATTTGTGGCGAAAATCGACTACAAGCAACAAATGTAAAATGTAAAAAAACAAAGGGAAGAAGTGGCAACACATAAAAGGCAAGCAAAAGTGTTAGGTTTTTAGTTTGTATTCATTCAAGCAGGTCATGAGGTACAGCAAAATTTGCATTGACAAATAAATGTTGCAACAAAAATGAAAATAAAGGCAATAGCAAAGAAAACATCGGTAAACAGCCCGCGGTTAAGTAAATAAATATGAAAATTCGCACGCTCGTTGTTAGAAATGTCTACAAGGGCTGTCTTTGCTATCTTATTTGTTGTCAATGCTGTTTTTATTGTCATGCATTGTAGTTTTTTGCACTGCTCTATTTAAATATTTCGCGCAAAATTAACAAAGTTGAAAAAAATTAAAAATATTGTTCGCTCTAACGACAGTGGGCTTTTTCTATCGAGCTTTTACTTAAGATTTTATAAAAGAATTTTTTATTGGTGTAAGAAAAAATAGTTTTTTGTAAAAAATTAAAACAAAAAATCGTTAAAATATTTTTTCTAATCAAATCGAAATTTCACGACAATTAGCTCATTTAATAAAACTTTTCATTACCCTACTTTTTAAAAAGGATTAACCGATAAAACCAAGGTGTACTTCTCAAAAATTCAGATAAAATAATTTTTTTTTTTTTTACTTTTTTTATATTGAAAAAACAAATTACTTTTATTTATCGTTAAAATAACGGCCTGATAAATACTGCCTAATTCTGTTACCGTAGAGCTGGCTGTCGTATGAATTGACTAGTTTTACATTTTGTGTCCTCTGATTCAAATTTATTATACGCTGTTGCTAGCTAAGCTTTTACTGATAGTCCCAATTTGATGAGTTGATCTTATTGCTTATGATCGCATATAGATTTTCAGAGAGTCTTTATTACCCAATCCTTTCAAAATTACAGTGGTGTCTAAAAACTGTTCAAGCAGTGAGTCTTTGTCCCTGCAAGTGTTCGAGTTTGCGTGATTACTTTTATTTTTCAACAGAGTCTACGGCCTCACTATCGATACATCCTCCAGTGTATCATACCGTGAGGACCTCAGATGCTTACAGCGTAGTAAGCTTGCTTGATTACTTTTGTTTTTCAACAGAGTCTGTGGCCTCACTATCGATACCTCCTCCAGTGTATCATACCGTGAGGACCTCAGATGCTTACAGCGTAGTCTTGCCAATGCGGGATGAGTGTACAAGAGAGTTGCCGTAGTGCTATGCTTCAGAAAATTCCTGCGATCTCGATCTGTCAACCCCAAGTCAACCATTATACTTCCCTTCTTTCTTAAACTTATGGCAACAAAATGAGAAACAAAATAAAGACCTAAAATTTTCAGCTTCTCAGAAAATTTAAGAAACTTTCATCGTTTATTAACATTTGATTTTTAAAAGGGTAAATACATATATATATAATCTTAAATAAAAAATAAAAGTTGGTTATTTCCAACGAAAAATTCACACCACAATTTTTTATAGGTATATGGAAAAACATTTAAGCAAAAAATACCATGGGAGGTCTTCTTACGCACTCCTATGAATGAAATTTTTAAGCTAAACGGGACACTAACTAAATTTTGAGAGCAATGGTGTGTTAACCCAATGGCGGTTCATATTTAAAACAGCAGATATTACTATAAAAAATATTTCCACCTGTAAGACCAAATGCAACAAACCCGAAAAAATATTACATTAAATATTGTTAATTATTCTGCTAAATAAGTTAATATAGATTATGCAAATTGTTAACTAAAGATTTCGTCCAAAATCTTGTGCTATGATCCTGATGATAAACTGACATTTTAATACAGACACGAGTGATAAAAACGAAAATTAAGTATAATAAATAATTTGATTTAAAAATAATATAATTATTTGAGAATATTCAAGTCATTCCACTTCAGTTTGTTTAATTATAAAGATATGAAAGTTTATTTCGAATACTCAATTTAGTTCAACTACTAATATACGATGCTTTATTGTTTTGAGAAGCAAATAATGTATTTTTTTGGCTGATATTAACCCAAACTCACCAATTTTATACCACTGTGCGCAGCTCAAAGCCAACTTTATTTCCCATCACTATGGCATAAGCACCAGCAGCAAGAGCCTCGGCCATGGCAGCGACGTAACACGAGTCCTTGGCCTTGTCCGATTGCAATTTGTTGATAAATATTTGCATTGCAATAAATTCAATGTGAACATACACAAAACACAGAGCAACAACAACAAAAACTCAAAAATAACAATAATTTTATTGATACAAATACAAATACCTGACACATAAAAAGCAACATAAAATAAAATTGAATAAAATAAAGCAAGTAACAAATGTAAAAGTGAACATGCAATGAAGATTTCCATGGTGACTCGCCAGATTCAAAGGTGAGTGGCGAATGTAAATGCTCTGGTTGGCGCATCGGCGCATGCAAATGAGAAAGTAACTCATTGCATGATGATTGCAATTGAACTAGAGTGCAAGCAAATAAAAATAAAAGACAAATTATTTTGCTGCTTTATAAACGTGCAAACACCGTTTGCCACTTACTTGGCCATAAACATTTAGACAGATATACATACATATATTTGTATATATATAGTATATGCTGGCAATAAATGTTGTCGCTGCGCTGTTCTATAAGCTGTGCACTTCTAATCTATTCAGCGCCGCTTCAGGGGCAATTTTTCATATGTAACTTTCGAGATTTCATCAGTTGACTCCATCTACATTCGAGTGCTGCGCAGGCGCAGCCTCTTGCTTTAGTTAACATTTTTTTGTTATTGCATTCAACTTTTGCCGTGCACTGGCCAAGCATTTGATATGAATTTTATGATATGTATTGCACCAGCAGCTCTGCTCTGAAGGTGGCTGGCAGCACGGCCGCTCACTTGCGATTATGACTCTTGCGCCGAACATGCGTTATTGCGCATGTGCAATCACTACAACAAAAGCAGCAACGTGGTTTTACAACACAAATGGAGCGCAGAAAAAGATAGCTGGCAGCAACAAACTGCCAGCGACGCACTCCATTATGGCCCACGAACATGCGTGTGAATTTTCGCGTTTCGCCTCAGTTTGCAGCACGTTCAGATTTCAATCGCGATTTGCTTGGCATTTGTTGCTTTTAATTGAAATTTGATTTTTGCCTTACTCTTATTTGTTGGTGTGCAATTTATTGCTTTATTAAAAGGTTTAAGTGTTGATTTTTGAGAGGCTTATTTCTGGGACTTAGTTCTTGTTTTTATTGTTTCTGAAGTTTCTTTTCTTTTCTTGATTTTAACTCGAATTTTTTTTATTTAGTATAATATTTTTTCGCAGACCATATTTATAATTTTTTTTTTCAAAAGTCATTTACTAAAATATATTTTCTATCTTATGCAAGACAAGTTTAATATGATAAGCAAAATATTTCAAATTCAGCGCTTCTGCAGATGTGCTAACCTTTGTTATTCCTTGATGCTTAAAAATCGGGTTATTTTTACGTATATACTTATATTCTTGACAAAAAAATCTCAAAATGTCAATATTTTTTAATAAATATATAATATATACCTAATTATTTAATAAAGTCATTTTTTTTTTTATACCTTCATGTAGTAAGTAAAACGCACGCTTGTCACATCCAAACTCCAAAGACTTAAGCAACGAACTTGGCAATATTTTTCATGCTTTTCATTTATGCAGAAATATATGTAGCAAGTCAAGCTTTAAAAGTTGTTAAACTCAAGATGATATGATATCACGAAAAGTAAAAATTTTTAATTTATTTAGAATTTTATAAAACAGGGATATATTCCTATAATGAAAACTAAGGTGCAATTTCCACAACAAAAAATTATTTTCTAGCAAAAACCCTAATATTTCTAACTGAATTCGGTCATTCGATATTCAGAACTTACAAAAACATTATAACAAAAATTTAATCAATTTTATATATTTAAGTCAGTGGACTATTTGGTTTAAGCTTTTTTTTTCATAATGTTATTAACAAACGCACAATTTCTTCTTCCTTAACATCTAACATGGTCATTCTTAGTCTAAAAATTATATAAAGTTCACAGATTTCTGTAGTGTATTTTCGCTAAATATTTTAAGTTAATTCTAATTCCTCATTTGATTTGTTGTCTTACAGATGAATCAGACTTGCAAGGTCTGTGGAGAGCCGGCAGCGGGTTTTCATTTTGGCGCCTTTACTTGCGAGGGTTGTAAGGTGAGTTCAACTATTTATTATTATAATTGGTATTATATAATATTATAATAAAATAATATGTTTTGGATACACATATATATTTTATTTGATATTTTTTACATTAAAAATGTATAATTATTATTTTTTTTTATTTAAAATTTTCATATACACTGCTGTTTGTCCTTGTACGATAAAAAAAGCAAATTTTAAATAAACAATATATTATTTCTGTTTAGCAAAATTAAAAAGATTGTAGTTTAGCGACCGTAGATGTTTCACAATTTTATGTTGTTAGTTTTTGATAATATAATTTTTTTTAAATCACTACTTATATCCAATTTGCGATTACAAAATCTAATACATTTATATATATAAATATATAAATTCTTAAAACCTTTCTGTGTATTTAAATAGAGAAAACTTATTTCTATAGGCGTCATTTTAGTAATTATATAATATTCAGAATATCATTAAGCACTTACACAACTCTGTAGTTTAAACTGAACCACGTGAGTAAACCGTAAGATATTCATATAAAAATCAGCCAGTGTAAGGATAATATTATAGGGGCAGAGTAAGATTGAAACCCCAAAGTTACAGTGCTAACCTCAAAAAATCGTTGCTCTGAAAATTTCTGAACTAAAATTATAATGGATTATTCTCTCTGGGCCATTTTGAAGAGCAAGGTTCGAAGTAAAAAATACATTAGTCTCGAGATGCTGAAGAAAGCCATTGTCCGTGAGTGGGCCAAAATACCGGCAAGTCACATTCGGGCAGCTTGCGATTCGTGTTGTGACCATCTCAAGGCCATAGTTAAGGCAAAAAGTTGTCATATCGAGCAAAAGTGAATTAGCCCTGAATTAATGATTATTTTGACACATTTTGTACTTAAAAGTAAAGAAAAATAATTTTCCAAACCGAATATATGGCTTTTTTAATTTGTTACACTTCCAGTGCCGGACCCTTTAATTATTAGCATCAATGACTTCTCTACAAAGCTTATTTTTAGTTGAACATGAAACAAATGTTAAAAATAAAATATTCTATACCTTTACTCAGAATTCTCTGGAATTCTTAGAATTACCCAATTTTAATTTAAAATTGGTTAGTAGGAACCGAATGCTAGGCTTTCGTGTAGATGGAATTTTGTTACCAGTTTACTTTCAAAAGATACTTGCTAAAGGAGCATACCTTGTTCAGTCATCGACAAGTGATCCTACTGATCGGCGTGACCTGTTATCACTGTCTATACAAGGAGCCAACAATTTTCCCAATTATGGCAAGCAAAAAAGTACCAAATAATGGGTAAAATCCAACTTTTTGTTTTCATATTTTTTACCGTTGGTCATTTTAGGGACAATATATGCAAAAGAGAGCAGCATTTAGGTTTAATCCATGCAGAAAGTTGGACTCATAGAAATAGTGAAGAAAGTATTCTAGTCTAGAAATTTAAAATTTGTTTTTTTTTATATTTTCAAAGTTTAACCATTCAAGAATATGTATGTGTACAGGAGGATTTTTCAAAATTCAAATTATTTTCGGAGATATAGGCATTTTTCTGACCCGGCTGATTCGGCCGGAACGCGAAACTTTAAACGCGTTTTTCTCAAAACTGACTTTTTCGGAACGATATCTATGATTTCTCAGGTTCTACTTTATAGAGCCTTCTTTATGGGCTTATCTATGGTTAGAACTAGCCCCATTGCCAAATTTTTATTTTTATTCGTTGTAAAAAATTCGAAATAGTCAGAAAAAGTGATCCAAAAAAACGTTTTTTAGGCAGTCGCCGTTTTGTGACTTTCCCACTTTTCCGTAGTTCCGGCCATTGCGACATTATTCTAGATTAATAATCTTTTTTTCTTTTTGGTTTCGGATAACTAGGAAGGTTGAATTCATGGGTATGGTCACGTGGGAAATTTTTAGAGACCCCCACTTCGTCAGCTCGTAATTTTTGAAATTTTTTACTTTTTTTAGTTTTTAATTTTTTTCTCTACTCGTCTAAAATTAACAAATAACTAGTAAAAAAATGGATGGTAAAAATATTATTTACCTTTTTTAACGACACTTTAAAAATACCCCCTGAAGCACCTTTTTCTAGCACCATCAGAGTTAGCGTGTAACTCAGAAAATATTTATTTGATTTTTCCTCAAAGAATTTTTGATGTGTGTGTTCTTACTAATCCTCTGGTTTTGGAAAGCTGTCTTCATTAAATATTGAAATAAATAGTTCTAGTAATCACTTTCTCTTTTTCTCCAACAGAATTAGCAAGTAAATTGAAAAATGTTAAAGTAATACCTTTCTAGCCTCCAATTATTGACTGATAACATTGCAGCTGTTGTTAACTCGGCCATAACCACGTAAGCGGTTTATACGCTACCAAAGGAGAAGAACGTAACATTCAATACACTTCGGTAATACTACTCGTGGAAAAATTTATTTCCTTTATAATACCTCAGATATAAGTGTAGGGTTCTTAAACTTAATAAATGCCACCACGTATGACCGGGGGGGGTCTCAACAAGTAATTCAATAAATCTAAAGCGATAGTCGTTTGGCAGAATAACTGGTGCTCATACAATTGCTATTCTAAAACTTTTCCTCATTACTCGCTTGAAATTGTAAAAAAAAAATCTCGTTTACTCAATTATATAACAAAAACTCTATAAGCACACATTTGAGTGCACACATGTTTGTCTGGGTGTGTGCTTGTAGTGAAGTGCACTGGCAGTTCGTGCAGTGCTGTTATTTACAAGCAGTGCACTATGCTATACTTGCAATTGTTGTTGTTGTTTGCAACTAGTTAATGCGACTTGCGAACGACCTTCAACTCATCTTCATCATTAGCTAATGTTATGCGCATATGCAGGTGAATACACGTATAAATACTAGTATCTATGTATGTGCTTGTGTCTTTGTACATTGCTTACAATACAACAATTAAAGCTGTGTTTGTTGTTATTGCTGATTTGGCGCTCATTATGTAGACACATTGTGCTGCTTGCAGTTCGCCGTTTTTTTTTTTTGTTTCTTTATTTCGCTTAGTGCTTTTTTTGCTTCAATTTTTGCGCGATTTTTGTTGGTTTTTTGTTAAGTTTTCGCTAAAGTTTTCTTCTACGTCTAAAGCAAGTTCAGTGCAGCTGATTTTCTTTGAGACTGATTTTTTTTAAATTTCTTTAATTCGAATGTTTTTTTTAGGTATTTTTACTTCGATATTTTTTTCGTTTTATTTATTTCGATTTTGGATTTTTATTTATTTCAAATTTTTTTTTCGATTTGTTTTAGAGTTTTTTCCTTTACTTTTAAAATTTTTTTTGTGTTTTTGTTTGTGTTTACGTTAACATTGACTTGATGCACTGCTGCAGTGCAAGAATTTTTTTTCTGCTAGTTCAGCTCTGTTTATTCTTGATTTCTTGCTTCTCTATTGCATAATGTCGGCACTTCCAGCGGCCTCACATTTGTTCTACGTACAAAAGACTTAAGCCACGAACTTGGTTTGCAAAACGAAACAGGCGATACGCGTTCAAGCATCAACAATATTGCTTTGCCCTATGGAAATCGGCAATTGTAATTAAGTACACCGTTAGTTTATTTATTGTGTTCCACTAAATGAAACTAAATGAAGCATATCGTTGGGTGCTCATTAAGTTGGCGGCCTACACAGTCGCTGAATTGGCGGATTTAGGCTTGAACTGTGTGATTTTACATGATCGAACGCTGAAACTGAAAAATCGTGAAATTAGTAACAAAAACTAAAACTGTTTGTAGACTGGTTTTTAAAGGTTCATAAAAAAGCTGGCGTGTTACAACATGAAAGCAGTATTAAGTGTAACAGGACATGTGAGACACTGCTTGAAATCAGCCGTTAATGTCCTAGTCCACCAAATTTAATAATTCTGTATCCACTTCTTCTTTAATTTAGAAGGTTATGTCTTATTATGCCTTCACTTTGTCCCGCTTGATCCTCTTTTAACGTTGGTTTTGAGTTTTTTTATAGTTTTTGAGTTAAATATGACAAATAAGGCATGAAAAGTTAAGCAAACTTCGTGCAAGCCTTGGTTAAATTCATTTGTATGTGTGAAAGTAAACTTTAAAGAAATGAAGTAAAACCAAACAGAACCTTTTATTGCTACTTAAAGCCATTAAAGAGTGGTATACTAATTTGTGTGTGCATACTGATTGATTATATGGATATATTCCATTCTAACGGTATTTTATTTACTGCTAATGAGCGAAATTTCTCATTCTCTCTGCGCTCTTTTTAATGCTATCACAAATCTCAAATGATAATAAAGGTATAATTATAAATAAAAGCAAGTGGTCCCTATGTATCAGGAATTAATGATATTAGTCGGACTAATAAAGGGTTGGAAGGAAGAAATCGTAAAAAATAGTTGCTTAGATCAATAATAATAAAATTAGTAATTAAGAAAAGAAGGGAAATCGGATAAAACGGGTGATCCAAGTAGATGTGTTTTTTTTTTTTCAACAGATCATGCAAGAGTCGTGTCAAGTCGTGAACAACCTTCACAAATCGTTAAACTTTATAATGAAAATTCAATATTGATAAAATATTGACAAAATAAAAACTGAAAAAAGCTTTAACTTCTGCTACATTGAAGCTTCATAAATATTTTGTTTAAAGCTTTAAAAGGTATCAAAATTTATTTATCCTTTTTCGAACCGATTTTGATTCCGGTCAGCTTGCATGAAAACCTTTTGATATAATAGTTCGATTCACATAATATTTCAGGATATTATTGCGCTGCTTTAAATAATAACACATACCAATTCCATGAAGACATCATGTCAGATAAAACTGTTTTTCATCTAAAGACTTGCTTGTGATCGCTTAGTTTATATAGCAGCTATATTATAAAATAGTACGAGATCGATGAATCCGAGAAATAATTTGCTTCTTAGGAAAAAAAAGATATGTCAAAATTTCAAATTTAATTTTATATGTACAATTCTATAGGGTCCCCGGTCTCTTCTACTGAGTGTCACAAAATTTTTTCAGTAATATATTTTTAATGCACCCAAACAAAAAGCATTTTGTAGTAACGCTTCCATTCCAATATTCTCTCAACCATCAAAAATTAATAATCAAAAATTAAACACCCACTTGGCAGTGATTCATACGACGAAGCAAAGCTCGACCTTTGCACGGCACAAGCGGCAAGCACGAAGTATAGCTTTGTGGCAACTTACTCACCTGTATATACTATACATACAAAGCAAGTAACTGCAGCGCAGTTGCCACCTACAACATTAACCATTGCGACAAAGAGCAACGTGCCGCGGTATTTGAATCTTTTTGTTGTTATTATTTTCGTTGCAAACAGCAATATAACGTTATATTGTTGTTGTTATTGTTGTTTTTATTTACAATATTCCGCTTTATTTTTTTCGTGACAACTAAGCAAACAGACAATTTAATTCAATGCAACAAAGCGCAAATGGCAAAAGCCAGCAAAGTTGTGGCAACTTGGTTAGGGATACTTAATTACGAAGAGCAAAAACAACAATTATTGAATGGCTATAAATAGTGGAAAGAAATAAAAAGTACAGAAAATTTGAAGAAGCAAGCAAAGATATAACAACAACATGTAGTCGAATGCATAAAGCAGTTGTAGTCTCCACCTAATTGCAGGTGAAGTCAACTAAACTGAGGTACAAAGTTGTTTTGCTGGAGTTGACTGGCATCAATCAGTGCTGTACGTACTATTGGGAGCAATATATAGTAAGACTTTGCTCATAATTTCAAAACTCTCACTTTATTCTTCAAAATTTAAGATGTGCCTCTTATAATAAAACCCTTGGCTCCAATACACGTATGCCAAGGTTTTCTTCAATCCCCGAAACAGTTATGAAAGTCAATATCCGGTATAGACTTCAAAGATAGTGTTTAATGTCTTCAATTAACTTATAAACTTAAGTAATCCAGTGTAATGCATGAAAAATTAGGCGATTGAATTTTTTTAAGAGAAAGTACGCCACTGAATATTTCGAACTTCTTTCAAAGTAATAATGTATATTTTCAGCTATATTTTAAGATTTTTTTTTACAAAAATGTTGAGAAATAACGGAGTTATAGGCTGTCTTCGGAGGTGCCAAAAAAAGTGCCCCAACTGCTGGCATGATTCCGGCCAAATGAGTAACTGAAAAAAAAAATTTGAAAAGTCTATTAAACTGAAAGATGTTTCCTATACAATGAACTACGATCTTTGAAAAATATCAAAAATTAACAATTTCAAAACAAAAAATTGGTTTTTTTTTTTGTAAAAAATGGTTGTTTTTTAATGCCAATTTGACAATTTTCAACCAATAAAAACATCTTATAAGTCATTGTATACTAAATGTGTTCAATAAAACTCAGTTTTAATTTGAAGTCGATTGGTCAATTTCCCGTTGAGTTATGACGCCAGCAATTTTGATAAATATCGTTTCGAGAAAAACGCGTCTAAAATTTCATTTATGTATGTTTGCACCTCCGAGCGGTCGCCCTTTATACGTTGCCATCCAAAAACTATTCAAGAACGACCTTACCGATTTTCCAGGATATTTGTGGAAATATAAGCTATCGAAAAAGCAAATAAAAAAAAAAATTTTTTGAAAGTGTCACACTGGTATAGCCCCTTGAAGATGTCTACCACAGAGCTGTCATTTGAATTTTCTAAGTAGCGAAAAGTCAGGTGGAGGTCAATCAAGTGAATTCGGTGGTTGCAGAACGTCATACCAGACTAGCGAAAATAATAATTAGTAAAATTTTTAAATGTATTTAAAATGATTGGTTGACTAGCAATTATAATCTTAGCATTGATTTTCTCTTACGGATAAGGACTCTGTTAACAGTTCTGAATGTTTTTCGCTTCCTTAATTTTGTCTATTTTTTGATATTTTCAATTATTTCCAAAGTTAGAATAAAATATTTTATGCCATAACGCGTACGTCCCGTATATATTTCAATGTTAAATCCATTAATAATGATTTTAATTACCACAAAAATACGAGAATGCAGTCACCAAAGTTGCCATTTTCAAAAATAGTTATTAAGACTGCAGTAACATGGGGAGAAAGAAACGTGTAAAACATTTCAGGTCGATATCGCAAAAATGCAGAATCACAAAAAACATGAAAAGAGCGAGCCTGCAATTGAAGCATGACAACAAAGAGACGTCTTATCGCCAATATCTCTTCTTTCCCTAATAGAGAAGACATTTGAGGCCTTGTTACTCCCAACGTACGCTCACGACTCAGTGTCTCGCAGACCATCAACATAGTTTTTGGAACGTGCAGAATATTCGCCGTCATAAACGTTTAGACAATTCGAGGTCTAAATCAAAAGCATACTGTGAGAAAACTATTCTCAATCGGAAATGTCCCGTACTGTTCCGAGAACAAAACTCTAAGTTTAGAACTATTAAACAGGGGATTTAACTTCCATATTTCGAAACTCCCTCAATCAACTGAGGAAACTTCCATCACCTCATACGCAGATGATTGTACGATATTGAAATAACGCAATGGACGCGATGAAATATGTTCGAAAGTAAAGAGCTTTCTCTAAGCTTCAAAACCAGACTTTAGACGTAGCAACCGCCATTCACAGTGGCTCCATCAGCACCCTCTCAGTGAATGGTCTACTTGGACTCAAACGACCACCCATCCCAGACGAACAGCTGGAGTTGCCATGGGTGATCTAAAGTGATCCTTGTGCAATTTCTTTCCGAATAATGTTGAAGGTTAAACATCTGCTTAACCAGAATTGACCCAGACACACTACAAGTGTATACTCAGCGTGCAATAAGTCCAGGCATGACAGTAACAGTTCCTTTGTATATCCAGCGCATGATTTGATTTAAAAAAAAAAGAAAACAATTTAACACAAATAAAGTAAACTCGATGAGAACGATGAAAAAATGTGCTGAAAGATATGCTGAAAGATATGATTGGAAGTTCAGCAGAAAGATTTACAGTATTTCCCCGAGTTTTAGAATTTTCGATGAAAATTCATCTCATCCCCATTTATGCGCCACCTAACATAATCAGTGATCTCTTCTTACTAAATTTTGGACCTGCTTGGCTGCCATATCCTAACAATATTTGATTTGTGAAACAACCACATGTCGAGTTTTGGATGCGCATAACTTTGCTTGCAAGCATGAAACCAAATACGAAATGCCAATTGATTAACTCCATAACAAAGTAGTATTATTTTAATTACAAATAATTTATTCTTTCGTAAAAAGTGCATAAAATCGATGGAAATAAAAACTTTAAACCAAAAAATCAAAAAGCGGCGCAGTCAAATTCAACCAGCCGGCACCACCAGCGACGCTTTTAAGGTTAATTGGGCATCAAGATTACTAGGTCGGAAATGCGCTCTTTTAGTTTCGTAAATGCCCCAACAAAGTCAACAACAATGCACAACAAAGCTAGGTATGTAGCAATCGCTTGCGAAAATAACAAGAAAAGAGCAAAATCAAGAACGACGGCACTCAAAGACAAGCAATGCGCCACAATTACGTCAGTATTTACAAGTAATTCAACGAAACACCAAGCATAGATGCCAACAAAATGCATACACACATATACATACAAGGCTAGCAAATAGACGAGTATGTGAGGCGTGTGGCATTGAGTGAACGCGGCACGTCACAGCGCCAGCAGTGGGTGCAGGTGGCGTATGAGTGATGTTGTGCGGCATGATTTCGTTGAAGATGCAACGGCAAACGGTATTTGCTTGTCTTGCATTCAACATTTTATTAGTTTTTATTTGTAAGCGGAGCTCTTTTTTGTCTTTTGTAGCCTCAATTGGCAATTAATGAGTTTTTGCTTTTGTTTGTGTGTGTATGTGTGTTTGGTGTTTCTATTCGATTATAGTTTCTCGCTTATTTGGCGTATTTGTTTTGGTTTGTGCCCGAGTTGGCACACTTTGACATTCACACTGCAGCAACGGCACTTCGCGACAGCTGACAATGTCGTGGCTGTCAATTTGGAAGGTGTGAAGAAGATTAGTGCGCTCCAATAAAGCGACTAAGGCTGCAAACGAATTGGAAATTAGAAACCGTAACAGCAACACAAATAACAGCGCAAGCTAGCAGAAGAACAAAAACAATGGCACTGCTTCGGCATTAATTAGTTCTGTGCAGAGTGAGCGCCAGAATTACAGAAAAGGGCAAGTTTTTGGAGCAAGGTGTGCTAACAAGTTCATTTATAGTGATTGTAATGCTTTTTTTCAATTATTTATTTATGTGAGAAATCTTAGCGTTTGGTAAAGCAAAATGGGTGCTAAAGGCCTTTAGTTATATTCAAAAAATCTTAAAATTGGAGTTGATAATGGCTGTAGACATATTATTGATTTTCTGATCACAATACACTTGATAATTTTTGCTAAATAAGTTCTGCTGAATATATAACTATAATTTTGTGAAATCTACATACAAACTTGAGACCAGAGTAGTTTAGGAGTATATTTCATAGGCATTCATACATCAATTCTAGGAGATTACTTCGTTTGTAAGCTTACAAATGATAATAAATACATTTCACAAAGCAGTAAAGAACGTGTGGAATGTAAGCTTACAAATATTTGGAATATATCTTGTTACTTTCATCCAATGGATGTACCATACCTAAGCTGATCTAAAGTTACTTTAAGATACAAGCTTTCGTTCAAGTGAATATTTACCAACTGCAATGAGTTTTCATTCCTGAAAAGTGGCAATATGACTTATTTCTAGTAGATTGGAATAACATCGGATACTTCAAATATTTGCTCCACTTATTTCCAACAAAAAACCTCTGCATAAAAATTATATATTTAAAAAGTTTTCAATGTGGTTCGCAATCTTAAGAAGATGTAGCAAATGAAAAGAGCAATTTGCTTAAGGAGTTAGGGGTAGCTAGAATTTAAAAAATTTTTTTTTTTTTGCATTTTCGTTAAGTGTTATCTTAAAAATATTCTCTGAAAATTTCACGTTGATCCGATAATTATTTTTTGATTTATTCGACAAATAACAAAGAGAGCTCGGGCACTTTAAAGCAAAAAAGCAAACTTTAAACGCGTTTTTCTCAAAATTATGTTTTTTGAACTGGTAACGGTAACTCAAAAAGCGCTCAGTAGATCTTAATGAAATTTATACAGGTTTTAGAATACATAATAAACTCGGGTCTGATCGAAGGATTTTTTTTTCAAAAATTTTGATTTTTTGAGACCAATCAAAGTACTTTTTTTTGGAAATGGGTCAACACAAACAACTATACATAGCTTTGAAAATAAAATTTTTTTTTGAAATTTTCGTGACTTCGAGTCAACACATTCTATAATAATGCCATAATACTACTTTTGTAAAATAACATGATTTAATAGCAAAAAATTATTGAAATTTCTACTGCTTCCGACTAACACTAACCCCTTAAGGGGCACACCTAGTGTAATGGCCTAAAAAAAGGTGATTTTTGGGAATTTTTATTAAAAAAAATACTTTAATAATTATTTAAAAATTTTAGGAATATATTTAAACATGTTTCAAGAATATGCAGTGAAATTTTTGAAGAAAAAAATTAAATATTTTTTAAGTTATAGTCAATCTCCAACGGCGCGAAAAAATGTTTTTCACTGCTGCAGTGATTCTGGCCTTCTCCGTGGATGAAATCTAAAAAAAAATTCTCGTTAAACTAAATTATGTTGTCTGTACAACGACCTTTAGCAAAAAAAAAAATAAAAAATTGACAATATGGCGGCGTTAAAAAAAAAATAGTCGAATTTTACCAAACTTTTGGTCGTTTTTGGCCTGCCAAAATTCGATTTTTTGATCAGATCAAAAATCGATAGGTCGTTGTACGGAAAACTATATATAGAACATGTAAAAAAAATTCGATAGTGATCGGATCATTTGTTTTTGAGTAATCGCTGCAGCAAATTTGGAAAATGCTGTTTCGAGAAAAACGCGTTTAAAGATAAAATGATCGTTATCTAACTGCCGAGGGGCTACTCTTTTAAATGGCTGTAACTCAAAACTGTTTAAGATATCAATTTGAAATTTTAGTATGTTATTTTTAAAGGTATAACCTATCGAAATATGAAAAAAAAAAAAATAAAAATCGATTTTTTGAAAATTTCGCACCAGGTGGGGCCCTTAAATAATTATTAAAAATTATACGATTGTTATTGGTTTTGTTTTTATCGATAATTTAAGATAATTATCGGTTATGGTTTTATCGATAATTTATGATAATTATCGATTATAGTGTTTTTTAATTTGTACTATTATTACTAAATAACTTTTTATCGATATATACTCATTCAAATTGTAAAAACTACAATTATTTTAGTTATAAATTACCGCAGATTAGGCGACTTCGATAAGATGCGCTACTAAAGTCGATTGTACGGAACCAATACTTTTTCATTTTAACGTATTCAAAGCTGTTTGGGAAACAGTTATACTACAATACCAACAATAAGCAATGCTCGAAAACGCCTTTGCACATTATTAACCGAGAAAATTTTATTAATACTACTTCGATTAATATGAGTATTGTTGAATATTTATGTCGACTCAAAATAATAGTGCTTATCATCATCGATAATTGATATCGAATATACTTTTTATCAAACACTATTATCATTTATCGCTACGAATATCGATATTTTTGTTATCGACATATTTTTAGTGTTGTCGATTATTATTGGCATAGTTTGTTAACGGGGTTTTCAACTTTATTCACCTTAAGGATCATCACTAATCATCTATCATTACGAATATCGAGTAATCTTATATCAAATCTGTTTTATAATAGCTCCTAAATGAGCACCAATCATTCACTTTTGTTCTATTAATTGAATATTATATGTAAATATAGTAGACTGAAGAAAATTGCTTAAAATTTCGATAGTGTTTTTCTTCAACCTCCTCAATTAATCATTCATAACTTACTTATTTATTTTTGCAGTCCTTCTTCGGCCGCTCTTACAACAATCTCTCCTCCATCAGCGATTGCAAGAATAACGGTGAATGCATAATCAATAAGAAGAATCGCACCGCCTGCAAAGCTTGCCGGCTACGCAAATGCCTGCTCGTGGGTATGTCCAAGAGTGGTTCACGTTATGGCCGACGTTCTAATTGGTTCAAGATACATTGTCTCCTACAAGAGCAGCAGCAGCAAGCAGCGGCAGCAATGGCAGCACATCATAATAATCAGCAGCAGGCAGCAGTTGCAGCCGCCCATGCAGCGGCACAACATGGCGGACCACCACTTATGCCAGGACAGAAACCACCAGTGCCACACGGCTTGTCACCACATGGACCGCCCAGCAGCGCTGCAGCAGCTGCCGCACTTGGCATGTTGGGTCATGCCGGCGCCTACCCGGGACTCTATCCGCCACGCACAAAGGAGGAATTGCTTATGTTGGGACTCGAAGAGTACGCTGCGGCAGCAGCTGCAGCCAAACATCCAGCCACAGCATCACCAGCCGTCAGCTCACCAGATTCGCACAATTCAGACAATTCATTAGAAATGAGTACGCGTGGTAGCGCTGGCGCCAATGCCCTGCTACATTTGAGTGCTAAACATGCGCCAGAGGCCGGTGGTGCGTCAGCGACAGCGCCGCCACCACCACAACTACGCAAAGACTTGCCACATTTCCTGCCGCTGCCGTTCCCCGGACTCGGTTCGATGCCAGTCATGCCACCACCTGCCTTCCTACCGCCGTCGCACTTGCTCTTTCCTGGCTATCATCCAGCCTTGTACTCACATCATCAAGGGCTGCTCAAAACTTCAGCGGAACAACAACAACAGGCCGCCGCGGCTGCTGCCGCTGTGCATCAATTATTCAATTCAAATAATGTTACGCAAAATCGTTTACCACCCGCGATGCAAGCGCCCAGCTCACCATTGACAACGGCTGCCACTGCGCCATACAGTAATAAGTTGGATGCTTGTAAGGATGCGGAGCGCGTAGCGCAAAGTTCGAAATGTGGTGGCGCGCTCAACAACAATCATATACCCAATGGCAGCAAAGCGGCAGAGGAGCTCACGAAGCGTTTCTATTTAGACGCTGTGCTCAAGTCGCAGCGCAATAGTCCGCCGCCAACAACAACGAAATTGCCCGAGCATCCAAAACACGATTACTCAATCTCCGCTCTGGTGACGCCGAATTCAGAGAGCGGCCGCGAGCGTTTACGTAGTCGGCAAAGCAACGACGAAGACGAGGAATGTGAGGAGCGGAATGATATTACGCGGCGTTCCACAACTGCTGCTAATGATGCGCATGCGCTTATAGGCAATGGTGGTGATACTGACGAACGGGCCAAGGCGCAGTGCGATAATGATGAAGATGACGACGAGGAACTGGTCGTGTCAATGACCCCGCCGCATTCGCCTGTGAATAATCGCACGCCTAACAGTGGCGCGGATAATGGTACCACTGCGTCTAATGCAAACAATACTACCAACATCAACACCACGCCCGCGACTACGCCAACGCCAGCTGTAGCGACTCTACCGGCCGTCTCCCCCACAGCGGCAAAGTCGTCACATCAACAGGACAACCCAATTGATTTGAGCATGAAAACATGCAGTTCAGTGGCAAGCAGCTCGCTTAGTAGCAAATGCAGCTCCACTGGCTCAGTGCAAGCAACCGACAGCGACAACGAAATCGAGTGTATAAGTGAGCAGGAAGAACAGACGAAGTGTCGACAACACAGTAAAGACGCCGAAAAGCAAATGCAAAGTTTCAAGCCGCTCGCGGAGTGCGCGGTGGAACCATTACTCCAGGTGGACATTGATGACTCGGATAAACCAATTGACACAAGGTCGCTTAAGTTATGTGACAGCAACAAAAACAACAACAATAATGACAAAAATAGCGCTAACAACAACAATAATGGCAACAACAGTAATAACAGCAACAACAATTCAACGCATCTTATAAACTCAAGCGATAGCGATGAAAGCGTTCTGCAGTTGGACACCGTGAAGCGTAAGTTACAGCCCGTTAGCAGCAAGCCATCAGAAGGTGAAGTGCTGAGCGCCAAGCGTTTGAAATTGAGCGCTGCGGCCACGACGTTGGATTGCGCCGCTAGTATAAAAACAGGTGTAGACGATTGTGTCGGCGCGGCGTCTAAGGCAACAACAACCACACCATTGGATTTGACCACTAAGGTTTAGACTTTACTTATGGAGTGAAAATATTACTTTAAATATTTTAGTTTCTTGTTTTTGTAGATCATTTTTATAATGAATATTTGTTTGCAAAAATTTTCAAAAATTTTGTTGATTCCACTACATATTTAGTTTCCCCGGACATTTAACTTTACTATTATAGCTATATATAAAATTTTTCACTTATAAAAATTTTAATTTAAAAAAAAATAATTTTTCCTGAAAAAAAATTTTATTTGTTGAATTCTACAAGTTTTCTAAAGATCACTAATTCATAGGCAGCAAAGTTTTGAAATTTGGAATAATTTTTCTTACTAATGCTATTAACTCAAAATAGCTGTAAATTACTATATGCTATCTTCAGACGTTTTTGTGATAATTTGAAACTGATGATCATACCAATCGGCATTTAAAGGTCATTGATATTTTCCTTTCAAAGTTTTTAAATTAACTTTATTTTTTCCTACGCTTAGAGATGAGTATCTTTCAAATGACAAATAAATGAATAAATCCCTTAACAGATGATCATGTAATCTTTTAAAAATTATCCTCTTAATGATTTCACCGATCGCACTGGTTCATTTATTTGTGGTATTAAAAAAGTGGTAACTATTTATGCAGCAATTACCCCAATTGTCACTTATTTATTATTCACCTTACTACAGTCAGTATACCTTCACAAGTGATCATCTGTGATCTCCCACCAAGTCATCGTGTTGCCTTTCTAAAACGAAATTAAAGCAAAAATCATTATAAATTATGGCTGCGTGCTTGTAAAAGTCATAAGCTGCTATAAATACCACAGTAAAGCGCTATAGCAGCGCAAGCGCATAACAAATTGAGTTCAGCCGTCGCAAGCGTGGCTAAAACATACATACAAACACGAATGCCAG
The DNA here is from genome assembly GCA_037783105.1 of Bactrocera zonata. Taxonomy (NCBI): domain Eukaryota; kingdom Metazoa; phylum Arthropoda; class Insecta; order Diptera; family Tephritidae; genus Bactrocera; species Bactrocera zonata. The sequence continues at coordinate 1,326,000 of JBAWJQ010004250.1, forward strand.
GGTAATTAACGAATTTTTCGGTCATGTTATCACTTCATTGCCATTAAACTAAAGATATATTAACTATCAACCGAAAATGGCGAAATAGATAAAAAGAAATTTGCTTACAAATAGCTAATGCACAGCAGTGGCGCGCAAATGGCGAGCGTGTACGAGCAAACCAACGCTGATTTGCATGCAAATTTCGCTAAGCGCACAGCGGGCGGGCCAATCAGTTGGCGGCGCTTCAGTTAGCTGGCGTATTTTGTCGGGCGCAGATATCATTATTGAGCTGTATAACTATACCATTTTGTTGGAATTAATTTGTGAGTGTAAATACGTATGTATTCACAAACATATATATAAATATATAATATTTTACTACCTTCTCCATTACTTGCCGATTTTGTATCGCTGCTCGACTCGTTCGGCGCTAATGTCACTGCTGTTATAATTCTTGCTTTTATGGCATAACAAAATAATAAATTATTTATGGCGTTCGCAATAAATAAAAACTCTTAATCCATTTCGCAAAGCAGTTGACTTCTTAAGTTGATAAAAGCAGCCGCCGAAGTGGTGACAAAATGGTTGCAAAAATATTTCAGAAATTTTATTAAGCAGTTCATATGTGCTTAAAGTAGTGGCAAATACTGTGGGTCTAACAAATGCGTCATAAAATTATTTATATAGTTATGAAATATAAATATGAATGCTCAAATTAGTATGGCGCACCGCAATAGAAATAATATGAAATATATTATTTTAACATTTTTAACACCGACAATTAAATAGATTAAAAAAGCACAAATTCAAGTAAATTCTAATATTTTTGTTTTTTTTTTTTTTTTCTTTCAAAATTATATTTCAAATACATTGCTAATAAAGAAAATTATTGTTTATTTGCTTTCTGGTCAAGAGTGTTTCGGTAATCGCACATAAGCAGTTTAATGAGACCATTTAACATAGTTTCCTATCTGACCACCGTGGCGTATGAGTGTCGTATGAAAAAATGTACTTCAAAAAGTAACTTTTTAGAAAAGATAAGTCTCATATTTCCATATATAATAATACTGACAGAACATTTTTGCAGTACTGCCAAATATGATTAAAAACAACGGAACCTCCAAAAATAAAATTCATAACTTTTAGCCAATTTTTCAGCTCCCTATGGTTATGCATAGATCCGTTTGCTCAAAATGTGCATTATTAAACATTATGATTCTCTAAAGCATCGATATTTAATGCTTTTAAAACTAGAAAATGTAAAGTATGTAACGAAAACATTCTAATTTGAAATCAACATTTGGTGCGGAGGTGTGAAAAACTGAAAACTTCAAATTTATGTTTGAAAAATTTAAAACAAATTTTGAAAACATTGAGGATAAATTTTAAAAATAAAAAAATGGTAATACGTTCAAAAAGTTTTTGAAAATAATTGAAAAATTTTAAAAGTCTATTTAAGTTTTGAATTAATTAAAACAAATTCAAAATTCAAAAAGTATTTGAAAAATGTTGCAGCTTTTTTTCTGATTTTGTTTTTTTAATTATTTTTGGTAATTTCATAGGACATTAAATACACAGAATAAACATCGGGAACGCAAAATTATCTGCCAAAATATTTCAAAAACTTTGAAACATTTTTGAAAAATATTTAAAAGTATTTGAAAGTTTTTGACAAATTGCTTAAATCTTTTTGGTATTTAAAAAAAAATTAATGTTTGAAACTTCAAGAAACTATTTGAAAAATTTTGGAAACTTTTTTTTAAATTCTAAAAATTTTAACTTTTGAAAAATTTTAAAAGCTTTTTAAGAAACTAAAAAAAAATGTATAAAATGATTAAAATATGTTTGGAAATGTTTAGTTGTGGATTTAAAAAAAAATATTTTTATATTTTTTGCCTATAAACTTTTGGTACATTAAAAAACAAAAAAAGTTTGAAACTTCAAGAAATTCTTTGAAAAATGTTGAAAACTTTTTTAATGTCTGAAAATTTTTACTTTTGAAAATTTTAAAAACTTTTTAGGAAACAAAAAAATTTATAAAATGTTTAAAATATGTTTGAAAATGTTTAGTTGCGGATTTAAAAAACCAAACTATTTTTGAAAATTTTTTTAAATCTTTTAAGTATATTAAAAAACATTTAGTGTTTGGAACTTCAAAAAATTATTTGAAAAATTTTGAAAACTTTTTTAAATTCTGAAAATTTTAACTTTTGAAAAATTTTAAAAACTTTTTAAGAAACTAAAAAAAATTTATAAAATGTTACATTTTGAGAAACTACAAAAAAAATTATAATGTTTAAAGAAGTTTACAAAATGTTTAAAACTTTTTGAAAGCTCTTTTAAAAAAATTAATTTTGAAAACTTGCCTTAAAACTTTTGGTTTATTACCCAAATGTAAAAATGGTCAAAGAAAATGGTTTAAAATGTTTAAGGATAAAGACAGTTTAACATCTTTTAAAGTTTTCTAAAATTTTTTAATAATAATTTTTGATATGTTTTTGAGTACTTTTTTGGGATTTCAGAAAACAAAATTGTCGCGTTTTTAAATAATATCTAACAAATTATTATTTGAGCATTCCAAAGTCAATAATCGCCACAGATTACTAAAAATGCGAGTCATACTTTGCTAAAAATAATAATGTTGTAATTAAAGAAAAAATAAAAAAGAATTTTGAAATCAGAGTGTGCCACGCATTAAGTTAAATCAGTTGGTAATATTTTCATTAATTTTTATTGTGAATTTTTCATTTTATATCATATTTTTGGGCAAAATTTTAGTTCAATTTTAGTTGTTGATCTATTCACAGAATTTGGTGATTGATTTTTATCATTATTATTATTTTTTTATTTTTTTATATCTAAACATATAAAATCTAGCAAAACTTCAAGTAGCCCAAATTATTGAAAAGACAAAAATTGTGCTTAGTGAGAAAAATATTCCAGATTTGCAAATAGCTTACTTTGGAATCAGTTTCATCAACTTGAATACGCATGTATATTGACGGGTTTCAGATTTTACACCATCACAGTCGACAGAAAGCATGAAAAATCATAACTATATCTCATAACAGTATTTCATTATACTACAATTTCCCACTTAACGCTTCTTAATTTTTAATAAGAAAAACTGTTTTTTTTTTTACGTTTAATACTTTTTTGCTTTCAAATATTGAATATATTAGTCAATTAGAGAAATGTTTGCTTGCTTAAATAAAAGATATGTTATGTCTATATATAATAAATGTAAATAATAAACACTTTTATTAAAATGTTAAAAATATTATTACATTTTATCACTTAATATAAGTTCACTCAAAAAATTTATACAAACTGAAAATATTAAAAAAAAAACATACAAAAAATTATTAGAATATCTATATAGTAAAAAATTTATAATAAAACAGTAAAATAAATTTATGTTTAGCAAATATATACATAAAAGGAATTGTTACATTTACAATAAAAAAATTTGCCGCCTAGATTTAAGATTTTTGTAAAAATATAAAATATTCGTTATCTGTTAGCATAAATTATTACGTTTAGCTTAGTTATGACAAAAAATATGAGTAGCTAAAAAGTATGAAAACAAATTGTAAACTATATAGTATTTTAAATTGCATAAATATTTATCTTGTTCTAGTTAAACTGCACTTAAATTATTAAATAAAAACACAATTATGTAGAAAAATTTTGAAAAACAAAAAGTGTTTTATTTTTGTGAAAAAAGTACTGGAGTTTTTCGCTTTTTCAAATCGCCAAATTCAAAATAAAAAAAATCATTCCAACACACCCAGTAATCACTACATCAGCTTATCTTAGCAACGCCATCAAATACAATTTTCATGCAAATCATGTTCATTTATTTCAACAGTTATTAAATGTATATGTACTGTTGTTGTTGCCGCTACTTTAAGCTACAACTTCCGCTTGCAAGGTTTGTCGTTGGTTCTGCAGAGGGTGTTGCCGTTGCATGAATAAATTTTCATTAATATGCATATATATGTGAACTGAAACGCTGTTTCTACTGCCAAAGCAAATAAAGCAAGAAATGTATCTCACTGCCACGTAGCTTGGAGGCGCGTAACGCAATTGCAGCAAGCAAACGCATTTGCATACAAATTTCACAGCTAACCAAACCTTGGTAGGCAAGCAATAACAACAAAACTGCAATATAAATGGAAAAACATTAAAAAGAAATCAGGCAAATATATATAAGTACGTATGTATATAAAGAAGTGCAAAATGATCGGAAAATGTTGAATTTAACCCGCTAGTGGGGAGAGTATTAAAAGGTTATATTTTCCACAAGCAAATTACCAAATTCTATTTATCTTATAAGGTCCAAAATAGTTAACGTACGTAAGCAGCTATGACGAAACATTTTCGGAAGTTTCTTTTCAGATGAGTTGCTCCACTAAGATCAATCTTCAATTAATCATCAATCTTGGAAATGCCGCCAAGATTGATGACTCTGGCGAATTTAAATTTGATCTTTAATTATGGGGACAAAATTTCCATATCTCCTTTATAAAGGTGCTCTTAACAAAACGATTGCATCAAATGCTACAGTTTTACTGTCATACACAGTGACTTCGAAATCTTCAAACTCCCTACATTTTAGTCCAAATATAAATAAGTGCGATACAAATCAAAAAAACTGCAACTGAGATAAACAGAAAACGTTAACTTCAGTTGAACTGAACCTATATTATCCTTTATACGAAACTTTATTTTAAACGAATAAGCAGCTATATGCTAGTAGTTGTGGTGCTCTGAGATATTACAGTTACTTCTAGTAATCATCCATACCAGATTTCTGTGCAGATATCTCATAAATTAATAAAACAAGTTAAGTTTCCTCTCAGTATCAACAAATATTTTTTTAGTATTCTAAATGCCAAAACTTTACTAGGTAGTACCTACATTTAGCTAAGTTTGTATCAGTTAGATGATATTAAAAGTTGTCAATAAATCTGAATATTTCCGTTTAAAAGTCGCTGTATATAAAGTAACATAATAATATTATCAACCAGAACTCTCTTGGTCTCAATCAATTAAATATACATTCAGGTTTGACAATTAAGTAATGAGACTGATTTTATTGCCGCGCTTGTGATAAACCTGTGACCTTGAAATTCTCTTTCTTTTTTTTCGGCATACCTCTCCTCTCCATTGATATATGTACCATCGCTTTAGCTTGTTTAGTTCGCCTGCTGCGTCAAGTTGAGTAGACGTGTGTTTGTAGTGCTCGTCACGAAAATGGAAAAACGAAATCAAGAGCAACTCGTCACGATAAAATTTTGCGCCAGATTGGGCGAAAAAGCTTCGGAAAAGTACGCTAAAATTGTAAGGGTGTATGGTGATAGTGCTCTTAGTCGTGCACAGGCTCACAATGGTTGTCTCCGCGTGGTCCCCGCCCGAAAAAAGCTCGCATGAGCAAGTCGAAGGTGAAAACGATGATTATTGCCTTTTTTGACAGCCGTGGAATCGTGGCGAGGGTACTCGCGGACATCCCAGTCGAAGCGTTCCAGAAATGTTACGAAGCATGGGAAACGCTGTGGAATCGCTGTATAGCTGCCAAGGGGACTACTTTGAAGCGGATGGCAGAGTTGTAGAATAATTTTCAAATATACGAATTTTATGAAATCAGTCTCATTACTTAATTGTCATACCCCGTAAACTTTATTAGATAAATAGAGACTGGGATAGCGGTATTATATAGTGGGATTATACTAAAAATGTTATTCTCTTAAATAAAGAAGAAAGTTAGGCCTATTCGTCCACACTAGCAACTAAAGGGTTAATTGTAAGCAGTCAACTTCAAACTGTGCGCTCTACGAAGTGTCACTGGAATGTCAACATTGCCAATTGTGTCTTCCAATTGCGATTTATTTCATAGCAACAAAAGTGAATGCCAATGCGCAGCCGTCAATGCTGCAATGCTTGTTGTTGCGTTAAGTAGATTGGCGCAGGCAAAGCTCATTTTGTCAGCAGACCCCAGACTAGATACTGCTGCTGTTACTACTGTGTTGCTGCTACTGTTGTTAAGCAACAACTGCCACTGCCTACAGCGCTGTTGTGCTACTTTGTTGTTGGCAATAATGCCGCTGCTACTTATTTTCAGTTTAGTTTAATCTTTACGTTACTTTTGTTTATTTGTCTATTTTTTGTATTACGGTGTAAATGGGCACGTCACCCAGCGTGCGACTGCTGCGCGCTGCAACAATTGCTCATTGTACGTGCAAAGCGCTGCGCGCGCGCGCATTCAGCATCCGTCGCTGTCACATTTTGTCACACTACGTGGCTTTTGTACGTAGCTATACAATATTTATTTGTGTGTGCTCAGTTTGTTTGCTTGTGCATTCGTTTGGCTGTCTTTTCGGTGCGAAGGCGCGCATTTGCAAATGTCAAACGCGACGAGTCGCATCATTCAAGTGTGAAAATGCAAACGACATCGACAGTTGGGTGGGTTGCTGATGAGTGCGCGGCAAGTAAGCGCGCAGTGGATCCGTATGGTAAGCGCTTGGCAGACAAGGCGCGCGGCTAAAACGCGGCGCTATAAGTAAGCGCACAATGGTTAGGATGCGCGTGATAAGACGCGGTGCGCGGTAAGCGAGCGCGCTTATGTTCAGCTCAAACGCTCGACTTTCGGCTATAATTTTAACACCGTTCGCAAAAGCAATCACGTCACAAACTAAGCAAAGAAGAATTGTAACAGCAACAACAATAGCAATGAGCTCAGCGTTACAGCGCGTCAGAGTAGCCTGCAGCAAAATGTTGGCGTTTTGGCAGAATGCGGAGGTTGGCCATTGAGAAGATCAAGAGCAAGAGCTCGTTGCACTAAGTAGCTGCCAAACTGTGCTGCTGTCGCGTTAACAAACAATGGGAGCAGCACAGTGACAGCCAACAGCAGCAACAACAACTGTAGCAACAGTAATCGGGTACAACAATATTAATGGTAGTCTGTGCGCTTTGCATTGGCAGCAGGGCGCGCTTTGTTGACAAAAATGTTGAAAGTATTTGCAATTACGCGAAGATTGATTGAAATAGATTTGCGATTGATTGGCGTGAGTGCAGTAATGCGACGTGGTGTTTTGGTTAACAACACCAACGTAGCGCTGCACAGCACAATAATTGCAGCGAAGGCGACAATGGCAAGCATTGACACCAGCAACTGCAATTACTGTAACTCTCATTGGCAGCTGTGTAGCGTGAGCTGTGAGAAACTCAGTGGCTCAATGGTTAATTTCGACTTTACAACTTTTTCTGGTATTGGATCTCTAGTTCTTTTCGGGTTGTTTTAAGAATATCTGTGCCTAATTTTTGGAAAATATTGGAAGTCTTCTTCTTAGGATGTGCTACAACAATCCCATACAGATGTCTTCAAATTAATTAAAGGAAAGGCTTTTTATGGCATGTCTTATTGTTGAAAAACCACGCCTTTCATTCAACTTGTAAATATTTCCAAAATATTAGCTTAATAGGTAGGTGATTTTGAAACTCAGTTGACTTAAGGGTTCTGGTAAGAAAACAATATGTTTGTTCCAGACTAGAAAATAGTTACGTATATTAATCTCATACGCGATTGATTAGCCTTCGATCGAGAATACCAAACCGCCAAGCTTATGTGTTCAATTGTAAAGAAATCTCTCTTTGCGTCATCATTCCTATATACATTTACCTAAAATAAAAGAGCAGATGCCATTTTTGCAGTACCAATACAGAGAAAACCCAGGTACCTTCAAAAGATGTTAACTCCTAACGAGTTTAGTGAAGGATTTAGTAATGCGAAAGTTAGTAATTTTTCGAATGCTACTTGTCAAATGGCTTTTCCGTTTACTGAAATAGATGCTGTAGAAATGCTGGAGGAAATCAAAGTATTGGCAAACAAATAGTCACCAGGTTATGACAGAATTAATTCGCTTCCACTTAAAGCGCTACCTGAAAACGTAATCAGCATGATTGTCAAGCTTTTCAACGGAATACTCAGGCTGTGTCATTTCCCATTGCAATATAAATGTGCTAAGGTTATTTTAATTCTTGAACCCGGAAATGGATAATATTTTCTCGCAGGCTTTTGCCGGTGTTGGAACACAAACAGCTTATTCTGAATCATCAGTTTGGTTTCAGAAAATTTCATTGCGCTATTGAACAATGTAACTAATGATGTGGAAGATAATAAATACTACTTTGCTGTGTTTTCTGATGTTTTCCAAGCATTTGACAAAGTCTGTTATCTAAGTCCATTATTTACATCAAAGGAATAATCAGATTTTCTACGTTATATGCCGTAATGCTGAGTCGGATTTGATACTTCTTTATGCAGCGGACCTTCCAGTGGTCAACGGCACAATAACGGCAACCTATGCTGATGACACTGTACTGCTAACATCAAGTTTCAGCCCTATTACTGATTTCAGAAAAGTGTAGATGCAACTAAAAGTTCTAAAATCGAAACGAAAAGTCTGAACAAGTATTATATACCCTCAAGCACAAAAATTGTCTTCAAGTGGCTTTACAGTCTGTCAAGTAATAGCATGGTCGTGTTTATTTATAAAAAAAAAATTATTTTATGAAACTTTCATATTTATATATGTCCAGTCATCACCGGCGTCGAATTGCCTGGCACCTCCGTATTCTAGTGGCAAGGATCTCCATATCCGAAGAATTTCATAAGACAACTGCTTAAAAGCGTACTATATGTGCTTCTTCCACGAAGCTTCTGTTAAATATATGCCCACACATTTTCAATAGGGTTTGCATCGGGCGACTGCGACGGACAATCCAATATAATGATCCCAGATTGAGTTTTCCACTGAGTACAGAGGTTGCTGCGCTGTTTAGGATCGTTGTCCTCCTGCAGAATCCAATCTTCATTTATTGTGATGAAGCATCGTTTGGCAGATAGCAGTAAAGTCTTTTTGTAGATTTTTATCATTTTCTCGGCATTTAATTTCTCATTAAAGAGGTACAAAGTGCCGAATCCCTACTTTTAGAAGCAGCCCCAAAGATGAACCTTTATTCCATGTTTTACGGTCCGCTGAACAAGCCTATTGGTGGAAGTTGACCAGGCTCGCGTGAGGACAGAACGTGCCCTTATAGAACATTCATCAGTAAAAATGACATTTTCGAAATCTCTATCAATATTCTCATGCGCCCAAGTGTGTCGCTTTGTCAGAAGTTTTTCAGTCAACAGAGGCTTCTTCATCGTGTTGCGCCATTTTAAATTATGAGAAAGAAGAAGGGTTCGGATAGTTTCGTAGGATATATCTAAACCTTTTGCCATTAATTTTGCTTGTCCTTGCCGCAGTTTTAAAGCAGGTTTCCGCGAAATCAGATGCACTATTCTTTTTTCATTTTTTTGTTCACTTTTCCTATCGAACCACGTTGTGGTAAATCATCGACATTTCTAGCCACTTTACTTAAGTACAAATGCTTTCGACATTCTCATATATTTAGCAGCCGCTGATTGCGACATTTTGGGAATTTTCGGGTGGATGCAAAGGAACACAGCCTCGTAGCGCGACGCGTACTTAGCACTCATGACGTTTAACGTCATTATCTTTCAAAAGATCAACGACAACTGAACCTCTGTTGACAATGCATCAAGGAGAAAGCTTCCTTCTATCGGCTCGCGAAGGAATTAGAGCGAAATCTTTCATTAATTGTCAGTAATGTCGACCACGCTCTTGCCTGACAGACTGTATATGGTCAGTTGTTACCAATTTTGGAGATTACAATTGATAAGAGGGCACTTGGAAAGATAACGTAAAAATAACAAGAAGTCAGCTATGATTAAAGTTGAACAAGCTATACTCGCTGCTTAGGCCAAGAACCCGCCTCAGTCAATCTGGACGTGTGGCACGCAAGTATAGGGCAGTGTAGCCAATTTAAATTCAAACGTTATTCAAGCTTTTCAAAATAAAGCTCCTAACTGGATCCTTCATCACGACAACGTGCCACACCGCCCTCAGCGTGTCCCAGTATTTGGCTTCTAAAGGGATCGCCGTGTTGCAATAGCCGCCTTATTCGCCCGACATGTCACCCTGTGACTTTTTTTGTTTCCTAAAACAATATCGGTGGTCAACTGAACCCATTTTGAGTCGATTACGGACATCCAGGCGGCCGTGACGAGGGTTTTCGCGGACATCCCACTCGAAGCGTTCCAAAAATGTTACGAAGCAGGGAAAATGCGGTGGAATCGCTGTATAGCTACCCAAGGGGACTACTTTGAAGGGGATGGCAGACTTGTAGAATAATTTTCAAATATACGGTTTTTATGAAATCAGTCTCTTTACTTAATTGTCATACCTCGTAGTTTACAACATAGAAGATTAAGAAGATACAACTCGCTGGATCTCTCTTTTCGATTCAATTAATTAGGGTACTCACAACAATTACAATTCTCAAAGCTATATTTTCGGTTATAACTTATAACTTTATAAGACTATATGAAAGCCTAAATGTATAAATTTTAATTTTTTATTTAATATAATTTTATTTACTTTTTTATTTATTTAGTGTCATACTGCCTTAACTTCCTCCAATTACATTTTACTTAACATTATGCTATGAAGAAACGGTTTCTCTCACTCTAGTAGATGTACAAAAAGCACGTTTTAATGCTTGTGCTGCCAAATATTAACGTTGAATTCCGAGAGTGTAGACCATGTTCAATTATTCAACTAAAATATTGAGCAAATGATTAACTATTTTTTCTACAATTCGAAAGCATTTAACATTAGTAAGCAGCAACGGTTTGAGCTTTTATGCTCTTGTTCTCAAAGTGATGCGGTATAGGGACCAATTCATCCTTCCTTTAATCATTTTTATTTCAGTTATTCGATTTTTTATTTTGAAGGTTTTAAAAAAGATCATTATAAAAATTAGGCATGTTTGTAAAGTTCGTTAGTAATCAATTATAATTTTTTATCATGTTGGGATTCAAAACTTCTTTCTCTCTCCTATCAACAGCACGGATTTTGTTTCTCAAAAATCAATATAGTTTTCAAATTTAAAAAGAAGTGAAAAATAGAAAATGTCATCAATCTGCTTCCTTTGGTCAAGTTAGAGAAATTTTCGCTGAGGTAAATAGCACAAAGCTTAATTTCTGTATATATATATATATATAATCTCTCACAAACAATGGAACAAATGGATCATTTATTTAAGCTTAGAAAACACATACCCTTACGATATATTATTAAAACGTTGTCGAGACAGCAGTGAAAAAGCGTAACAGTTGGGCAAGCAGCTAAGATAAATGTGCTAGAGGTGGTTTATGAATATGTATAAATACTCTTTTCACTTTTTGTCTAGTTGTAGAAGTAAGTGTTCCTAAACCTTCGCTCTCTGAGAGCGATTTCACTACTCTTTCCTTAAGATGTTGAACATTAAAGATAACCTATAGTTTAAGCGGTTCTGTTTTTTTTTTTAATTTTCTTAGTATTGAGAATGACATTATTAGTATAAAAAGTATGTTAATTGATCATTAGTTAATTAATGGTTATTCCTAGCGCACCACACACATATTTAATTACACAACTATGTTAATTAAATATCAAGGAGAACACATGCAACTTAGTTATATTTGTATTTTTCTAGCCAATTGCTAGCGCACGAAAAGAACAATATTAACTAGCTTATATGCGACAACAACAAGTGTGTGGGGAATACCCAATTGTCGATGCCAAACCGGGTAGCAAAATTTGTTCGGTTGATTGAATTGAAACCCACTGGGGTTATAGATTTCTAAATCATTTTCCAAATATATAATAATAATAAAAGCAACTAGTAGCAATCAGCGGCAGTTTGTGGTGCGAGCAAAGCCATTAATCACAATTATGAACACAACGTAACAGAAACAAAAAAAGACTAAAAACAAAAAAGATGGTAATCATAATAATAAAAGATAATACAATGAGAAAAGATGACCGCGACTGCAAAGCAAAGCTTAACTGAATACTACTACGCATACACGCGCAAGCACGCAACCGAGACTGCCCACTGTGTGCCACCAATTCAGCAACGCTTCTGTTTCGCCAACGCACCACACATACAATTACTTGGCTAGCTGGTGTTGGGGAGCCTGATGATAGCGGTCATGGCCTGAGGGTGGCTGCTAATACCATTTTGGTTGCGCTGAAATCAAGCCGCAATTGAAAGCTTAGCTCAGCGCCGCAGGCTGAGCGAGTTGTTCGAACAAAAAATTCAAAATTTAAGTGATTTGAATGCGCTGCACTGTTTAAAGCGGCAAAAATTAGATTGAAATATTATTTCTTCAACTAATTTAAAATTCTTATTGTATTTTAGTTTTTGTCACCTGCAGGCCATTTTCGCCATACTTACGTCAATTCGACATTTTATGTTGACCCTCAAGTCTATGGAAATTGTTTGGAGTTTTGTTTTCTTGTCATTGGTTCCAATAGCATATACGTTAGCATAACTCATAATGCGGTTGTTAGAAACACACTGGGTTGAAGTTGGACAATATTTAACCAAAAAAATATATTTTTTAATTTCTGTTTTAATTAAAAAGAAAAACAAGAAAAAACGTTAACTTCGGTTGCACCGAAGCTAAATACCCTTCACAGGTGCATTTCTGTTAGTAACTATTTGTTCAGTTTGTATGGAAGCTATATGCTATAGTCAACCGATCTGAACAATTTCTTCGGAGATTACATTGTTGCCTTAGAAAATAATATATACCAAATTTCGTGAATATATCTTGTCAAATGTCAAAGTTGTCCATACAAGAACTTGATTCAGATCGTTCAGTTTGTATGGCAGCTATATGCTATAGTCAACCGATCTGAACAATTTCTTCGGAGATTACATTTTTGCCTTAGAAAATAATATATACCAAATTTCGTGAATATATCTTGTCAAATGTCAAAGTTGTCCATACAAGAACTTGATTCCGATCGTTCAGTTTGTATGGCAGCTATATGCTATAGTCGACCGATCTGAACAATTTCTTCGGAGATTACATTGTTGCCTTAGAAAAAAATATGTATGTACCAAATTTCGTGAATATATCTTGTCAAATGTGAAAGTTTTCCTTATAAGAACTTGATTCCGATCGTTCAGTTTGTATGGCAGCTATATGCTATAGTGGTCCGATATCGGCCGTTCCGACAAATGTGCAGCTTCTTGAAGAGAAAATGACGTTTGCAAAGTTTCAAAACGATATCTTAAAAACTGAGGGACTAGTTCGTATATATACAGACAGACGGACAGACGGACAGACAGACGGACATGGCTAAATCGACTCAGCTCGACATACTGATCATTTATATATATACTTTATAGGGTCTCCGACGATTCCTTCTGGGTGTTACAAACTTCGTGACAAACTTAATATACCCTGTTCAGGGTATAAAAATAAATTTAAAAAAATGTAATTAAATAACTGTACTTTAAGACAAAATTTTCCCTTGAAGAATGCTCTCATATTGTCACTTGAAAATATATTACAAGGGTTTTTAAAACGTAGCGAAAGTAATGCAGTAAATATGCTTCTTATTTCACGGTTAGTGCTGCAAAAGCAAATTTACTATTTTAAGGGCCTCAATTTTATTATGAGCTAATATTATATAGACGGAGCAGTTACTACCATAAAGTCTAACTTTTTTGGAGAATTGAGAGTTGCCTTAATTTTCTTCGTTCTCAGTACTTTTTGTTTCAAGCTTTTCAGAGAATTTTTCACGACATAAAAATTTTTCGTCGTATCAAATCAATACAAACAACTTGCAAATACTTCTGTAAGCGTAGAGCCGAATATGTGGTTGTTTTTGGGAACTCAATAAGTGTACAGAGATGATCGATATCTAATATTCTTGCATAATACACATTTGATTATATTTAACTTTGAAACAAAATTCTGTTTCCGATTAAACTAAAATCAAGCAATCTTCTGTTTCTGTTCATACAGAGGAATTAAAATCAAGCAATATTTTGTTTCTGTTCTTACAGAGAAGTAAAATCACGAAAAATAAAATTATTCCTTTTGCTATTATAAATGTTTAGGAAACTGCCTTTATACTTAGCTGATCATAGTTTCTTTCTTACAGAGTCTTTACACAAATTGGTAGCTCCATGGAGCTGGGCAAAAGGAAAAGTTACGATTTTAGGAACCGTTTATGGTACATGCTATTTTAGGGCTGGTTACCACGTAGAAAGTTCCGAGGATTCCTCATGTACAGTCAAATCACTGGTCGAGTCTGATTGCAGGGATTCCTGAGTGTTTTTAGGTATCTTGTTACAACAGCGACAGAGCGCAGTTTGACTAAAAATTTTGTCTTCATTGTAAGATTCAGTTGATATGAATCTTAGTTTCAGTTATTGAGTGGATAATCCTAAATTTAAACTTTTTGAACTTACCAGAGTTCATTGTATAACCACTTTAGTAATTCAGAAGGTAATGGCTATTGCCAAAATATTCCGATAATTTTAAGAATCTTTAAAAAGGTTCGTTTGAGCTTTCTGCAAAAGGCGGATAAGCCATAATTGGATGAACCCCTTATGAAAAAAATGTGTTATATTTTCCCAGAAAATGAATAGTTTTCTACTCGATAATCTTAGTTTTTAACGATTTTTTCATAACGAAGAAACTTCTGTATATTAATAATTTCAAGCTAAGTAATAGCAGTCTTCGATTTGCATTTTTTACTCTCGCAACCTGCTGCTGATAATATAATAATTTTGTTCATCTAATGGTTATATATGTATGTGTATATAAACGATCAGGATGGCGAGATTAGTTGAAATCCGAGTGCCTGTTTGTCCGTACATATCAATGAATTGTCGAGAAAACTATGATTTGGTACAGGGAATCGCAGTACTGCGAGGCACTTGTCGGCTAAGCATTTTTTTAAAGTGGACGCAGGACCTCTAAATGTTTATGTTACAAATCTTCCAAACCACTAAAGTTAACTAAACCACTTTTACTGAGAAAAAGTTTCTTTGGCAATTCTTCATAGACTAAGGAAATTGGTAACTTCAGATAATAGAGACGCCTATTTCCAGCTAAAAGTTTTGTCGGAAAAAGTGCCATAACTCAATGAAAAAATGAGTCACCAATATAAAATTTTAAAACAAGGATGACAGGAAAGTGCTTAATAGAAGCCTGTGGAGGGCATGGCATCTGCAAGTTTTATGTGAAATCCTATATCTCAGGAAATATTTGACAGAGAAAGAAGCCTACCACGATTTCAACAAAAGTACTGCCAGTTTGTTTCAACAGTTAGCATAGTTTGTTCGTTTTGCTACTCTCTAAAACGGAGCACGATTTTTTTGAATTACTAGGTTTCTAACGCACCATGAAATTCAAACTGCAAATATTTATGGGAAGCTTAATATCTATGACTAAACTGTTGCTTTTTATTAATTTGTTTGTCATCATTGTACTATTTATATTTATTTAGGCATATTTTTACAAATTTCAGCTTTATGTGTTCTACAACAATATATTAATCGACAAATTTCAATGCAAGTAGTTTTCTATTTCATTCTAATATTACATTTTATTTTTTTGTTTTTAATTATTTTTGTATTTTTTGTTTGGCCCACAGTCAACTGCACGCATGCTCGTTTCATTGTTTTGTATTACTCTTTTTTCTGATATTATAATATTTCATCTTTTGTGTACTGCTTTTTAACTACCTTTTTGCCACCATATTTCGTAGCTACTGTGCTGCAGGGCAACGCTTCAATAATCAATACACCGCTGCTTTGCTCTGAACTTGCTTGAATAGCTTCGAAAAATTTGTAGCATTTAATAATTGAAATTGCCGCTCGCCACGGCGCACTGATTGACATTTGACCAACGGACAAAGGTAACTAATTTATTTGAAATTTTCGTGCTGGTTTTTGTTTTACTGAAAAGCCGCTTTTGGCTAAAACGCTTTGTTCAATAACAGTTCGAATACAATACGCACTTACACACGCACACACACACACATACGCATGCGTCACACAATATTACAAATAACAGCAGCCGTTAAGGCCTTTATGCTCTATTCTTTTGGCCAAACAACACGCGCCATTTTTGTACATCTTTTGTCTGTCAGATACGGAAGAAGAAGCAACAACAGCAGTCCGCCTTTAAGCTCTGATTTTAAGTGCAATCAGCTGCTTTTTCGGCTATCGTCAGCTTTTGTGCTACGCCGCTTTGCCGACAGTGGCAAATGTTTTGACATGTTTCCAGCTTTGTTTATCTGTATTTGTATGCGGGTTTTGTATTGTGTGCTATAGAAAAGTGAGGTTAGTAATCATAGCCTGTCAAAGAGGCATACCTGAAGCATATTTTTGGTTATTAAAGCACTTGGCTGACCGCCATTCATCCGTTTGTACCACATAAGGCATGGTAAAGCCATCAATTATAGCGGTATTGTGGTATGAAGCAGGTCAAGTATTGCTGCAACGCCCACAAATTGCTCTAAAGAAAGTGACCGCAAAGCCATCAAAGTCATCTCTATCATTCGGCAGTTCGACCAGCTACTACACTTTTCATTGATGGACTGTATTTCTAGGGGGTGGAACGACTTTTGTAGTGAAGATTTGTGGTATTTCAAGCTGTCAACTACGTTTGGAGAAGTTGCTGAGACTAAAACGTCGCGTGCAGAGAAAAAAAATGAAATTCAAATTCATCAAGCTCTTATTGTGATAAAATCTTGACGATCTTAACTGAGTATAAAAAATAATTCAGAACAACTTTGGAAGGGCTACATACTAAGGGTTTGTGAAAGAAATTAAGTGAAGCACTCACTTCTGCGAGCCTTTCCCAGAATGAAAGGTAAATTTTTAATAATTGTAAAATATGGTTATCACTAAATAAAGTAAACTTTATATAATTTAGTTAAAAATTGTTTACTGAATGAATGTAAGATGAGAGGATGAAAACAATAAATTTTGAGAACGTAAGAAACCTGCAACTGCAAATGTCTGGTGGATCTCAGTATAAAGGTATTCAGATAATCATACACAAAAATTTCACACAAAATACACAATCAAAGAGCTGCTAGAAGACGTTTGGACAGCTTATATTCTGTAGAAAAATATTTTAAATAGTTTCAGCTTTTCCTTGAAGCTATTCCAAGGGTTAATACTATATATACCAAGGCACAACACCTTTAGCAGCTAAAGCGGGCAGACTGAAACTTCATTTTTTATTTATTTATAATTATTTACAATAATTTAACTTTATTCGTCAATAAATTCATGTCACAATTTGGACTTTCAACTCACCATTATTTTCACACTTAGCGTGTATCCCTCAAACTCATTTGATTGTCAGCGTATAAAAATATTGGCGCCTTCAATCAATGGTGGAGCTGTCCACTGATCATGTTTCACACCATAAACATGACAATGACAGCAGTGTGACAATGAGGCTTGGCAATAAAGGCGTCACAGTATTTAATAGAATTACATAGATATATATGTATACAAAAGCAATGTTCCTATGTAGCCTTAGTTTATAATTACCTTTCCAGTTTGTTAATTTGTTTGCAAGAACTGCATCTAAACGCCAGCAAATTAAAATAAAAGCAAACTATGTACGAAAAAAAGTAAAACATCTAATAGTTTTTAGAGAACTCAAGTGAACGACAAACAAACTCCCTCAGTGGATGAGATATAAGAAAAGAATATATATTAACCAGAGCCACATAGGGATACTGGATTCTCTAAAAAGATACTAAAATAAGTATAAGTATAAGTATAAGTATAAGTATAAGTATAAGTATAAGTATAAGTATAAGTATAAGTATAAGTATAAGTATAAGTATAAGTATAAGTATAAGTATAAGTATAAGTATAAGTATAAGTATAAGTATAAGTATAAGTATAAGTAAAAAAAAAGATGATTGCAAAAATAATAAGGTAAGATATGAAAAAATTTACCTCCTGAAAATGCATCTTCGTAAGACGTAAGGGTACCAACAATTATTATTAATATTTTTAAAAAATTTACTGTTGTTTTTGGAATCAGGAGTAAAATGAATGAACGCCTATCAGATGTTTCAGCTTCATATTTACCTTCACTACACTCACATATTGGTACTACTACTAGCTTCTAAATATTCCGTCTTCTCCAGTGGTCTAGTTCACTGTATTTCTCTTCCCTTTGCTTGAAATTAGTACTACCACATTTGAAAGTAAACAAATTAGAACGAAATTTAGAGTAACCAAAAGGTGAGTGATTTTGAGCATAACAAAACTGATATCAGAGGAATATAATATATTTGAGTGAAACTCATTGCTAGTAAATAAAAAGTATCATCCGATAATGAAGGCTTTTTAGAAAGTTTCATAGTTAAAGCACTAAGAGAAGGGGAACTTTCAAAATGTTTGAAAATACTTTTAACAACAACACAAAATCAGTTAAATTGTTTTCGCAAATTGTTTCTATGAACGAGCGCTTCTAGAACTAACAAATCTAGCTGATACAATAAACAGGCAACATCAAGGGCGTTAAAAGCAATAACCGTCTATATCAGGCTATTGTGGATAAAAAAGGCCAAAAGCAAACTCCACGGAATGATTTTTATTATTAAAAGGAAATCAATCGCCATGGCGGAGACTCTTAAACTGAGCAATTTGTTGATCTGTACACCTCGAATTGCTTCCAACCCCATCGCATTTGTCGGAACTGGTTTACAAATAGTTTTATTGTTTTCTATCCTCCCAACAATGATCGTAACGAAACTTTCATAGAGAAAATAAAAAAAATCAAATTGAATATTTGATAGATTCATATCACTGATGTGACTTTGTGGACTAAAAAATAGTTTTTGCCCACCTATTTTAGTAAACACTAATGCCTTCAAATATTCCTTATGGTCATCTCTAACCCATTTGTTTCTTAGCAAAGACTAAACTGTCGTAGTTAACCACCAGATGATCACACAAACAGCAAAGCCTTTACTGCAAAGCCACCAAGCAGCATTCAGGAAATTACTAATCTCCAACTTCATAAAAGTAAGCACTTAGTGTACTATTATCAATTTAGTTATTACTGTGATAATTGAGGTATAGTTGTTGTTGCTGTTGCCATCATTAATACTGATGTTAACAATCAATTAAGAAAATAAGTTGTTCACAAATTGCATGCTTCTCCAACACCCAGTTATACATACGAGCACATAATTTTATAATGATCCTTATCGAACTTTTTTTCCTACGATTTGCTGTCGATCATTCAACTTTAAATTGGCAACAAGTTGCAAAATTCTTTTTTTGCAACTTTTCACAACGGACACGTTTGCCTCGTTGCTGCGCTTAGTGTGTGCGAATTCGAACGTGCGTGGCAGGGGCTTAAACGACGGTAAAAGCTACAAACTGGAGCCAGGTGTATAAGTGTGTGTGTGGTATAGGAAGAGCTATGGTTGTCTACATAATAGTAGTATCTGCGGCAACTATTGCCGTTGTCTAGTCAAGCTGATAGACTAATAACTAAACCGTCAATTCGGTTAGACAGGCCAGCGTATAGACTAGCACTCAGTCAAATACAGACAGCTCACAGGCAGGCAAAGCTAAAACCATTGTGGGAGAGGGGTGGAGCAGTAGCAAGGCATCTATGTTGGCACATGAGTAAACTTAGGTACTCAGCAAACAAAAACGCGTTCGTAACGAATTAATTTTATTATGCATCACCATTTTGATAGACATTCGCGAATATCATGTTTTTTGCACATGCGAAATACTTTCAGAAACTATTTTAATTACCCCAATATGGTTTGGCAAAAATATGTTGAATAAATTAATGCTAAATTAGTTCAATAAATTTTGGCTTGTGGGGTTCAACCACCTGATTGCGAATGGGTGTTGCAGTGAATGGGTGGATCAAATGCGTGCAAAGTTATTAAGTAAATCGATATAAGGAAGAGCTAGGTTCGTGTGCCACCGAATATTTTATACTCTTGCAACTTGCCATAATCAAGGCCAGGCAAACTTAAAGTTCAGGATCGGAATCAAAGCAATTTTATTCATATATACACTAGGCATCAAATAAAAGTATTTCACAGACGTTACTTCAATGCAGTTTTATTAAAATAAACAAATAATAATTCACACATTAATATTACATTTACATAGTTATTTAAGTACCAAAAAAAGAAAAAAAATTTATTCCACTTTAAAAAAAGGACTCCTAAATAAAAGTGGTCAAATGAAAGTATAAATTTTGAGAAAATACAAAACGTTTGGTTTAAAGGTAAATTTAGTAATTAATATTGCCTTTTTATTCTGAATTACTGCAGGAAATCGTTTTGGTATGCCTCGAACCAAGTTTTCTAATATTTTCATTGGAATAATGTCAAGTTGACGCTTCGTCTCTAAGAAAAATTATCCAAGTTTTTACGGTTGCTTTTTGGTATTTTCGGATCAAAAATTAACCACAAATGCTTAATTGGATTTAAATCCGGTCACTGAACTGGCCAGGTCAGTTTTTCTTTAAGCCATCTTCAAAAAAGCGAGTAATGTGCGATGAGGGTCGTTATCTTATTGGAAGACAAACGACCTCAAGTTCCCTTTTTCCGCATTTACATTAAAGTTGACCCATCTGGCAACGCTGTAACTTTTAACAGCGCTGACAAATCGGCTAATGTCATACCGCATTAGAAGCGTCATTCGAAGAAATTTATACCATGGAACAGTACACTCCAAAAGAACGCGCTGAAATTGTTCAGCTTTATATTCAAAATAACTTTTCAATTGTGTTAACTCAACGTGCGTTTCGCAAAAAAAATAAAGTGAAAAGTGCTCCAGTTAAGAACACAATTAAGTCTTTATACGCAAAATTTGTGAACACCGGTAATCTCAGTAATGCCAGTCATGCATCCAGACAACGCACAAGACGTTCTGATGAAAATATCGAAGCTGTACGAGCCAGTATTGAGGAGACTCCATCGACATCGAGTTATCGCCGCTCTCAGGAATTAGACATCTCTCGCACCACTCTCCGACGCATAATTCATAAAGATTTGAAGATGTTTCCATATAAAATTCAAATGGCACAAAAACTAAACCCAGCTGATTATCCGCGACGCCTTAATTTTGGCAAACAAACAAATGGGTCAACTTTAAATGGCCTACCCGGTATTTTCAAATTTTTGCCAAGAATGACAACATGGGAAGCAACAGTCATTCGTCCATCCATTTTAAGTACACTACTTAGACCAAATTTTGAGAAACAGCCCCAAACCATGAGAGAACATCCTCCATGCTTCACTGAAGATTGTATGCACTGTGGTTTTAAGCGATCAGAAGAGTTACACCACACTCTCTTACGTGTTTTTTAACTCCTCGAATTTGAATTAATCGGACCAAATTACTTTATCTCAAAATGTGGTTGGCACATTTGGATACTGTTTTGCAAACTCTAGTCCTTTTTTCCTACTCGAAATGGAAAACATAGGTCATTTTTCTACGATATAGTTTTTAAAACCAGATATTTGTAGTTTTCTTTTCATTGTATTGAAGGAAACATCCAAAACAAAACTTTCAAACAACTCCCGTGATAAAATTTCAGGGGTTTCAGGAGCTTTTCTCATACAAGTCGCTCAGCGTGTTAGAAAATTTGGACTTTGGACCTCCACCGTATTGAGTCTAACATGTCTTTCTTCTCTTGGAGTATTCAAAAATCTTTATTTTTCCTCTCTGATCGAAGTGGAATATTTTTCATAAATTTTTTGATACGTTTCACCCCTCTTCCCATCTTCTGCAATTAAGATCCGATTCTCTTAAATTTTTTATATATTTTTTACAAAGAACAGAATAAACAAATTTTCACCGTAACACAAATTCCCTTAATAAATACAAATGTATTAAATCTGTAGTAAAATTCAGTTTTACCTTGAAAAAAAAAACAAACTATTAACCAAAATTAAATTATACTTTCATTTGACGCGCACTCATAGGCTCACCAGCGAAGACTAATCACTCTGGATGGAGGAAATATTTTTTGTGTCTAAATAATAAGTGCAAATATTACTCCAAATGTATATTTGCATAACGGTGCATATACATAAAATGCTTTATGAATTTATTCTCAAGCGAAAATGTAGGAAGTAAATGAATGATCTGAGGTTGCCAGTATGTATTACATTTATATTTTCATTTGATGCCTGGTGTATATATTTATATATATATGCTTGTATACGTGCAACTCATACAGTTACCGACATATTCGACATACGGATGATTAGAAAAATGAAAAATATACCTTCGTATATGAGGGTTGGGGATAATATCGACCCGATTTTATTCATTGCAGCCAATAGTACATATCATTAGCATGCCACATACTAATGAAATGTACCCTACCATTCATTAAGGTACCAACCATTTTCACACAGTTGATAAAAGTTCTTATAGGAATGAAGAAGGATTTTGATTGATGCTGGCTGACTTAAAAATGACATCTTAATCAGGCCTCACGAATATCTGAATATTAATTATTCCATCTTTGACTTCTATTTTTCGATTTTTTTTTTGATACATACTTTTCATAAATCATTCAGAAATCTGGCAATCCTCTTAATTCTGCTATTTTATATCTAATTTATAATACAAGTCATCTTGTTATACGTGAACATTATCATTTGGTAAATTAAATGTATTTTAGTCGTCCAGATGTCCGTGTAATTATCTTATTTTTTCCCGAATTTGCAATTTTTTTATGTTCCAAATAAGAGTTCATCAGCTTAGAAAGCCTTTGTTTCATTTGCCGCACGCTATCATTAATCAAAAAGGAGCAATTAGCGATTATTTCCATTAAACTCTTTAAATATTGTACACGTTTGTAATTTCGCTCATCGATAATAAGCAATTCGCAAAAACTCAAGCGTAACGAATAAAAAATTGTTCGCGAATTTTCACAGCATGTTTTGCAAATTTTTTTTTCAGTGCGAAATTTGGCTATAACAAAAATTGATATGTGCTCTTATAAAATTGATGGTTGTTGCTCTTAATATTAAAAAAAATGTATTAAAAATAAATTAATGGGAATAATAATTGTGGGTAATAGCGTTCATAATTTATAGTAGTAGCAATGAACTCGTTTGGGAGAGTAAACGGCGATTTTTTTTTTCATTTTAGCTGCTAAGCTATTCAGTTGATTAGAAACTTTAATAGTTTTTCCTCGCAATCAGACTTCAAAAACTCATACATTTCAGAAAAAATTAACAAAAAATATGTTTATCAGTAACACGAAAGCCAAGACAGTTATAAACACTTTACATAGTTAATAATTTTCGTTTTTCCGCAAGTGGTCCAACTATTTCTTTGTGAATTTCTGTGAATACCTCTAGATCCCAAATCGACCTAGCTCATCAGACATGAAAACAGCAGATCCCTAACTGAAGTCAGTACTTTTAATATAAAAACAGCAGATTCCTAACCGAAATCGGTATTTTTGATATCAAGATTAAATTTTCTGCAATAATCTAAACGATGTGATTCTCGATCGATCACCCACGTCGGAAAGTTTCTTAAATAAATTATCTATTGTAATTGATTTCGTATGACTAGAGTGGTAACATCGGATTTCACTGCTATTATGAGCAAAGAGGAAATTTTACGAGGGCACCTAATACAAAATGCTTTCTCTTCTGTGTTATGTTACTCAAGGTAGGATATTAAAGTGGATCAGGAATGTATTGAACCTTTTAGAAAGCCTCAAACTTCCCAACAGACCCTAGTATTTTCTTATTGCAGTAATATTGTGAATGATAATTGCTGCTGTCAATATCACACCCACACAAAACGTGGCAACCCATTAATATCAAAATATTTGACGAGTCATTCAGTTAGTCAATCAAAGTGCGTCAGCAGTCTATTGAGGCATTTAAGTGGCTATTTAGACATCAACGTACAGAAACGCAAGCGAAAGGCGCATACAAGCACTTTATGCCACAGCGACACAGTAGTACGTGTGGCTTACGGCATGCGCCGAGTAATAGAGCACGCTCGACTATTTAATGATAAAATGTAGGTTTTGAAATTATTTTTAAATATTTTTGTTTATTATTTATTAGAAAAAAAATGGAACAATAACTGCACTTTGAAGCACCTTTCAAAAAGTAAACGCCTCTCACATGCTTGGAAATGTAACGTCGATTAAGTTTTGCTCTTTTTTACATATTGGAGCACAAGTGTGGCAAGTAACCTTTCATTATACATTTAGTAGTTAGATATATGTAAGTTGAGTGGCAAAATATGAGTCAGGGGCATAAAAAGTCAACGCATGCAGCTTTATGCCATGCCATGACCAAAGCTACCTATACCAAAAGCAAAACAAATTTTATACCATATGAAGCATAAACAATGCATTGCTTTGTGGCAATATGGCACGCAGTACTGCGCAAGAGCGCTGCCACAAGCCAGAGTCACAGCCGCAGCATGCAGCGTGGCTGAAAAAGGATTTCTTTGAGTGAAGTAATGCAGAGCGCTGCGTGCTCTAAGCATTTAGACGTGAGTGTGAAAAAGGTTATGTTTATTGTGGATCCAGTTCTAGTGCTTTTATTTTTATTGTCTTACTACCATAAACGCATGCGTAAACTTCACACTTCGCCAGGCGCTCACATATGCACATCCTGCTACTCGCCTTGAAGCTTTGTTTATAGTTCAAAAAATGCTTTTTATTTTCATTTTTTGCAAAGAAGCAAATGCAGCGCTTTTCTCTTTTGCAGCTGTCAGCAATTTGCACCTTCGCGTCAAATCGTTAAACGCTGGCACATGGCCACACAGGCAATATCGCTGCGCATGCGCGTTATCCGCACACGTGCAGCGGTAGTCTGCGCCCGCGCCCGCCAACTTTTTACGACACACCAGTTGGCGTTAGTTGTTGTTGCAAAAAAGTACGGTAACATATAGAAATTGAAAAATCAAGCACTGAAATTGCACCTTGGAGCATTTGAGCGGTGCGCCTTTCGCCACTCCAAAGCGTTCAACGCACTGCCACTAAATGTCGGCACTTGGAGGTCAAATGTGTTTTCGGCAAGTGTGTCTGCAGCCATTCTATTTGCCTCGCTGAAGTCGTAAATTCTTTACTAGAACATGATTTTTCAATTGCAACGCAATGAAAGATAAAATGAAAGCTGCTCAAATTTAGTTACGTTAGCAGCTAAATGGGTTAAAGTAATTGAAGGCAATAGCAGACAGTGCTGTCATAAAGTGATAGGAAGTTAGTAGGAAAACGGTGTTGTGGGCGTAGGCAATATATGAGATGCTCTTAAA
This sequence comes from Bactrocera zonata, assembly GCA_037783105.1. Classification (NCBI taxonomy): domain Eukaryota; kingdom Metazoa; phylum Arthropoda; class Insecta; order Diptera; family Tephritidae; genus Bactrocera; species Bactrocera zonata. The sequence continues at coordinate 1,351,221 of JBAWJQ010004250.1, forward strand.
AATTGGCTCTGAAAATTGTTTGCAGGGTAAATCGATATAAACTGATATATCCGTTCTTTCAATTTTTTTTTTATGACTGAAAAAGCTTGAGAAAAGAAGTTACAACAACTTTCGTATACACCTCGTCATTTCTATTATAAGTTAGTAGAAATTATTTGACTCTCATTATGTCAGAAAACTATTCACCACATATAAGATATAATGAGAATATAATTTAACAAAAATATATAAAATACTCCTTGTAACAGTTATTTTCGTAGTTCAGTGATAAATTTCTCTAAAAGAAAATAATTTTTGCAACTTACGTGTTCTTTGAATAGCTAGATAATAGAATAAAACCAATGCTTTTACTAATAAAATCTTTATTCTCTCATTATTTCCAATTCTTCCGCTGATATAAAAACGATTTTGAGGGTTGCAGAATTTTTACACAAACAGTAGAAAACTATGCGAACCCATTTTCCGTTCATCAGTTTTCAACGTAGAAACTTGCAAGTACTACATTACACAACGAAAGCACTGTGTTCTAACCCTCCAATTTTTGAAAAGTTTCGAGTTAAGGAGATTGTGGCCGTTTTTGGCTTAAGTATTTGTTTCACTTAGAAATCGTAATTTGTGAATCTTATTCTGTCGAGGGTCTTAAGGGGGTATTCTACTCTAGAATTTTGAAAAATTCGATTTTTTTTTCATATATTTAAAGTTTAGACTTTCAAAAATATGACCTTGGAAGAACCATTTGACAAGATATATTCACGAAATTTGGTATATATTATTTTCTAAGGCAACAATGTAATTTCCAAAGAAATTGTTCCGATCGGTTAATTATAGCATATAGCTTCTATGCAAACTGAACACATAGTTACTAACAGAAATGCACCTGTGAAGGGTATTTAGCTTCGGTGCAACCGAAGTTAACGTTTTTTCTTGTTATATAATCCATTATCGTTCCTACCAGCATCGTGTCAAAATTTTTGTTTTTAATATTTTAAAAAAATTCAGGAATTTCAAAAAAAAAAAAAAACGTAATAAATTATTTTTATCTTCAGGCAGTCGCCCATTAAAAAAAAAAAAAAAATTTCGTGTTCCCGGACTATAACAGCATCCTTACTGATTAAGAATTTTTTTTGATTTTTTTTTCAGACCACCAGGAGAGTCAGGATCAATGTCACCAGGATGCGCCATTTTTTTTAAACCTGTCTCTCCCCCCTCTAATTATTTTAATTTCTAATATTTTTTTGTAAATTTTTTTTCTGTATTCTTAAGATATCAATAAAAACAACATAAAAAAATGGATGGTAAAAATATTTTTGGTTTTTTTTTTTTAAATAAAATTCAAAAAAAACTGCCCAAAATTTGATTTCTAAAGTAGAATACCCCCTTAATGTATTATTTTTATAGAAGAATAACGTTCCTCCGCAAAGTGTTTTTAATTAAAGTTCTTAAAAGGCATCAGTTAGTCTATCATTGAATATTACTATTTAAAAATTATATAAATTGCGACAAAAAAACATATAGGAATTGTAATTAGAATTCATGGGTAAATGATATTTCAAAAGAATCTATGTATTTTGCTAAGTTGGAAGGACTATCCTTAATTGCTATGCCAAATAAAAGCGCGATCTGTATCAATTAGTGTGTTTACAGTCACTGCTTAAGTCGGTACTCCTAACTTTCGTGTGCGGAATCATTGCCAATATTGAAAAAAACTTACGGTGATTCAAAAAAAGCCAACGAGTGGTACAAAGCCTACAAAGACGACCTCTTCAAATGATGAAAATATTAAAAAAGTAAGAATATGGTTCTTGAAAATCATCAGACAAGTGTTTGAGAGATAGCAAGAGATCTAGACATTTCTCACGAGACCGTTCCAACGATTTTTGTAAATATTTTGAGTATGAAACGCGTTCTTGTTCGACTCGTTACGATAATCTGTTTTTTTTTTTTTTTCAAAACAAAAATATCATAAACAGGTCTCTTTGGACATGTTTGATCGTACGAATCCCGATCCTATATTCATGAAGATAACTGCTGATGATACATGAATTTACTATATAAGCTTTACATGCAAAGAAATCAGCAATCATCGGAATGGAATAAAAAAAAAAAGAGCTGAAACCAAAAAAGAATGCCAAAGAAGCTGAAAAATAAAGATGAAGCTCTCTGTGTTTTCCGATATTCGTGGTTTGGTGCATCATGAATTTTTTCCAGAGTGACACACCGTCAATAAGCAGTTCTAAAGGAGTATTGAGAAGTTTGCGCAAGAAGAAACATGTATGGATTTCACAAGATAACAATGCACCATCGCACTGAGCAACGTTTGTACCGTTCAACCATCTTATTCACCAGATTTATCTCCTTGTAATTTTTTTTTGTTCCTCAAACTGAAATTGGCGCTCCGTGGAACCTGTTTTCAGTCAAGAGATAAAACAAAATTCGCTAAGGGAGCTGAAGAGCATCCGAAAATGTGCTTATAAAAAGGGTTTTGAGAAATTGTTTGTCATAATTATATTATATCTGGTTGGGATTACTCTGAAAAATAAATAGTAATAAATAATTAAATATTTGCGGTTTATTTACAACTTTCTTTCACTTTTTGTCACAATGTATATTAAATTTTATTATTGTTTTAAATCGAATTTTTGTATTTTATTTTATATTTTTTCCTATAAAATCAAAACAATACATATTGTTAAAATATGGCAACCTTTATTAAAACTTTTTTCAATGGTAGGCTTACATAAACTCCTTTAATTTTCTAACCAGTGCTGAAACAGGCAAATAGTAACCATTCTAGAAAGCATATCCGCTACTTATGGTAAATAGGCCTGTCCAATTTAATGTCCTTTTTTAAATATTTCGTTTACTTCATAAATCATTATTTCATAGTATTTGATACTATGAATAAGTGCATTTTTAAAGAATGGCAACCTCTCCATTTTTTCAGCTTGATTAAATTCCTTCACCTTCATACCCATATTATAATATTTACCTTAGCTTTACATTTCTGAAATAAAATATTTTCAAAAAGATGGCAACTTTCCACCTGCTTTGTTTTCAATCCCACTAATTTTACACAAAATTGTTTACAAGAATATAAGTGTTGTTATTTTGGACGGAAACTCATTTATAGATTCGTCAATTACTAAAAAGGGTAGTAGATTACAAATAAGTAATGAAAGTGATTCTAACTATTCTAAAGCTAAGCTTGAAAAATGTGCAAATTTCTATTAAAAACAAATATTTTCATTCAACAGAGAGACGTGCTTAAAATGTCAAGTTTGATCCTAAATTTTTTACCTGCACCAGGTCCCTTTCAATATCGAAACCATTGTAAAACTCGCATCTTTAAGAATATTATAAAAAACGTCCTTGAAATTATCTGTATATTCTAAATTTCTCAATTATCTTCGTCGTCTTTCCACTTTCAACTTTGCCGAAAATTCTTAAACATGTCTAGTCTTTAAGTTTTCCAAAAGATTCTGCTAAAATAGTATTTATTTCACAAAAAAATTCTTCACTTTTCACCTACAACAGCGCGCACCTCACTTGTTAGCAGTGAAATCTATATACTATATGTTTGAACTTCCATTAAAAACCGCCCATAAATTCAAAGCAAATCAATAACTACACATCATTTTTTCTACTTGCTTTTCTTCGTCTTCTCGAAGTATTCTAATGAATTTCCAAAGCTGCAGTCAATTTATTTTCATATTGCCTCAATCAATTTTACAAACCTTTGACCTATTAAATAAATAAATATTGTGCCAGGCCGACATACAGGCAGGCAGACGCTACACGACGCGTAGAGACAGTCCAAAGCGCGGTGAAGCTTCATTCAAGCAGCTATTTATGAATTTAGTGAAGATTTTTAATAACACCGTTGTTTGTTTGCGCTCGTTCAGCAGTTACTAAGTTAGTGCAGGTTGGCGGCTTTGTGCGGTATCGAACGCCTTGAGGTGAAATTCCAGTTGCTGCCACAGCATGCAATAATCAATCAAAATCGTTCATAACTAATGCTACGAAGCGACGTTAATGCGAACAGTTTACAAAATATATGTATGTATGTATATAGATATATATGAATATAAAATATGTATTTATGTATCTATCTGTGTTGCTTTGTGTGTACATGAATCGCTTAGAATCGTTTCAGGTGCAGTTGGAAACAAGGCTACTATGTTTTGTTACTAAAGCGACGACGGCTAGCCCAGAGCATGTTTTGAAGAACATCGATCTGAACTCATTCCACAGTTTTTTTGACTATACGGCCTCTAGCTTATTGGTAGCAAATGTTTTCGAGATTATTAGCTTGCTTCTAATTAACCATTTTTTAACTGGATTATTTTTGGACATTATGAATACATATATATGGTATATATAATTATCAAAATTACAAAAAAGGTACTGAAATTAGTGCAGTGAAATCGAGTAAGATTTAAATAGTGTTAACAGCAGAATATTATCAAGATGATAAGATACTATCAGAGTTTTAAAATACTATTGTTGTCAGAAGTAACATTTAAGACGAAGACCAACCAATATTGAAAGAGTCCGCGATTTCCATGGGTCCTCTGTTTATCATAGAATACTGCAGAAATCCCCTACCTAATGTGCGATAAGAGCAACGTAATAAATTAATTATAGTGAATGTTGTTCTTAGTATATCTATTTGCTTGAGAGATCAATTGAAGTTGGGAAAAGCACTGTATAGATAATACTACGAAAAGGCTGTGCGAACTCTTCTAACATGTTGATATTCGAAATGTTCTATGTTATAATTAATTATTTCAATACCGATACAGTATCATGAAACTTGAGATCAGAGGACTATTCACTACCTCTAGTAAGTATAATTCTGGATGCTAAACAATATACAAATCATTTGTGTATTTGCTTTGTCACGACATAACCGTTGGAGAAGAGATGTATTAATGAAGAAACCAGTACAACTACCAATTATAGAAAATATTAAAGCAACACCAACAACAATCAGCAATCTATCAATGTCACAATATAACCAAAAGATAGCACCGAACCAAACTTGATGTTTAGAGTACGAATGTAGCATCCAGTATATCCATAATCTATCTCAAGCGGCTTCAGTTCCTGCGTCAATTTGCTCTTTTAAGAATGTAGGTCAACATTTTTTTTGCAAAATTCACCACGACGGAAGATATGCCCAACGCTGGAGAACGACTGATTTGGGTCTTCCTCAATTGGTGCTGTAGCGGCAGCAATATTCTCGACACTACGGCACTTCTTTGTCTCACTGGCACCGGAGATCGAGTAAATCATCTGATCAAATAGACCCGGAATTGTTTAATATTTGGAGGCAGCAGCGAAAGCCAGAGTGCGGAACTTTAATCCGCTATACCTAACCGACTTTCAACTCATATCTCTACCACGGAATCACGGGATTCAGTATTACTTCAGGAGACTCATAGTAAGTAAAATGATTTTCAAGAGCTATATGAAAGCTTTTTGGACTGGCAAAACTTAACACTAAAGGACCTCATTGACTCTGTGTGGCACCTAGGTCTATCTTCCGCTTCTTAACTCGTATCAAAACTCTTTATGAAAATGGGAAGAAGATATCGATAAATTTTACAAAAAATTCAAAATTTTAAAGAAATATCTGAAGCTTCGAAACTTAAAATACCGCTCACTAAGTAGTCACTTTAAAGTGGGACAAAGCACTAAAATCTGGCAGAAAGTTACGAATAGAATCTACTTCTAAAAAAATTCCATAAATCTTATGAATTCAATGCCGCAAACAACAAAGTGCAGTAGAGATGCACTTGCCACAACAAGAATATGCATAACATTGCAGCAACAACAACAGCAAGAGCAAATGTTAAAACTCTCATACACACACATACACACATTTACGAACATACTAATATATTTCGGCGTGGAACTAGCTGGACCGCCATGGAGTCGACCACAGCGACTGATTGACTGCTGCGTCCACTTGACATGTGAATCTCAAAGATTTGCACACATTTTTATGAGCCACACAAAAACGCAGACTCACACACACAAACGCATACGCACATGTGTTGAGCATCATTCGCATACTAACCAGTATATTTATTCGTCGTTTGGCATTCCAAGCGGTTTTTCGGTTGCCAAGAAAGATGAGCACGCTGACCTAAACACTATGTACGATAGATGGTCAGTCTGATGGATAGGTGGTTGGATGGTTGGATGGATGGTTGGTTGGTTGCTTGTTTGAGTATAACAGTGGACAAATGGATTGTTGGTTGTTGCGTTGCTTGCGTTGCTTGCTTATTTGCTTGAATATTTGACCGCCTTGACTGACTATTTACACGGTTCGTTCTGTTTTCGGTTGTTGTTGTTATTATTACTATTGTTGTTGTTGTTGTTTTTTTGCGATTGATGTACATTTGAATTGATGGGTGGCGGTGGTTGCAAGCATTTTTGTTTGTAAGTGGCATGCAATCGCAATGGATTGTTGCACGTTTGTTAGCGGTCAGCGTGTTGCTAACAACAGCGACAATCACAAAGCAGCTGTACCGGCAAAGCTTATGGAAACATAAATGCTAAATGTTCAGAAGATGGCGCCCAAATTATAACTGCAAATTCGGTAGGGCCTTTTGCGCTATAGTGTTATAGTATTCGTAGAATATATATGTAGGTATGTGCCTGATTCTACTTATGTGGAATATTTTGAGTTCATGTATTGAAGAATGGCGGAAATGTTCTATATTGATTAGATTCTGTATTAAATACTTTTATTTCCTAGACGACGATGCGATGAGCTTTTGGATGCTGACTCTTTCCGAAAAAGAGTCCTGTGAATCTTAGCAACATTCGAACGAAATAAAAAAAAAATAGCATTTATTTATGAAAAAATTAATCTGAAAGTTTATGATTGTTTTCTTTAAAAAAATGTTCTTAGCTCTATTCTGAAATCGCTCGGAGATATACTTCGATGTTCTAACTATTATGCAAATGTATGGTGATAGAACTGTAACTAACAAAGCCTTGATATGGCTAGATTAAATATACAGTTTTGAAATAATTTCGACGTGTACCTCTAAAACTTAATCATTGACCCAGGAAATAACTTTACCTTTATTTAACTCCCATATTTGCCGACCAACCATTGGTTTTCGGAAAGTGCAAAAGAACAGCTGGTACGACGAGGAGTGTCTTGCCGCAGAGGAGAGAAAACGGCAGCCTGTTACCTCGCAACGTTACGATCGACCACAACACCTGCGGGGTGGGATAGATACCGAGAGTTGAAGAGGGAAGCGAGACGCATTTAAAGACAGAAAAAGAAAGAGGCCGAAATGCGTGAGTACAAGGAGCTTGATAAGCTGACCGACAGGGGTAATGCTCGAAAATTCTACGAAAAACTGTGGCGCCTTACAGAAGGTTTCAAGACCGGAGCATACTATTGTAAAACCCCCAAAGGTGATCTAGTCACCGATGCCCAGAGCATACTCAAATTATGGAGGGAACACTTCTCCAGCCTGCTGAATGGCAATGAACGCACAACGCTAGGAGAAGGCGAACCCGATTCCCCAATCGATGACGACGGAACAGACGTTTCACTACCCGACCATGAAGAGCTTCGAATAGCAATTGCCGGCCGGGTTATTCAAACATGGCGGCGAAAAACTGATAAGGAGCATGCATCAGCTTCTTTGTAAAATATGGTCGGACGAAAGCATGCCCAACGATTGGAACTTAAGTGTGCTATGCCCAATCAATAAAAAAGTAGACCTCACAATCTGCGCCAACTACCGTGGGATTAGCCTCCTCAACATCGCATATAAGGTTCTATCGAGCATATTGTGTGAAAGATTAAAGCCCACCGTCAACAAACTGATTGGATCTTATCAGTGTGGCTTTAGACCTGGCAAATCAACAACCGACTAGATATTCACCATGCGCTAAGTCTTGAAAAAGTCCCGTGAAAGGAGAATCGACACACACCACCTCTTCGTCGATTTCAAAGCTGCTTTCGACAGCACGAAAAGGAGCTGCCTGAATTTGGTATCCCCGCAAAACTAATACGGCTGTGTAAACTGACGTTGAGCAACACCCAAAGCTCAGTCAGGATCGGGAAGGACCTCTCAGAGCCGTTCGATACCAAACAAGGTTTCAGACAAGGCGATTCCCTATCGTACGACTTTTTCAACCTGCTTCTGGAGAAAATAGTTCGAGCTGCAGAACTAAATAAAGAAGGTACCATCTTCTATAAGAGTGTACAGCTGCTGGCGTATGCCGATGATTTTGATATCATCGGCCTCAACATCCGCGCCGTTAGTTCTGCTTTCTCCAAACTGGACAAGGAAGCAAAACAAATGGATCTGGCAGTGAACGAGGGCAAGACGAAATATCTCCTGTCATCAAACAAACAGTCGTCGCACTCGCGACTTGGCACTCACGTCACTGTTGACAGTCATAACTTTGAAGTTGTAGATAATTTCGTCTATCTTGGAACCAGTGTAAACACCAGCAACAAACAGCCTAGAAATCCAACGCAGGATAACTCTTGCCAACAGGTGCTACTTCGGACTGAGTAGGCGATTGATAAGCAAAGTCCTCTCTCGAAAAACAAAAACCAAACTCTATAAGTCGCTCATAATTCCCGTCCTGCTATACGGTGCAGAGACATGGACGATGAAAATATCTGATGAGTCGACGTTACTAGTTTTCGAGAGAAAGGTTCTGCGAAAGATTTATGGTTCTTTGCACATTGGCCACGGCGAATATCGCATTCGATGGAACGATGAGCTGTACGAAATATACGACGACATTGACATAGTTCAGCGAATTAAAAAACAGCGGCTACGCTGGCTAGGTCATGTTGTCCGGATGGATGAAAACACTCCAGCTCTGAAAGTATTCGACGCAGTACCCGCCGCGGGAAGCAGAGGAAGAGGAAGACTTCCACTCCGTTGGAAGGACCTGGCTTTACTTGGAATATCTATTTGGCGCCACGTAGCGAAAAGAAGAATCGACTGGCGCGCAGTTATTAACTCGGCTACAATCGCGTAAGCGGTGTCTACGCCAATTAAAAAGATTTGCCGATATATGATTTGTAAAGATTACCGGAAGTTCGAAAGTCTTTATAGCATTCATATGGGGGCTAAGATAATTATTCAAGTTAACCCGATTGAAGGATTAGTATCTGTTAATAGATCACGCTAAGTTTCATTTAAGTATCGAACACATTGAACGAAATTTCCAGGTTTTAAGGGGTCAGTAGGGTAGTGGGGTAATCTGGCCTCATTTTTGACTTTTTTTTTTTTTATAGAAATTTTTATTCTACAATAGAACTTTTTTGACATGCCATGAAGTACATCGTGGAGTGTATATACAAATTTTTCGGAGTCTTTTATTGACATCTGTCGGAGAAATGGCTGGGTGAATGAGATGAGTTTTTTTCACTGGCTCACACGATTTCTCACACTTGGATCATCTGAAACACAAAACCCAATTTATTCTTAAAAAGTACGTGAATGGTTATCGTCCCAACTATAATCTTGAAAAAATATTGATAAATAAAAAAGTAATTAACTTTTTTTTCCCCCCCATTTTTTTTACAGAAGTTTTGTCATAACATTGTCAATAAATTAGAAAAAGTATAGGGACGATAACCAGACATTTGAAAACCATTTAAAAAAAAGTAAGCAAATCGGTTGAGTAGTTCGACCGGAATCATATCCGCCGGCTTAAAAAAGTGTGTGTTTGAGAAAAACGCGTTTAAAGTTTGAGGTGTGCACTGACCTCTTAATTCGATTCGTACAGTTTGTGGTCATAAGATAACACACAGGGGTGTAATGACGTATACGAGGTTTGACAATTAAGTAATAAGACTGATTTTATTGCCGCGCTTATGGTAAACCTGTGACCTTGAAATTCCCTTTCTCTTTTTGCGGCATCCCTCCCCTCTCCACTGATATACTTGTATGTACCATCGCTCTAGCTTGTTTAGTTCGCCTGCTGCGTCAAGTTGAGTAGATGTGTGTTTGAAGTGCTCGTCACGAAAATGGAAAAAACGAAATCAAAAGCAACCGCCTTATTCACCCGACATGCCACCCTGTGACCTTTTTTGTTTCCTAAAACAAAATCGGTGGTCAAAGGAACCCATTTTGAGTCGATTACAGACATCCAAGCGGCCGTGACAAGGGTACTCGGCGACATCCCAGTCGAAGAGTTCCAGAAATGTTACGAAGCATGGTTAACGCGCTGGAATCGCAGTATAGCTGCCGAAGGGGACTACTTTGAAGGGGATGGCAGAGTTGTAGAATAATTTTCAAATGTACGGTTTTTATGGAGTCAGTTTCATTATTTAATTGTCATACCTCGTAGTCATGCTTCTGGGTAAGCAGTTACACTCGTAGTGCTATATCTAATTCCAACTCTTGCGTCCTTTCCACGAACCCTGGAAAGGTGGGTAACACAACCCGGCCAAAAGAAAGGAAGCTTCAAGGGAGGCACTCCGACATTTTCGGTTTAAGGCTCCACTGAAGTTTAATTCCAGAGTCTGTTCATAAAAAGTGCGGCTTTGAGCGTGCCTCAGTATTGAAACAATATATAAATGTGTATACAATTTTATACTACTGGCCTAGCGGGGTTGTGTGCTGGATTTGAGAACCGCCACACAGAAACCACTCCCAATGAAAAAGACGCAAGAGTCTCGGATGAAAGACTGCACTTTTGATGACAACCATAGAAACCGTAATAGGAACTATGATTTAAGGGCATCCACCTGGAATGTCCGCTCCCTAAATTAGCGCCGCTGCCCAGTTGGTTGATGACTTCGATAGAGTAAAGGCTGCCGTCACCGCCGTCAAAGAATTACGATGGATGGGAGAAATCCGAAACGAATAGATCCTTACGGCATTTACTACAGTGGCTTTATAAAGGAGCCCACATTTAGTGAGGGATTCTTGGTTGTAGAAAGATTCAGCCGTCAAGACCTGGCATTCAGTCCACAATCCGCATTAGAGCAAAACTTTTCAGCATAACCCTGATTTGCACCCACGTCCCGATGGAAGAGAAGGACGATATGAGCAAAAATGAGTTTTATGTGCGGCTGGGATGCGCTTTTGACAACTGTACCCACCACGATTGTAAAAATTGTACTTGGCGATTTTAAAGATTGAAAAGTTCAGCCTCCATGGCGGAACCTCTGCAAATGGGTTAAGGCTGATAATTTTCGCAGGGGCCCGGTTGTAGTACTAGATGCAAGCACAAGAAAATTCATCAAGCTACTTGGCAGTCTCCGTACTCGAACCACTATACAAATATATAACTGAATTGGTTTTAGGTGATACAAACAATCGTTAACCGAACAAAACTATTATACTCTGCGGCAACATGTTGCAAGAGTATAATAACAGTCAATGTATTTAGCTTTACATTTAATAACATATTATATTTATTTGTAACACCGAGAAGGAAATGTCGGGGTCCCTATATAGTAAAAAGTTGAGTCGATTAAACCATGTCCGTCTGTCTGTCTGTCTGTCTGAATATACGCGAACTAATTCCTAAGTTTTTTACACATCGATATAAAATTTTTCACACGTACTTTTTTCGCAGGAGCAGCTTGTTTCACAGAACCGCCGATATCGGACAACAATATATTCCTGACACACAAACCGACGATCGGAATTAAGTGATTGTGTGGAAAACTTTTTCATTTGCCGAGATTACTTCAACAAATTCGGCATGGATAATTTTCTGAGGCTATAATGCAGCCTCTGAAGAGTCTCCGCAAAACAAACTGAATGGTCAAAATCAACTTATTATAAGGAATCCCTTGTATTTGTGAACTATTCAGGGCAACCGAAGTTAACGTTTTTTTTTTGTTTTGTTTTATATTGCTTATGCATTAGTAAATTTTATCAATTTCCAATATACAATTTTATATGTATGGATTTATGATAAATTAAATAAATTCCTCCACGGCTGAATTAAATAAATTTTCAAAAAATTTCACTATACCGTTAAATATTGTAAAATATCATAAAGGCTAATCCTCCAACATACCTACAACATTGATTTAATGGGTGATGTAGAAACTCTTTATTAATTCAGATGAGTAAAAGTTATAATAAACTTCTTGTAATTGTTTTAAGCTCTATTGCTGCTGCTGATTCATATAATGCTTCAAATTCCGTTGTATTGTATCAATCCGCTTAATTGTAGCATTAAATGAAAAGACTTAAGACAAAAAATCGACAAAGCTCTCACTAAATTTTACTCAGCAAGAAAATCAAAATTATTATTTGTTTTAGCAACGATATTTACTAGGATCGTTATTGGATTGCATCTTTCTTTGAATACAAGTTAGTAGTAGAGAGATGAGCTGCAGTGCAATAAGAAGAGTATAAAGTTTCTATAAGCGCATTTGGTCGCAGGCAGAAAAACTGCAAACGCAATCAGCAAGGCACAACTAATGAAGTCGAAGTGTAATTGTAATCGTGTTGGTAATTAAATTTTCTTCGCAACTTTACTACTGCTGTTGTTATTTCTTTTCCATTTGATTTGCCTACATAGGTATTGCTCTCACAAGTGGAATAAATCGCGAATAGTTTCGATTTTTGATTTTTGTTTAGTGCAGCACTACTAAAATTTTCACAGTAAGTCGACTAGGAAGATTTTCATAAACGCAAACCAGATCCGGGCGGTACAACGAAAATGTGTGGCATCTTCGAAGGTAAGAATCTATGCGAAATATTGGAGCATCTTTAATGAGTTTTCCTAAGGTGTTACATAGAGTTAGAAGACCAAAAACAAAACGATCTTTCCAGAATTTGTTCTGAGAAAACTTTTTAATTTATTGATACAAAAACTCATACACATATTATGGTATTTCATAATTATATTTTAGGGCTTAGTATTAGTAAAAATATTTATTTGAAAAGGAACTGATCGAAACTCTGAACTCAATTCTCTAAAATTAAAAATCCAACCAAATTACGTTAAAGTAATGTTAAAGGTAGTAATAATTAAGAAATATACAAAATAATTTTTTTTTTTTTTTTGACAAAATGACGGTTTCTAAAAAAAATCAATTTTTGACCAAAATTTTGTTTATAAAAAAAATTATTGGTGAGAAAAAATGTTCAATTAATTACTAAAAGATAAGAGAAAGATAGTTACTATGAAGCTCGTGTAAAAAATTGAGACTAATCGGTTTAGTCGTTTTCGAGTACTGTTGTTCGTCGACTGGTATCGACATTGCTATTGATATTGGTATTGATATTGGTATTGGTATTGGTATCGGCATTGGTATTGATATTGGTATTGGTATTGGTATTGGTATTGGTATTGATATTGATATTGATATTGGTAGTGGTATAGGTATTGGCATTGGTATTGATATAGGTATTGGTATAGGTATTGGCATTGGTATTGACATTGGTATTGGTATTGGTTTTGGTATTGGCATGGGTATTGACATTGGTATTGGTATTGGTATTGGTATTGATACTGATATTGGTAATGGTATTGATATTGGTACTGGTATTGATATTGGTATTGGTATTGATATTGGTATTGGTATTGGTATTGATATTGGTACTGGTAACGGCATTGGTATTGATATTGGTATTAGTTTTGGTATTGGTACTGATATTGATATTGATAGTTATATTGATATTGATATTGGTATTGGTATAGGTATTGGCATTGGTATTGACATTGGCATTGGTATTGGCATTGGTATTGGAATTAGTATTGGTTTTGGTATTGGTATTGATATCGGTATTGGTATTGGTATTGGTATTGGCATTGGTATTGACATTGGTATTGGAATTAGTATTGGTTTTGGTATTGGTATTGGTATTGATATTGGTATTGGTATTGATACTGGTATTGGTATTGTTATTGGTGTTGGCATTGGTATTGGTAACAGGTATCAGTGTTGATATTAGTAATCGTATTCATATTATTATTGGTCATGATATTGATATTGCCAAAGGTAGTGGTACTGCTATCGTGATAAGTAATGGTATCGGCAATGGTAATGATAAGTCTACCGATCTAGCTAGAATTTCTATGAAGTCAAAAGCTGAAGCTGCAATATGTAGCTCATGCATTGTATACTACCTTGTGTACTTCGCTCTGCTGTGTCTAATTCACATATTTTATAACAAAAAAATTAATTAACTTACTGTAAGTTAAATAAAATTTTATTAGTGCTACGAAAGTGCAAAATAAAACAACTCAGTTAAAATAAAACTGAGTGAAAATAAAATGTAGAGCTGTTTGTGTGCCATTTTTATACACATTTAGTGCCAAATAAATTAGTAGTACTGAACTTAACTAACAAAAAATGTCGAACAAGAGAAAGGACCGCAGCACAATGCACCAAATGCCAATGAATTCTAGTTGAAATGAAAAGCTGGCAACAAATAAAAATAACAAAGAGAAAATAGTTCTTTAGAATTCGAAAGTATTTTAATCCGCTCTTCTGCTGTGGAGCTATAAGCATTGCACCGTTGCACAACGACAGCTACTGCCCATCCTTGCCACTTACCTCCACAAAGCCACTCAGCGCATTGTCTGCTTTGTCGCTTTGGTGCTTTAGTGCCCATTTTTATTATCGACTTGTGCTTGTGCTTCCAATGCACTTGTTCCTTTATCTGTCTGTCTGTGGCCTAACTGAAAATCCCAACTGTCTGCCACTGCCACAACGGCAGCCAAGCACATGGACATACTTACATACATATGCAAATAGGCGCGCATGCGCACACGTATCCTCAGCCCTGGGAATTGCACTTCAACATGTTATCCATGCTCCAGCACTTGCCCTGCATGGTCACAAAAGGTGACACAACAGCAGCAGTCGCACAAACCCACACACACGTATACTTACACCGAACTTATGGAGCAATTGCCAACGCAGCACCTTGCCACAGAGCAGAACATCGTCTAGTAGCTGTGCTTATTGGCTGCCTGTCTGCCACACAGCGCTGTGTGGCGCGGATACACGGTTGCTACATGCTTGTTGCACGGCTGATCAGCGCGAAGTAAAACGTAGTTCAAGCGGAAGCACCTTCGGTGTCGCGGCGGTCAGGCGGTTCTGCGACTATGCGCCCTGTCGAATGTGTGCGCTGCCTGCCTGGCGGTGGGCAAATCTGTTAGCCCCAGTTATGCTGCGCCGCGCACCACATTGCATCCCATCGCACTGCAACGTTTCGTAGAGTCGCATCACACATCTGTATATTGCCACTTTAGTTCGGTATATTTCGCTTGCTGTGCTTGGCAGTTGTCTTCACTTCGGTTTAGTCTTTTCGTTCGGTTCATGTGAGCTTTCCGTTTTTACACTGCTTTAGTTTCAGTGCGCTGCGCTGCTATGCATGTGTGTACAGAATCGATCAGCTCGCAATTCGTTTCGGTTCGCTAGTAGCTGGTGCACTGATGGATGGATGGCCGGCCGCCAGGCAGTCAAATAGGCTGCTGAATAGACAGATCGATATAGATTTATACTTCGTACATGTGTCGAATCGGCTGAGTTCAAGTGGGTACACAGTTGGCGATGACACACTGTGCGAAATTGATGCATGAAGGGAAATAATTGGTTGTTCGAACGATTTATTTCACTTAGAGTTACATTTGATCTTGACCTACATAAAATTAGCATTGCCCGGGGTCATGTTTTCATTATCATGGTTGTGGTTACCCATGGAATTGGTTTTGTTGGTTGTAGGTATTGTCATTACTTTTCTTTGCCTCAAATATGGCGTTAATATTGCACTTGGTAAGACTTATGGCTTAAGCCTTTCTCAGTGGGTTTTATATTATATTATTAATAAGTTATAGACACGATCGTACTCTTGGAGTCAGCTTCAGCTTCATTCGTGGTCTTATTATTGGCATTTATTCTGTTATAGACATATTATTATTATATATAGTATGTAACTATATAAGCATTAATAATGGTGTTGAAATTGGTATTGATATTGGTATTGGTACTGCTATTGGTATTGATATTGGTATTGTTATTGGTATTGGTATTGGTATTTTTATTGGTATTAGTATTGGTATTGGTATTGGTATTAGTACTGGTACTGGTATTGGTACTGATATTGGTATTGGAAAATATTAGTAATGGTACTGGTACTGGTATTGGTACTGATATTGGTATTGGTATTTGTACTGGTATAGGTATTAGTATTGGTAATGGTACTGGTATTTGTATTGGTTCTTAATTGGTATTGGTAAAAATATCTTGTTCACTTTCATGCGTTTGGTTTTAGTTTGGTATTCAGTTTCAAATGCTGCCCTGACATTCTGCTGTGTTTAGATAGATTTCGTTCAGTGCATCTGATATTATTATTACCATTTTGAACCATTAAATGGTTTGAAATCTAAGTCGAATATAAAAGCCTTTGTAATAAAAATTTAAATGAATAAACTAAGAAAATGTATTAATCGATTTCCCAGCTCAGTAAACAGATCCAGAGCAGTCAATCATAAAGTTAAAATTTAAGTAAGTTGTAGTTAGCTCTCTTTTCCACTCATTTAAATCTCCTTAATTAATTTAGTTAATGGTGCCAAAAATTAATTATTCGGACATAGGAAATGAACTAACTTCTTAATTGAAACAAATTTGTATTTCAACTTTCGGATATATGCAAGTAAATATATACAGTGGTAATAGTATGTTGAGATAGAGTTACTCAAGCTTTAAATTTTTAAAGTATTTTTTAGTTTCTTGGTAAAGTCCTTATATTTTGGGCACTGAATTTCATTACCAAGATGGTATGAAAAAGCTATTTGGAAGCTGGTGTGAAAATTGGACGATGGTCGTGACACCGCACACTGTTTGGTGAAATCCCATGTCACCGGACCCGACTTCCCGATTAACCAAACTTAGTATGTGGTATGCTTCTTATACTTTTATTTTGCCTTATGAGAAAGGACGAGATCGGACAATAACCACTCCTACTTCCAATATAGCACAACTTAAAATTACACTTGGTTCGTTCAATTTCCAGTACACAAATCAAGAAGAAATTAATATAAATATAAAATTTTGCAAGAATAATTTCCTTAGTGTGTGCCACGTTATGAGAAATAAAACTATTCAAGTTCTTAGGCACCGAATAATTAGATCCCGGTATATATAGTTTACTTTTGTTCGAAAATAACGGTCAATGTGTGATACGAGGTATGACAATTAAGTAATGAGACTGATTGAGACTGAGACTGGCTATCAAAAAAGGCAATAATCATCGTTTTCATCTTCGACTTGCTCATGCGAGCTTTTTTCGGGCGGGGGCGCGCGGAGACAACCATTGTGAGCTTTGGCGTTTGGTTTCCGGGTCTAAGAGCACTATCACCATACACTCTTATAATTTTAATGTACGTTTCTGGAGCTGTTACGCCCAATCTGGCGCAAAATTTTATTGCGACGCGTTGTTCTTGATTTCGGTTTTCCATTTTCGTGACGAACACTACAAATACACGTTTACTCAACTTGTCGCAGCAGGCGAACTAAACAAGCTAAAACGATGGTACGTATATCAGTGGAGAGGGGAGACATGCTGAAAAAAAAAGAAAGGGAATTTCAAGGTCACAGGTTTATCACAAGCACGGCAATAAAATCAGTCTCATTACTTAATTGTCAAACCGAGTATATATTATTGAAATTAAGGTATAATCCTTCTCTTATAATCGCATGTCTATATCTTAAAAAAGGATTGAATCGGACCAATATTTCCCTTCCCATATACTACTTTATATAAAAATTTTTGAACTTCCGGGTGACTTTGTACCGCAAGTATCAACCAATGTGTGAAATGAAAATAAGAGACTGTTATTTATTCATAACAGTATATCCTTGAGCCTGAAATAGATAAATTTGAGCGAAAACTTGGCATATCCCCTATATAACTAATACCAGGGCCTTTGAACATTCGACTGACTTACTCTACATGATTGGTTTTACACCTTAAATTATTTCCCTGGCTTTGATTTTTGCAAGTTACAAGAGCATAAAATATTCGGTTGCACCCGAACTTAGCCCTTCTTTACTACTCTCCTGATATTATACTTATAATTTTTAACGAGAGCAATATTAAATCAGAAATTTAAATTGGTGTAGACAACAATTATCTAGGTGACATGTTGGAGCAGCAGGGGCAGTGAATGCCATCTCTGATCCGATTTACAGCATGGAAGATTTTTAATGGATATAATTTATATAAAATTAGTACACCAAAAAGTAGACGAAACCAACTTCACCCAACACAGAGCAATATTTGTTCCTCCCAAGCATCAAAATATTTATGAAAAGTATTTCAACATTCCTCAAAATTCCAATCAGCATATATCACAGAGCAAACTCATCAACGAATGTCAGGCATAGAACTTATTTATGAACGACGTTTGTGCCCTCGATTTTCCGCATCGATTAAGTAGAAGCCAATCACGTACAATTCCCACCATTCACGAAGTAGAAAACGAAAATGAAGCCGCCAAAGGAAAAATACAAACAAACATATATATATAAGAAGTACACTATTACCGTGTATAATTTATGCAGCGCAAAAATGTTTAAAGATGTCTTGAAAAATCGCTGAGTGTGTGTGTGTTTATGACTTGTACCGAAACTATTACTATGAATGAGGATCATCAACAAGATCAGCCGACATGAACGGCTTGAGCAAAAACTGGAAGAGGAAGACGCTTTTGATACACCTAAAATCAGTTACAACAACAGCAAAGAATGATGTAAAGAAAACCGTAAATGATGCAGATGAGTGTTAGATGTTGAACGGCTAGACAAACGAATGCCGATCAACAATCGGCTAGACACACTCGCACAAGGCAGCGCGACTTCGTAACGCCAAATTTGTGTGCGGCTGTCATAAAACAAGATTATTGGCATTATTGCATTCAAGTGTTGACAGCATAATAAAATAATTGTCGACAACTAGGCAGAAACGCAAAAAAAACGTTTAACTACAACAACAAAAGCGGAGTATCGGCAAAATAAGACGCTGTGATCGCAGCAAATCAGCCGAAATGTAGTCGATTCGCCTGGATCATGTCGACTCTCATGTAAAACAACTTAAAAAACAACAATAACAACAACCATCACAACAAAAGTCACACTTGGCAACAAGCGTCGAACGACAAGGGCAACACAGCAACAACAATGCGATCAATAGCCGCATGCAGAGCAACCAAATCACGCCAATCAACAACGAATGCCATAGCAATTGCCTCTCTGGTGTTGAAAGCAGTAAGGCATATTAGATCTCGAACATGGCAGCTACAGCACCTCGGCCGCAAACGCACGAATTGTGCCAAACCGCCCGCAAACTCAGTCGGGGAGGGGGTGCTCATCATATTTTTGCAACAAGATCAAACGAATTGTGCGACGCTGCGGCGTTGTCGTGTGCAAAACGATAAAAGAGCACCAACAACAAAGCAAAAACATTTCAAAATGTGTTCTACACTTTAGTCATTTGAAGAAGCTACAAGCACATAAATGAGCCAGAACGCGAACGCTGCCCAGTCGGGTCAGCAAAGGCGAAAAGCAGAGCAATCTATGGCCGAACGCAACGCGGTTCAAGTGCCAGCGCCAGCATTATAATTCACCCTCATTTCGTAATAAATTGCTCTCAATTGATCACGACAAACGCGAAATATCGACAACAGTTACAACAAAAGCAATAACTAATGTGGTATGACTCGGCTGAAGATCATAACGCACCGGTAATTCATATCAATGGTCTGTAAGTACGAAGTATCTTCTTCGCTTTATTTGTTGTTGTCAAAATATGCATAGTTTATGTTGTCGATCGATGGGAAAAAGAAGTTATAATGAAAGTAGGAGGAGAGTTGCCGCTGTGGAGTGAGGATTTTTCACTAAAGCAAGAATCAAGCTAAATATGTATCGCTTGTGTTGGTCTCTTAATGTTGTTGAGGTGTTGATGGCATCTCGGAATATGTAAAAATATTTCAAGTTATGCTTTAATGAATTTTATCATCACGTCTCGGTAGCTTATGCCTTCAAAAAGACTAATTTAAATCGAGTATATATTTGAAATAGTTTTAAGTTGCAGACTTATACGTAGACGCTTAGTTCAATCAGCTCCTTCTGTTAATCTTTAAACGAGCTTTCCTCAAAACTATGTTTTTCAAATTTTCTTGAGACAATGATCTGATCACTAGTAAATTCAACAAATGTTCTACTAGTTTTTGATCTGATCAAAATTAACATTCTTGCAGGCCACAAACGACCAAAATTTTTGACAAAATCAAGTTTTTTCCAAAATTCAAAAATTTTGCTGTGGTTTCTTAAGGGGGTATTCTACTCTAGAAATCAAATTTTGGGCAGTTTTTTGAATTTCGTTTACAAAAAAAAAAAAAAAAAATATGTTTAATATACATTTTTTTATGGTGTTTTTACTGATATCTTATGAATACAGAAAAAAAATTATACAAAAAAATATTAAAAATTAAAATAATTAAAGGGGGGAGAGACAGGTGTAAAAAAATGGCGCATCCTGGTGACATTGATCCTGACTCTCCTGGTGGGCTGAAAAAAAAATCAAAAGAAATTCTTAATCAGTAAGGATGCTGTTATAGTCCGGGAACACGAAAAAATTTTTTTTTTGAAAAATGCCGTCTGCCTGAAAACAAAAAACATTTTTTACGCTTTGTTTTTGAAATTCCTGAATTTTTTTTTAAAACAAAAATTTTGACACGATGCTGATGGGAACGATAAAGGATTATATAAATAAGGTTCACACAAAACTTCTAGTAAATTGGTTGAATAGAACTTGAGATAATGCCGGTACCGTGTGGAAAAAAGTAGTTTCGAGAAAAACACGTTTAAAGTTTAGGAGACAATTCTAATGAACGCGGACGCCACCTCACAAAATCGCCTGTATCTCCGAAAATAAGTCGAATTTTGAAAAATCCTTCGCAGATCACATTTTTGAAAGTCTAAACTTTAAATATATAAAAAAATAAAATTTTTCAAAATTCTAGAGTAGAATACCCCTTTAGGTTTGATTAAATATAATATTAAACTTTGAAAAAATTTATATAGCAATTGTTTTTTATAACGCAAATATCGCCTTTTTATTTTTAATATAAACATATACATAATATTGCACAACCATATCTCCAAGCTCAACCTGTGCTTACGGATCTATCTCGTTCTTTGGCGGTATTTTATGCGACGAGACTTCACAAGGTAAGTCGAAAATATTACTTATTTTTTTCTGTGATCTACAGAGCAAACGTGAAAATGGGACAACTGCAGCTTTAAGAGACATTGTTTTCCTTATGTTAGCTACGACAGAATGTTGATAAAAACCAAGTCAGTATTATGATAAATACTCGAAGAGTAAAAACATGACCACAATCCTATGCAACATGTTTGATTTACTTATACTCCTTTTGGACCAATGTTAGTCTCCACAATAAAAGAATAAAACAGTCTCAAGATAACTTTGATGCTATGTAAGTAAAATAAACAGGTTTAAGACTTACCACGATTGAATTTAAACATTTTTTTGTTGAAATAAAGCTGAAATATTTTCTTATTGAACACCATAACAAGTGCTTTCTTTGACAGTTTCACACATTTCTACGAATTTCAAATGATCCTCTAAACATTACTCATCAAATGGACCAGTTTAAGATTTTCCCTCACACCACTGCCACCACCGCCGTCCCACTTCAGATAAAGCATATTCTCGCCTTACATTTCCAAACCCAGCCGAGAGTACTTCTACTCTGCCAAGCTGAAAGTGTAGCTGAGTCGTGGTGCAAATGATGCAGCTTACTTAGCGCTAACCAAAAAGTAAAAACGAACCGAATCAATGGCACAGCAAGTGTTGGCAAAAAGGAAAAGAGACTGACAGAAAAACAGTCGAGACAAACATTCAATCGTTACGCCGATTTAACCATCGATCGCTGATCGTTACTTCGTTTTGGTTTGATGAATTATGTAGAGCACGAAAATGAACGTGTTGAAGGCAAACGGATCACGCTTAACCACCACATTTTTCTGTTCGTTTCACGCTTGTTTTTGCAATTTTTTAGCGAAAACTTTTTTCTTCATTTTCTTGCTTATCTCTCTGTGCTCAAAATGAGGAATCACGATATTTTGAGAGTGGGAAAAAATGTAAAAATAAGTAATTTTAACAAAAAATAGCATAATTGAAAAAAGGGAAGCAAAAAATCGCGACTGATGGGTGATCACACTCATAGTTTCGAGGTAAAAGTTGGTGGCACGAATTCACAAAATTAAGTTTAAAGTATTCAACGAGAAATGTGCTTGGCATGCCAAAGGTTACTAGAAGATTGGATGGGGTCACAAGAAAACAAAAAAAAAGCAAATGACTAAAAAGTTAAACAAGGGTCTACTAATAATTATCAAAATTCAAGTAAAAATAAAAATAGTTATACTTATAAAAAAAGTTTTGAAAAGTCTCCACTTTCATTTTAACTTGAAAATGTTCTGCCGCTACAGTGTTTTAGGGTATATTTTAGTTCCAGTTGTTCTAGGACCAATTTGCATTAGACTTAAGTAACGTTTCTCCTATTTGCTTTCTATGTGGAACTCAGATATGTTGTAAAAAATTCATATATTTGTTATTTGTTACAAAATATTTCTACAACTTAAAATTTGAAACCTTCTATATGAGGATGCTATACCCAATTACTTTACTAAATTTAATAATAATGTTTCATTACACTTAATTCTGGACTATCCCAAAAAATTGCGCTTTTAGGTACTGAAAACTTTTTAATCTTTCGTTAAACAATGTATTTTCTTTACTCGTAAAAATCACAATATTTTGAGCTTTCTGTAATTTCAAAAACATTTTCACAGCACATCAATTATCAGCTCTAAGGGCCAAAGACTGACCTTTGGTTTTAAATTAGTTTAACTCATTCATAAGGAAACTATACTAATCACGAGTTAGAGGGATCTTTAACAAAATTGTTTACTTCAAGAAAATAATAATTAAATGTCATTTCTTAAAAGAAATAAATTTTCTGAAAAATTGAGGGCTCACAGCCTTGATACGAAGAAGTTACTCTAACTCCTTTAAATAATTACGTTTGGCATTAAAAGTTAAAACCCGTGCAAAACTTTATAAATATTATATTAATCTTTATTTTTCGAAATCTACAAAATTTGTAGGTCTCAAATTTGTGCAAAAATTTAAAGTAAATGAATTAATAACTGAAATATGTTTTTTGAAAATTTTTAAAGAGTCGTACGTATTTCTCCAAAAAGCGGAGACTTTTTACAAAACTTCAGCAAGCATTTACATCGCAACATAACGAAAACTGCAATCAAACTCATGAACAGCTGATTATTTTCTTATGGAAAACATCTCTTGAAAGTCTCCAAAAAATGGGGACTTACAAAATTAATAATTGTTAACGCTGAAAATGAAAAATTAAATGTTATATATTTTTATTTTCGTTTAGAAAACATATTTTGAAAGTCTACACAAAGTGGAGACTTAAAAAAACATTAAATTGCTAACGCTGAAAAAATATTACATGTATTTTATTTATTATATTTTCCTCAAATTTGTAAAGTACATCAATACAAATGCAATTACGGATACTAACAGCATAAGGATCACTTTCAACTTTTTCATAAACAATGCCATATTGAGCAAAACTGCTTTGCGTGTCGAGTTTTTAGTAAATCTAGATACATACAAATGTTTGTGCTTATACCCATTCAAGTAACTTCATATACACTGAAGAGTTTTCCGTTCGTGCTATTATTTGCGCAAATCAAATTCATTTGTATCCTGCAGGCAAAACATGGTATATTTGCTTGCTTTGGAGCTCCTTAATCATCACCGCCTCTCGCATTAGCTTCGGCTCTACAAATGCTATCAAATCACATAGCAATTTTACTCCTATTTTGTAAATTCTCATGGAAACAAATCTCAATTTGTGCATATGCATTACTTGATATGCGTTTACATGCATATTTTATGAAGCATGTTTGTGGTACATATTTAGATTTAACCCGCAGGCAATCTCCAAATATAGCTAAGTTGAGTGTTTGTTTGTTTTAGTTGCTGTGTTCTTTTTCCACAGTTTTAAGTGTGTGAAAGGAATTTTAGGTACAAACCCTGTTGGAAATTTGATAGTTAGAAAGTTGTCACAAAAAAGTTTTTCGGGAAGTGTGGTATTATATATATACTATATACGCTTTAAACTAATATATATAAAACAGTTATAATTCCTGCAATTTAACCGACCGCAGCCGTTGACTGCCTCATTATATTGGCTATTGTAAACTGACTATTTGTGAAGTAATTTCTAACCTGCTGCTTTCTCTTCGGGGTAGCCAAATAAACTGTTATATTCACTATAGATTGCATGCATTCATATTTTTCTGAACGTGCATACGTATCCACTAATTTCCACCTCAATATGTGCAGAGTGTAAATGTGAGTTTTGAGAATGCTTAAATAATCTATAAGGAAAATACAGTCTCTCTTTAGCAGCGTATGTAATTGCCCGGCAAAGAACTAACTCCAATTTCATAAATGAAATATTAAATACTATTGAAGTAATAAAAAACCACGAAGCTCCTTATTCGTTTCAAAATTTTGTCGAAAAATAATTAATAATTCCGCTAATAGATATATTGATTAGCTATGATTCATCATGGAGGATGGAGTCATGTGTAGAAGTTCACGCAAGTGAGGAAAGTTCTCTGATCGCCATTCACTTGGGAGTGGCCAGAAACGATTCTTTTACATATGAGTATCCTCTGGGTAGCCTAATAACATCCGTTTGAAGGCGAGCTAAAGTGAGAAGGCGAAATATCCCCTACTTAGGGTTGTGCGCTGGGTTTGGGACCCACCACGTAAAAAAAACACCCCCAATGAAAACCAACAGTCAGCCTCGGATGAGAGAGCCCCCTTTTGATGACGACCATGGCAAGCGAAATAAGGACTATGATTTGAGGGCGTGCACCTGGAATATCCGGTCCCTTATTTGGGAAGGTGCCGCTGCCCAGCTGGTTGATGTCCTCGTGAAAATAAAGGCTGACATCACCGCCGTCCAAGAAATGCGATGGACGGGACAAGGACAGAGACCAGTAGGTCCTTGTGACATTTACTACAGTGGCCATATAAAGGAGCGCAAGTTTGGTGTTGGATTCGTGGTGGGAGAGAGACTCCGTCGCCGAGTACTATCATTCACTCCTATGAATGAACGTCTAGCCACAATCCGCATCAAAGCGAGGTTCTTCAACATATCGCTGATTTGCGCCCACGCCCCGACGGAAGAGAAGGACGATGTGACCAAAAATGCCTTTTATGAGTGCTTGGAGCGCACTTATGAGAGATGCCCCCGCCACGACGTCAAAATCGTGCTTGGCGACTTCAACGCCAGGGTGGGCAAAGAAGGTATATTTGGCACTACGGTCGGTAAATTCAGCCTCCACGAGGAAACATCCCCAAATGGGTTGAGGCTGATCGACTTCGCCGGGGCCCGAAATATGGTTATCTGTAGTACTAGATTCCAGCATAAGAAGATACATCAAGCTACCTGGCTGTCTCCGGATCGAAAAACCACCAACCAGATCGATCATGTTGTGATAGACGGAAGACACGTCTCCAGTGTTTTAGATGTGCGTGCGCTCCGAGGTCCTAACATCGACTCGGACCACTATATTGTTGAAGCCAAAATTCGCACCCGCCTCTGTGCAGCAAAAAACGCACGCCAACAAACACAAGGAAGGTTCAACGTCGAGAAGCTGCAATCACAACAGACAGCCGAACGATTTTCTACTCGGCTTGCGCTCCTGCTCTCTGAGAGCACTCGTCAACAACTCGGTATAAGGGAACTGTGGAACGGCATTTCAAACTTCTTACGTACAGCTGCAACCGAAACCATTGGTTTTCGGAAAGTTCAAAAGAACAACTGGTACGACGAGGGGTGCCGTGTCGCAGGCTGCCTACCTCGCAACGTTACGATCGACCACAACACGTGCGGGATGGTATAGATACCGAGAGTTTAAGGAGGAAGCGAGACGCATATGTAGACAGAAAAAGAAAGAGGCCGAAATGCGTGAGTACGAAGAGCTTGATAAGCTGGCCGACAGGGGTTTTGCTCGAAAATTCTACGAAAAGATGCGGCGGCTTACAGAAGGTTTCAAGACCGGAGCATACTCTTGTAGAACCCCCCAAGGTGATCTAGCCACCGATGCCCAGAGCATACTTAAATTATGGAGGGAACACTTCTCCAGTCTGCTGAATGGCAGTGAACGCACAACACCAGGAGAAAACGAACCCGATACCCCAATCGATGACGATGGAGCAGACGTTCCATTGCCCGACCATGAAGAAGTTCGAATAGCAATTGCCCGCCTGAAGAACAACAAAGCGGCAGGGGCCGACGGATTGCCGGCCTAGCTATTCAAACACGGCGGCGAAGAACTGGTAAGGAGCATGCATCAGCTTCTTTGTAAAATATGGTCGGACGAAAGCATGCCCAACGATTGGAATTTAAGTGTGCTATGCCATAAAAAAGGAGACCCCACAATCTGCGCCAACTACCGTGGGATTAGCCTCCTCAACATCGCATATAAGGTTCTGTCGAGCGTATTGTGTGAAAGATTAAAGCCCACCGTCAACAAACTGATTGGACCTTATCAGTGTGGCTTCAGACCTGGTAAATCAACAACCGACCAGATATTCACCATGCGCCAAATCTTGGAAAAGACCCGTGAAAGGAGAATCGACACTCACCACCTATTCGTCGATTTCAAAGCTGCTTTCGACAGCACGAAAAGGAGCTGCCTCTATGCCGCGATGTCTGAATTTGGTATCCCCGCAAAACTAATACTGCTGTGTAAACTGACGCTGAGCAACACTCAAAGCTCCGTCAGGATCGGGAAGGACCTCTCCGAGCCGTTCGATACCAAACGAGGTTTCAGACAAGGCGACTCCCTATCGTGTGACTTTTTCAATCTGCTGCTGGAGAAAATTATTCGAGCTGCAGAACTTAATAGAGCAGGTACAATCTTTTACAAGAGTGTACAGCTGCTGGCGTATGCCGATGATATTGATATCATCGGCCTCAACACCGGCGCCGTTAGTTCTGCTTTCTCCAGACTGAACAAGGAAGCCACGCAAATCGGTCTGGCAGTGAACGAGGGCAAGACGAAATATCTCCTGTCATCAAACAAACAGTCGTCGCACTCGCGACTTGGCTCCCACATCACTGTTCACTCCAGCTCTGAAAGTATTCGACGCAGTACCCGCCGCGGGAAGCAGAGGAAGAGGAAGACCTCCACTCTGTTGGAAGGACCAAGTGGAGAAGGACCTGGCTTCGCTTGGAATATCCAATTGGCGCCACGTAGCGAAGAAAAGAAACGACTGACGCGCTGCTGTTGACTCGGCTATAATCGCTTAAGCGGTGTCTACGCCAGTAAAGAAAAAGAAGAAGATTCATCTAAATACAAGTTGTTCACTTCTTTATACAAATTAAATCAAAATTTTACTTTCTGAACAAACTATATGCCAACCAACTAGATTCTGTAGAACTTGAAATAGAGAAAATAGAAACTCTGCTCATTAGCCTTCGAAAATTCGTCAAAGAATGTTGCTCACCATACGAGGATGTGAGATTACGTATCAGCCATAGCCGAAGTAACTTGGAATCCCACAAGTCAGTTGAAGTTAATGAAATATACTTCCAAAGCTTTATCGATATTGATGACAAATAGATGTAGCGATGTAGCGTGCACTCCAGCCGACGATTTTTAATGGCAACGTTAATGAGATCGGTTATAAATATTATATTTGGACCCCATAGGGATACAAACCGAACAGGAGAACGAAGTCGCGCAAGTATACCAACTATCAGAGCTATCTATAGGAGAATATTTTTTCGGAGATTATATTATTACCTCAAGCAGTAATCCATGTCAAATTTCGTGAAGATACCATGTCAAATGCGAGAGTTTCTTCGGATATTACATTGCTGACTTGGAAAATAACCTGTGCCAACTTTTGTAAAGATACATTGTCAAATGTGAAAGTTTTCCAAACAAAAACTTTATTCCGATCGTTCAGTTTGTAAGGCAGATATATGTTATAGAGGTCCGATATCGGCAGTTCCGATAAATAAGTAGCTTCTTGAAGAGAAATTGATGTTTGCAAAATTTCAAAACGATATCTTAAAAACTGAGGGACTAGTTGGTATGTATACAGACGGATAGATAGACGGACATGGCTAAATCGACTCAGCTCAACATACTGATCATTTATTTATATGGTCTCCGACGCTTCCTTCTGAGCGATACAAACTTCGTGGTAAACTTAATATACCTGTTCAGGGTATAAAAAGATAGAGAACCGTGAGCATTATAATGGGCTGCAACAGTGGTAGTCTCTAGGGGGACAACATGGAGACCAGAGTTTTGACCTAACTGAAATCCTGAGTGGACATGGACGCTTTATAAGTTCCTGTTCCGCTTTCAACATTACGTGGTACGTACTGTCCAGCATGTACACAGTGCATAGAAGACTATGGACACGTATTTATGAGCGTATATTGTATGTACTATATGTCAGCAAACTTGTGGCCCGAAGACCGCCTCCGAATGCTTAATGGATTTAAAGACAACTTTGTTTTTCATGGCAGAAATATTCTCACAAATTTGCCAATGAAGTAAATCGTGCCTTGGAAGAAACTCTGATCCCTAACTTTTTATAAATTTTGTACACATTTTCTATGCACTTGGCCCTTCATATCAGAATAATAAAAGTTTTAACAATCCTACAAATATCACCTGAGAAGTTCTGTTATTAAAAAATTAAAAAAAAATCTCACAAAAATGTCAAATAAAATTTTGTTTTAATTTCACTTTAAACAATCCGACATTCTGTTATAAAAATTTAAAAAATCTTCACAAACATTTCCAAAAAAATTTATTTTAAAATTAATTTTTAAGCTGCAGACACATTTATCAACATTAAGAATCATTCAAAATGAGAATAACAGGAACTGAAACATTTATATACCATCATTTGTCTGCACATAAATACGGCAACAAAGGCGGCACTTAAACGCTAAACCGCTGCACACACGCACACACCCATCGGCCCACAATCGAAATGTGACATTGTAAACTTAATTTGGCCATAAAAAGTGCTGCATGAGCATGTGTGTGTGCGTACACGCCCGCAAATCGGCGACAAAAGCGAACACTTAGTGGTGTAACAATAAAAGCAATATATGAGTATACAGTAATATGGCAACGCTAACAACATGTGATGCAATAAACCAGCCTAATGGTGCACATAAAATAATTCCCACGTTCAAATTTGCATTTTTCGCGCCATAAAATGCGTCACTGCAAAGGCGGAAAACTAAAGCAACGCTTCTCATCTGGTGCTTGGTGTTTTTGGCAAAACAAAAGCATTCGAGGAAAGGTACTGCATTGCTGGGAATTACAAAGAAAGAGCAGCAGCCGAGCGGAGCGCATATAAAAAGTATGAACTTTAATATCAAGCCAGTCTTAAGCCACAGTCTCATAAAACAGTTGCCAGCAGCAAAAGCACCAATACCAGCATAGTTTACTAAACAGTTTGGGATGTTGCAGCAGCCACATTTGTTGCACATATTTGACATGCATTGCTGCACTCATTAATGGAATTGGCTTAAATGATTTTTTATGTGTTTGCTTTTATTGCAGATTTAGCTTGTTTTTTATTGTTGTTGCTGTCATCAATACAATTGGCATGCGAGTGTCATAAGTGTAACAGCATGAAATGCATGTGTGTGTGCAAATGTATGTGTTTGTCTATGCACCGCATCTTGCAACATAAAGTCTTTTGTTGCCACAGGCGAACAAAGCTTCTACAATTTTACGTGCAACAATAAAATCGACAGACATGTATGCATGCAACACGCTTGTATACGCCGTGAGCAGCAACAGCAGCAGCGGCGGCGGCGAAAACGTGACACTTATAATAACAATAGCAACAGCGACTCACCCCGTGGACAGCAGCCATATGTATATACATATCTATATATAATATATGTATATATGTTCGTGTGTGTGTGCGCTCGCATATAAGTGTTTTGCAAAATGAGCACAATAAAATGGAACAATCAGTTCAGTCGACTCCACGCCTGCATCGCTATTTGCCGCACACACTCAAGCCCACATACGCACGAAAACAAATCAGCAGCCTCACCTTCTTCTGCCAGCGTGCCCATCAACCTACATGCGATCGCCTGATCTAATGTATTTTTATTGTTACTCACTTCAATCTTATTGTTTTCGTATTTTTTTGTATTTTGTTGCTTTTTTGTGTTATGAATATATCAACTGAAGTGCCGAAATGTAGAACTTGAAATTGAATTGTACCGCCAAGAGCAACTTGTTGCACATAATGCCATCATACATATATACTCGAGGGTTAGAGCAAAGCCTTTATGAGTCTTGAACTAATATAGGTACATATTCGTAAAGGTTTTCTATAATACTGTTTAACTAATAAATTTGGTAAGTGGTGTTCGATTAATGATAAGTAAGAGTTAAACGTGCTACAGTAACTCTGGCTTTTCTTCTGCCATTGGTGCTGTTTTGACTCAAATTACACCTTTCACAGGGGAGTAAGTGAAGGTGTTAATAGCTCCACTGTGAATGGCATTCATTGCATGTTTGAAGTCCGTAACATCCGTAGTTTGGTCAATAATTTCATCAATCTGGCTTTTTGGAGGGACTGATACAATATAAAGACTTCTTGTCTGCATCATACTACATACAGACCATTCCCGCTAGTAGCTGGGGGAATTTGGAGGTGTAGAAAATAAGCAGTAGTGAAGAAAGGACACCACTCTGTGGAACACTGGGTCCCATTTTCTTAACTTTAACTTTTGACCTCGCAATAATACGGATTATTCGCGTTAGCTTAGATAACACTAGTCTATAGTGGTTGTATTGCCCAAAATAAGATCGACTTTGGATATATTTGTACCCGCAAGTCACGAAATTATCAATGATTTTTAAAGATTTTCTCTTTTTTATTTTTAACTTCTTCTATTTGTTTTACAGTCTGTCAAATAAGAGCGTGGTCGTGTTAATTTATAAAAAAAAGTATTTTCTGAAACTTTCATATTTATATATACATTGTTCACATTACAAACAATGTTGCAATTTGGTCAATAATATGTCCAGTCACCACCGGCGTCAATAATTGCATGGCATCTCCGAGGCATGCTTTCTATTAATTTCTATTAATTTGACGGCGTATTCTAGTGGCAAAGATCTCCATATCCGATGAATTTCATAAGACAACTGCTTCAAAGCGTATGTGCGTATTTGCATCGGGCGACTGCGACGGCTAATCCAATGTAACGATGCCAGATTGAGTTTTCCAGTCAGTGCAGAGCTTGCTGCGGTGTTTAGGATCGTTGTCCTCCTGCAGAATCCAATCTTAATTTTTTCTGATGAACCATCGTTTGGCAGATAGCATTAAAGCCTTTTTGTAAATTTTTATCATTTTCTCGGCATTTAGGTTGTCAGTAAAGAGGTACAAGTGCCGAATCCCTGCTTTGAGAAGCAGCCCCAAGGATGCACCTTTATTCCATGTTTTACGGTCCGCTGAACAAGCCCATTGGTGGAAGTTGACCAGGCTCGAGTGACGTGCCCATATAGGACATTCATCAGTAAAAATGATATTTTCGAAATCTCTATCAATATTCTCATTCGCCGAAGCAAGTCGCTTTGTCACAAGTTTTTTAGTCAACAGAGGCTTCTTCATTGTGTTGCGCCATTTCAGATTATGAGTATGATGAAAGATTCGGATATATCTAAGCCTTTTGCCATTAATTTTGCTTGTCCTTGCCTCAGTGTTAAAGTAGGATTTCGCGAAAACAGATTCACTATTTTTTTTTTCATCTTTTTTGTTCACTTTTCCTATCAAACCTCGTTCTGGTAAATCATCGACATTTTTAGCCACTTTATAGCGCAGTATCCACTTCTGTACAAATGCCTTCGACTTTTTCATATATTTAGCAGCCGCTGATTGCAACATTTTGGGACCTTTCAGGTGAATGTAAGGGAATAAAGCATCGTAGCACGACCCATACTTAGCACTTATGGCGTTTAACGTGATTTTCTTTCAAAAGATCAACGACAACTAAACCTTTGTTGACAATGCATCAAGGACAAAGCTTCCCTCTATCGGTTAACGAATGAATTAGAGCGAAATCTTTCATTAACTGTCGGTAAAGTCGACCACGCTCTTACTTGACAGACTGCACATTGCAAAAATCAGAAAAAATTTACACAGTAGCACATATATCAAAAAAAATTTAAGTATGAGATTACAAAAAAATTTAGAACATTAAAATATGTACACTAAATAATTGACATATGGGAAGCATATACAAAGGGGGAAAAGTGGGGCAACTGAAGTAACTTTGAAAAACTGCAATATCTTTTGTTGGCCGGATTTTCAGATGAGTCAACGACCGCAAATGAAATCCAGGTGTTGCATTTCATGTTAAAAAGCTTAACCGGAAACGGAAATCGTTTCAAAAGACGGAAGAAGTGTTACTCCCCAAATATCCTGCACTCGAAACAACAGGTCAGCGGCGTAACCACTTCCTGTTTCTACTTCCGTTTTATTTTATTTTTTTTTCTGGTTTTGCTTATGAAAAAGGAAATTGTATACTGGATATTATAAAACGGAAATATTTACAACTACCATTTTGTATTTTTGTATATGCAAAAAGTTTTGTTGCAAATCTGTCACATGAAAACAAATATTGTTCCAAGAACTAGAAGTAAGTTTTCACAATTTTGTTTACAAAATATGGATGCATCACAGTAAACAGAGAGAAAGTTTTCTTCTATCATTCGTTTTTATAACTAACCTCCTAAATTAATCGAAAATGTATCCCCATGATTGTGGGTATAGTCTAACTTGATACTCTTTTTCCCTCTATAATGCGATAAGTTGCCAGTATATTGTTGAAAATTGCTTCATAATTTAGTGTTGTATGGTTGGCTGGGAAATTCTGAACTTACAACACCAGACTTTTTCACGGCTCGTTTTCTTTGATAAAATCTGTATCTTTCATTAGTTAATGCATTTTAGGGCTAACAAGTATTCTAACTTTCCCATACTAATTTGTAACAATATCCTTCCACCCCCAACTTAGACAAATTGTTTTGTTATTCCTTACTTGATCATGTTTTAAAACGTTGAGTTCATTTTTGAGAAAATAGCTTTAGTGTTGATATTCCACCCTCAAATTCGCTTTCACTGGTAGACTGTACCCATTTCTGGAGTAACTATGATACTACTATGAGAGAATGAAAATGCTTTGAAACAAAAGCAACATTTTTATTGAGAAAGACCGGATATTTTGTAGACAATAACTCTAAACACTTCCCCATTTGATTTTTATAAAAGCCTTAAAACTTTCCGCATGGTTTTTCGTATATTAAAGACAAGTTCAGATTAGGAATCACGTAATTTTTATTTGCACGAAAAATATATGCAGAATCTTGCTCATAATTGAAAAAAATGTATTTTATTTCTAATTAACCGATAATTCATAAAAAATATATAAGATATGCAAAAATTTTTCCAACACAATACCTTCATGAATAAATTCGTAATCTGGATATTTGAAAACTTCAAAAGTTGTTAATATATTTAAGGCAAAAAAATTTTTTTTGTGGGTTCTGTGTAGAGCTAAATAAAATTTAGTTAGTTAGTTAACATCATTGGCAACTCAATGAAATTTGTAGGACATATTATTAGTGAATTTGCATAAAAAATAAATTATAAATGGCTTTGCGCCAGATGAATGCTAAGTCGTCGATCTAATTTTCAAAGGGTTAATCTGACACTAATTATATGCTATAAGGGTGAAACTCCTATCCTAAATAGTCGGTCATTTCAGTTCTAGCCAGAAATTTATTTCACGATTTCATGAGTTTTATCTGCGCTTCGATACATAGTCAGGCCCAGTCATAAGACCTACACTACTACTTGATGGAATCCAATAGAATTCAGTAAAT
The DNA here is from genome assembly GCA_037783105.1 of Bactrocera zonata. NCBI lineage: Eukaryota > Metazoa > Arthropoda > Insecta > Diptera > Tephritidae > Bactrocera > Bactrocera zonata. The sequence continues at coordinate 1,385,287 of JBAWJQ010004250.1, forward strand.
ATAAAAGCAATAAAAACCAACAGAAATAAAAAATGTATATGTAACTTAAAACTAAATTAGAAATATCATGTAACTATTAGTATTGGAGAGTCAGGATAAACATTTCGGCGCGATTTGTTTCTGTGAGTGGTGCAAGCCGAAAATGCAGCGTTCCTTAGAGCAGATATACGCGATTTAATACTGTGAGAAACTCGGTAAGCGGAAGCGTATGAAATACAGCTTGTGCACAAACTATAGCACTCGACCTTCTCAAGCGAAATCAGTTTGCTGTATGGGATCTTTGAAAGTTCCAAGAAGATCCGACGTTTTAGAGCCAAATTTTGTTCAGTGATGAAACCTATTTCTGGCTAAACGGATATGTAAACAAGCACATTTGGGACAAAGAGCAACCTGAAGAGATGAAATTTCATCCAGAAAAGCATCGTTTTAGTGTGGTTTGTGTGCCGGTGGAATCATCGATCCATTTTTCTTCAAAAATGACGCCGGTGAGTTTCATCTGAGCTTTCTGTGCTTCGGTGTGATGTCACAGCGCATTAATTAATTTTGTGTTGCAACCGAATATAGTTTTTAAACGACTTTAAATTGCTTTCAATAAAAAACAATTATATTTACGAGATACTTATTTGCTTACAGAGTCTTCGCGGGTTAACTGTTGTTGTATACTTATAAATATATGTACATATGCATATGTATGCATGTATAATTCTGGTAAGCACTTAGCCAGGCATGAGCTCACTGCACATAGAGATTACTCATTCAATCTTCAGCAAATGTTGCAACGCCTACACTTCGAACGGCCGCTCCACACAGCAGCCACACCACATTTGTTGCACATGTTGCACCTACGCGCATCCATGCAACATGCTGGCACAAGCACATCAACTCACATGCGAACGCATGGTATAAACAGAATTTATGGTACCACGCCGCCTAATAAAAAGTCAACATTTAATCCAATTCGCGCAGAATGAAGTCATTTCCAGTCATTAAATGGCATATGGCAATAAAGCAAAGCGCCGAACACACCTACCAAAATGAAATCGACATTTAATTATGAAACTAAAGCGTTTGAAATAATTAAGTGAAATAAAATTCTTCAACGCTGATGCATGAGCGTGTGTTTGGAAGCAGTTGATGGCTATGATTTCTAGGCCAGAGGTGTGTTGATGCCACAAACATGCACATACACACTTTTGATGCCAGTTGAGTGATTCATCTCTGAAGTAGTTGAGCTGTGCTGTCACACAATGAGAAGAAATGGAAAGTAGTGAATAAATTAAAGTTGTAAAAAATCGGAGTTTGAAGAAAACAATAACACCAAATTGGCACCAAGGACTAATTATCTATATATTGTTTAGATATCTTCTGATATCTTACTGCCTTCGGCTATCGAAACTTAACTCAGAAAGTTTGCAGATTAATACGCAGATATACATACATGTTTTAGTTCTCTTTAGTTTTGTTCATTTCTTTTACTTTCCGTTCTTATTCCTGTTATACCGATAGTAACAATTTTATTTAGGAGAGACTAAAAGCTCTATAGTATAATAAATGATACCAACCCTTTGTTATTGGGTAGTCACTTAGCGGTTTATCTGTAAACAACCAGAACTCGTCTCGAGACTCAGCCACAGACGAATTCACATGCAACTTTTATTGAAATGGTCAGCGAGATAAAGGATGATCCTTTTTGAAGTTTCCAACTTTTTAAAGAAAAAACACAGAAACTTCAAATATAACGGAGAATCTTTATCATCATTCGAAATAATATTCTTTGGCATTTATTTTTTGAAGACTATCTCTTTCAAATGTTGGAAGTGGCAAAGTCCTAGATGGTCCATCCGCTGAGTCCAATTTTCGATGACTCCTTTGCGCATTTCGACTGGTAACTGGCGAATGGTAAATTACTAGTGATGTTTTGCTGAAAGGCATCGAGATAGTCCACATATACTTTACACTTTACATATCCCCACAGGAAAAAGTCTGGCGGTCTGATATCACACGATCTTGTTGGTCAATTGACGGGACCAAAACGTAAAATTATCTGCTTACCGAAGGATTGAAGCGATGTGTGGGAAGTGGCGGCGTCTTGTTGAAACCAAATGTCGCCGAGATCACGAGCTTCAGTTTCATCTACTTTTTTTTTTTGTTGTCGGTATTGGTACCATTGATATCAAACGTCGTTGCCACATTGGTCTTTTGAGTTTTTTAAATAGCGAGATGTCACACGGAGTCAAATCAGATGAAAGCGGTGGTTACGGGCCAATATAAGTTGAGTTTTTGGATAGAAAGTCGCAAAAAACCAATGCAGTATGACAAAGTGCATTATCGTGAGGAACCAAGAGTTGGTCGCCCATAATGCCGGCCGTTTCAGAGCAATACCTTTGATGCATGCGTCAAATAATGACCAAATAATATTCGTTGCAGATCGTTTGGCCCAGCGGAAGGAATTCCTTGATCAACTGTTAGTATAATCATAAAATACCATATACTATGAAGCACTTGGGTATAAAAATAATACCAAACAACAAATGTTGACATAATTGCCGTACAACTACTCTTAAAAAGTTTTAAACTTGCAACAACAAACGAGACGTCTGCAACCATTAACAACTACAAACCTAAGCGCCTGCCAACGGATCTACGAATTCGCCCTTTTGCATATGAGATTCAATTCGACAACTGAAGTAACTTAAGTGACGCCCAAAACACCTACGCATAAGCGATAATGGCATGATTATCGCATAAAAAGTTGCATACATATATACATACATGCAAATAATCAGTCTGTCTTAACCACGAAACCAATAACTCAAACAAAACGCCCATTTGCGTTCGATTTCCGAGACAGAGTCATTAATAGACTTGCACACACACGTGACAGCGAAGAAGTCTAAGCGACATATGGGTTAAGCATATATACCTATAATATATATATCTATATAGTTACATCAATGAATTAATGGACACGTTCACTGAAGATAATAGTTGCTCCCCCCTTTTCTGTATCCCCCTGCTTTCACACTACTCCGATTGTCTACGTGCCACTGAGTCCACGCATATATTTGACTCATCCATTCTAAAGATTTATAAATTCATCTTCCCGTCTGCCAGACACATCATCATCATCGTCGTCGTCATCAGCACTCGGAACCTGTCGCTTGACTTTGCAACCTTCATGCATTTCAAAATATTTAACACGTGATATGACAAATAAATTGCATACATCGACACATGTTGTTGGCCTTTTGTGGCACATTAACTAGTACTTGCCGCCGTTTATTGAACGCGCCACTTTGTAGGATATACATATAAATATGTAATATACATACATCTTTATATAAAGCTATAAGTATGTGTGTTTGGTAGTTAATGTGAATCGCTTTAACTTCACCTCTTCCGCCGCTCGCGTCGCTGCATTTGTCTGGCAGTTATGACTTAATAAAAGTCTGTTGTTGCCACAAAAGGATCGATCATCGATTGCTAGACACCAAGTGGCTCCAGCATGTAATCTCGGATGGGTCTTTAAGTATTTAGATGTATATGTGCGTGTATATGTGGATATACAATTTATAAATATATAGCGAGATCTGCCACCTTACAACCCTGCCGTGGTTTTTTATGCATTTATTTGGCAAATTATTTTGACCTGCTGCTGAGTATTGCCACTATTTAGTATTAAGAAAATATATGTCATATTATTGCCAGCAAATTGGTATCAATAACCAGAAGTGATTTTAAATGTTTGATATTTTCGCAGTCTCTATCTTCTGAAGACAATAAAAACTTTTTCCATCGAGTGATAGAGGCATATCACGGTATTACGTACAAATAAAATATCTGGAAATATCTAGGAAATGATAAATGTCATCAATAACCCGAGTTACAGCAGATTAAAGGTAAAGTAAGCAAAGGTCTTCCTAAAATATTAAATAAATCTTAATATTAATTAATTAGGATGGAGTCATGTGTAGAAGTTCACGCAAGTGAGGAAAGTTCGTCATTCACTTGAGAGTGACCGGAAACGATTCTTTTACATAAATATGGCTCAAGCAGCTCACTACTTCCGGTCTTAGACCAAGTATCCTCTGGATATCCAAAAGCATCCGTCGTGATAGACGGACTAGCGCGAGTTACGTCGACGTCGATGCCAACCACTATCGGCATGACCGATATGAATGCAACTGCAATTCATAAGAACTGCAACAAAGAAATAATGCCGACGTCAACGTTAACAACCTACCCCAAAACACTTAGAATTAACTGGTCTACTTAAATATTTTCCCTTTTTTGTTACCGCAACAATATTGCGACAACAAACCAGGGCACTTACATTGGATCACATTGCATTTCCGCTGCACATTTAATATGTTCAAACGAATATTGCGATAGCAATTAACGTCACAATAAATAGTGCAACATAAATATTTGAGGGAATGCAATTGATGTAATGTGAGAAGTAGGCCACTTGACAAATATTGTCGCAACTACAAGTGGTTGCGCCAAAATAATAATAAGAAAAGAAATAATGTATTTTGTATCAGAAAATAGAACTTAGCTTAAGAAAATATTGGAAATAAATGAACAGAAGAATTCTGACGGTTAACCCGACAAGTCGTGGTTTTCTCTTAGCGATTCACTAAACTGAAGTTTAGTGTTGATAAGAATATTTGAACTAAAGTTCAGTATTCATCGGTCAATAAGTTGATCTAGTATTAAAACACGGGTTCAATAACCACAACTCGCGCTATTGTGAACTCGGCTATTACCCCGTAAGCGGCGTCTATGCCAATAAAGAAGAAGAACAAGATATTACAGCATGATCTAAGAAAGCAATGACAAAGGCTGCGTAGGGACTGAATTTAGGAAAGTAGATTTTACGGTTTTTCGTCTAAACTTTTTATAACAGAAAACAATGTTTAAAAAATTCGTGGCTCTAAACTATATCTCTAGATATAAAAACAGAACAAAAATATATTGACATCCAAAATTACTGACAATTTTTCAAATTGAAAGAGGTGAAATGGGCAAAGAAACCTCCACTATCAAGAACGAACTATTCAACGGATGTCACTAACCAATGCAAAAGTAATACCTCGTAACCCCTGTAAAATCGTCTAGAATATAACTTAATAACTTCCAATTTAACTATTCCGCTTTTTTAAGGTTATGAATGAACCATTAAAATATGTATATAGCCTTTACAAATTTGTGGTGGGATCAGAGCATTTGGTGGTTTTGTGGCAAGATTTTACGCCTTCAGATGTTTTTGATAACAAAATCTGGATCGAATAGCCACTAATGTTTAATAGAACTGTAAGATGTTTTTCTCTTGAGCTAACTCAAAGCTAACTCATTCCTTCCTTAAGAGTTTCAAGTGAATTTTTCGTGCATATGTCAGACAGGTCCATATGTACGAACAGCGGATAAATAATAATGTTTCTTTGTACACCTTAGGTTAGTTAATGTTGCATAAAAATAAAAACTTTACCATAAATCGATAAGTTCTTTGGGTAAGAATGAGAAGACTTTTTAAAGTAGAACTGCTTATGACATATATAAATTTGGCCCAGCTTACACATTTTCACTAATATGTGTAATCTCCATAACCTTTTAACTAACTTTGCCTACTAACGAAATCGATGCCGGAACACTAGAATAAATAGTTGCGGATTTTGACGAATATATATTTTTGAATAATTCTTTAACAGCAAGTTTTTTAACAGAGCTCACTAATTGGCTTTCCCTTATTGTCAAAATACTTTGTGGAAGACTTTTTCGACAAGACCAACAGTGTAGCTTCCTATTTAAATCTTTCAACTCTTTACCGAATTGTTTGAAATCTATTGGACTTTCATTACTCGAAATTCTCAATTAAGCAATTCTAACAAAGAGCTGAAACAAGCCCTCTTACACACGTCCACCAATTACAACTATTTAAAATTCTGCAAAGACTAACAACGAAATTGAAATCAATATTTTAAATTATTTTCCGAACAACACGGATGATACATATAACCTTAGGAAGCTTCCATATTAAACCTAAGTGGCTTCGAAGAAACACGTGCCTCATGAAACTAGTGGTGGTAGGTTTAGTTAGAGACCTGTCCAATTTTCGACAAGGCGGTGGCAATTCAGAGATCCCTAGCTAACATTAATACATTGTTTATTGAGTCTAAAAAAAGTAGAGGAAAGAGAGATAATGCCAGGAGATAATGGAAGGAAACATAAATATCAGAGTTTATCAATTTGCATACTTCATAGTGGCCTCCTATAAAGTAAGACTAAGCGCACTTTTATGAACTTGAGATCTTTATATAGAATCTTATACGTTGAAGATTATATTATTTCTTAGTAACGAATATGCTGTACGGCAAAAATCTATTGAGAACGAATTTCCGTAAATGTCTGATAACACGATATCACTTCGTCACTCTTTTCTTGACTTTGACTGAAATCAAAATGAGTAATATCAGCAGATTCGTGATGACTTTAAGATGATTTATCCATATATACAAGTCACTAATTCTAATTTTATTATTAATATCTCGCAACCTTATCTATGGGTTAGACTAATCTTAAGTACGTAAAAATATGATTTTAGACTTCTTCTCAATTACAATGTTGAAACTAAAAAGTTATTTTCTATACTAAAGTATAAAGTTAAAATCTTCAAGTCTTGTAAATATACATTTGTGATCATCCGATCAGTCTAGGATCGATCGAGAATCAGCCATATTAACTAACCTAACCTTACCTAACTTATGAAGTATATCAGTCGTAATCTTTTTGCTTTGCTGGTTTATTCTCAAATATAATGAGGAAACTGAAAAACTGCTTTCCATACTAGTTTAAATTTTCAAGTTTAGTACTTAACATATTCACTCTTCAAAAGTTTCGTCAAATAGTTTCCAAATTTCCAAGTTTGGCAGCCCAGTTCGTGCTCTTCACTAACTTTTACGAGTTTTCACTATGCATTCAGTGCAACTGTGGTTTAGTTTCGCTTAGCTATTTGCCACAAGCCTCGTGGCCTCCATGCATCGTGCCATATGTGCACTTTACCAAGCTTCACTCAAGTGGCAGTGCTATATATTTATAAGTATATGTATGTATGTAGTTGTGCTGCGCGAAGCAAGCGCGTCTTGTGTCTGCACTAAACGCCTCTGATATTTCATATTTAATGTTCTTTGACAAGTGTTTAGTGTTTTTCAATTCAAATCATTTGCTCGACTGCACTTTACGGCACTCAGCCACAACCTGCCAGTTCCCACATAAATGCTGATCCCTCATATTTCCACTCAGCTCCTCTGCAACCGTCAGCGCTGACAATTTCATGCACTGCTCAGTTCGAGCTCTTCTATAACTTTTAACTTTAATTTGCATCTTGCACTTGACATATTCAATAAAAGCAATCACAGTCATAAATGCAACAGTGGCAGGCGCAGGAGTCGGCTAGGTGCAGCGCGCCTGCATTTTTGCACCATTCGGTTGGCTTGAGCGCTTCGCAACCCAAGCTGTCAACAACGGCCACATTCAGCAGACAGGCAGGCAGCCAGGTAAGTGCTCAGCGTAGCAGTCATTCAACATCAACAGCACTTAACATTTCACTTCTTCACTTGCAGGCGCTTTGCTCTTCCGCCACTCCGCCCGCCATCCAGCGGCTTTTGCTCCTTTTTCCAACAATGACGCAATATTTTATTTACTGACGTGAAAATTGCAAATTATAGGCTCCTCGCTAGACATTCAGCTCATTCATACGTTCATTCAAATCATTTTTGCTATCGTTTGCCATTTGTTGGAAATTATGGTAGCAATGCATGAATTTTAATGATGGCAACAACAACAGCAAGCTATAACAGCTGAAGTGACGGTAACATATGTGGCATGCATTCACCTATTTACTTCTGCCTAACTGGAAGATATTGACAGCATTTTTTGAAAAAAGTCAACAATTTGGAATATACTATATTCCCCTAGTTTAGAGGAGTTTATCCCTGGTAGTTGGGTGAGCTAAGCTTCCATCCACAATGATCTGTAGTTGGAACTAATTTTTAGGAAGACATTAACTTCGTTTTTTAAGTCAAAGACTCTGATTAGGTTGTGGGCCTGCGTTATATATAATCTGAGATTTGACTAGCTCTAGTCACAGACTTATGACCTACAGTCCCTCTTAACTGATGCTAAGTGAATAAACAGAGTATCAAGCGCTTACTGAATCTCTTACGATTTCCCTCGAACCAGAAAGAACTTGCTAGCTTTTGTAAAACTCTTAACCTATTTCTAGAGCATGATAACATCGTCTATAGGCCAGGACATTAGTAAAACTACAGGGAAAAGAATTAAGATGAAGTTCTCTAATATAACTGAAAGTGAATCTGCACCTATGTCTATACCGAAGAGAACAGATGTTAATACGAAGGCTAATTTAATTTAATTAATAACACGAGAATTCTGTTAAGAACTAAGCTGGTGAAGGACGTTTTGCCTGAAATATACACTGCGTCTTAGACTAGAGGTCTGTGCATAACTTGAGACGAAAAGTACTTAGGTTTTAGTAAAGGCTGTGGTACATAAGTAAGCCGGATACTGATAATATTAAGATTAGTGAGGACTGAGGGAATGAGAGGACATAAGTGCGAAGCTTAAACCACACAGTTTGAAATTGTAAACTTTGACCTAGGCCGAAACTAAGCATATATTGGAGAGCATGGATCCCTCAAAATAGGTAGGGATTCAATAGGCGAACATTTCTCAGATCGAGATCATATTATGCACAGGAAATAAGACAAAAATCGAAAATATGATACTAAGGCAAACACTGCAGAGATTGGAATGGAACCGAAACTACTCGAACCCGAACTGCCACTGATACTAGAAATGAGACTGAGGCAGAGTTTGGGACTAAAACTGGGACTGAGACTATGACTCACACTTGGACTAAGGCTGAAACTGGAACCGTAACAGAGGCTTAAAATGAGATTAAGGCTGAGTCTAAGACGTAGAATATTAGGATGTGATTGGACTACAATTAAGTCTAAAAATTAAATTGAAGTTAAGTATAAAATCAAGATCTGGGTAAAATCGATAATTTGTGTCGGTCCACACATGAGTTTTTCTTCAGATCAAAACCGATTTAGGACTACACAAATAGTATCTTCGGTTTTCAAATGCCGCTTCGAACAATTAACCAGACAGTCAGTCTGGGGTGGTTATTCTATAAATACCCGTCCCGAGAATTGGACAAAAGTTATGATAATAGCTTACGATGGAAACATGTGAGGTTAATATCAAATGCGAACAGCGCAGATGTTAAAATTTAAGTTAATTTAAAATTTGAATTGAAGTCTATAATTATAACTTAAAACTAAATTAGCTTTTGTAAAGAAGTATTAGCTCATTCTAATCTTTCCCACATACAAAAAACTAATCTAAACGTCTGCATCGGCATTCCGTTCTGAAAATTTTTTTTCCTCAGAATTTAGTTTCGCCACACTTGTTCCACAGCCAAAGGAATCGTCTCTTCATTTCGTTTAAATACTTTTGAAATAAATCCAACTGAGTAGTAAGAACCCGATGTTCATGCCGTGCTGCGACCCGGTGTGGCTTAGCCAGTTCATGGGGCAATTATTCACTTGTTTTCGTTGCCAATTCACACATCTTGTTAGCGTGGCTTAATAAATTGCACGCAATCAGCTCAATACTTCGACCAACAACGGCAAAGCGGAGCTAGGGATATGGTGGGGTGGACTAGGTACATACAAGCAGACAAACAAGCCACCCATTAGCAGTGGCGGCTGAGCCTTGCACTCAAACTACCAACTAAATATCAGGCTAAGCTTGAATTTTAGCTCAACTATTGAGCTGGTAAATCTTAACGTTTAGCTGGCGCAGCATGTGGTCCAAGCGCTGAGGCCACTAACTGTTCGCAACACTATGCGGCGGGAACATGGACTGGCGCGTAATTGATTGCACTTCAATTGCAATTACAACAAAAGCCAATCGTTTGCAGAGGCGCTGTTTCGGCTGACGGCTGGACGATTTGCCGGGCTCTGACGGTGTGGCAACACCACGTCCGTGCGGGTGGGGTGGTAATGCGTGCGACTTACAGCACTGCAATCAACTACCAGCCACAATTGGCAGATGTTGCAAGTGCAACACTTGACGCTCCATGTAAAAAGCTAACTACAACTTGTTGCCGCCGCTTGGCTTGTTGCTGGCTGGCCTGTTTAGACGGGCAGTCGCATGGTCGCTCGGTTGGTGTGGCATTCACATTTTTACAGCCATGTAATTGTATAGTAATAATTCGATTTTGTTATTGGAAACATGGTGCGAACTTTTTACTCGAGCATAATGAATGAGCCCGTAGGTTATACAAATATACACGGTTACATACACACTTCAGCTGTTAGCTTCGTTAAAATTCTGTTGGGACAATACCTAAGGATTCTAAATCACAATTTCTATAGCGCTGTCTTGACAAAAGGTGATGACAGTTGCCGCAGCGTTGAAGAATTGTGACACTTTTGTAGAACTTAACATAGTTACAAGCCGCAGCTGGATTCCATGTGGCTACTTTACAATAACAATTTAAATTGAATTGATTTACTGTTATTGATTTAAGGGCAAAAATGTAGAGATAAGTTGACAATATTATTGGCAAATAGCATGAAGCTTATGGTACTGAAGACCGATGTTTTATAGAATAACCACACAATATTTTTTCACGTCCAATACTTCGCAGATTTATTCTAATTAATTACAGAGCCACAGTGTTTCTCTTTATAGATAGGTACGACATCAAAGGTAAGATTTTCTGGCTACCCCACAGCCAGGCTTTGGTTTGGTGCCAGTTTTCGGTCATTTCTCGGCGGTTAATATCAAATCATTTTGTGTGTTACAATGATCACCCATACCCAGACTGCTCTTAACCTGTACGGTCATTCACTTTTATTGAATGATTGGATATCTTACTACAAAAGCAAGAAAAATTCGATCAAAAAGTCAAGGAAGACTTAAGCAATAGTAGTATAGGTGAGGTTTACTAAAAGGAAATCACTTTCTTCTGGAATGAAAGAAATCAGAAACTGATTCGTGAATACCAAAAAACCGAGAAATAATTCGTTCAGGCATGCCTTAACTAAACACGAATACTAATGAGAAAGTAAAACCGTTATTTTTTTTACTCATATCACATCCTTCTGGCTCAGCGCACGGAGTAATCTTAAGGCGATCTTTTGGTATTTTACTGTTTCATAAATACCTTAAGCTATAATCTTATCTTAACTTAGTATTCCATGAGATCTTTCAACTTCGGCATAAGATATAGGTTCATTGAGTACTACAATTAGAACTTAGTGTTTCACAAGTTCACTCAAATTTCTCATATACCGCAAAATATACGCGTAAACTCTAACATGAGAGCTTTTGGAGTGAGATTTTTGGAACTACAGAAAATCAACTTAGTTGAAGTCATGCTTTAGAACGTTCTTATAATTATTAGTGTTCGTTCAATTCCTCTCTACACTTGCATGATTAGCAATGATTTTGGGATATTTAAAGTACCGCACCTCTTTGGGGATATTGATGGCTTTGCTTCTTTTTCTTGCAATCGCTGGTCCAGGTGCTTAGGTGGATCCGCTGAACCGAAGCTAAAGCCAATTTCCCCCTAAACGCTACGATATTGTGTCCTCACGGCGGAAACCCGCTTTTCGTTGTCCATACACATGCAGGCAGAAGCGATCTCTTTTCATTTTTTTTTTCTTAGAAGAACGCAACAAGTCAGTATGGTTTCGTTATCAGATTATAGATATCGTGTCTTCTTCAAACGGCCTATCAAAGTCATACGCATATTACAGTACTAATGAGAAAAAGTGTAAAAGGAAATGGGTGACTTTACTCAAAAGACCGTCATTTGCCGCCAAAACAGGAACAAAATAATTATAAAAAATTTTAATTAAAGACAAATGATGAAAAATACTGAGTAACTATAACGGTCAGAGCAAAAACGCAAAAAAAATAAATTAATACGGGTAAAATTAGCATTAAGTGAAGCAGCAAAACGTTGCAACAACAGATAATGCCGCCATGCCTAGTGAGCAAATCGTATTGCACAAGCGTACACGCACCACAGTGCAGTGCCACATGCGGCAACAAAACAATACTTGCAAGCCACCAACAAAGAAAAAAAAAAACATTTACCACAAGCAACAACAACAAAATTAAGCAACAAACACGCTGTTAGTAACGAACAACTTTTGCATGCCACAACGACTATTTTTTTGTTGTGTCTAATCGCCGCGCTTTGCCGCTACACACCAAGCTTGACTTGCATTTTGTTATGATTGTTTGTTGTTGTGACTTTTTGTTGTTTTTTTCTGTTGCAGCGTTTGCTCTGCGTTATGTTGCATTTTGCCGATCTTAAGATTATAATTGATTAAGATGAATCTGCGTTGGGGTCAAATGTTTGATGGGAATATAAATTGTTTGTGGTTTTGTGTAACGAAAAAGGCAGAAACGCAAAAACAAGTCCAAAAAACTTTTGAAGTAAATGAAGAAGAGCAACGCACAAATGGTAATGCAAAATTACTTAAGCCTCAGCGATGTATTACATGCGACCGCAGTCGGACAGCCAATCCAACCGCCAACCGGCCGGTAACTCTACAGATTCGCGGTAGTTGGCTTGTGCAAATACAAATATGGAAATAAGTAAATATGCAAACATCCATGCAAAAATAACAACAAATGCATAAATGCGCAACTTTAAGAAAGGCAAAACTTCGCGTGCAATTAAGCGAAGATTATTCGGAAGACACACAGCCTATATATATAGAGTACAAGCTGGTGGCTGGCTGATGAGCCGACCGCTAAAATTATGAACTAAATTAAACATATACTCACAATTTAAACATATTTCATGATTTGGATATTGGAGGAACTTGGCTCTCCGGAAATTACTCTCTGGCGGAGCTACTTTTCGGATAAAAAATCCTCTACCGTTGGAACGCATGTGAGTGTGGGGATTGAGTTTGCTCGAGACTGTCCGCAAGGATTCATTTGCGGTCCATATATTTGCAATGTTATTCATGTTGACTCTCTGCTTGGACACTATGTACGTATTATGTATACGGACGACTTTTTTCTCTTCGTAAAAGGTCGCTCAAGATCCGAAACAGAGCGATCAGGAAAACGATTTCGTTTGTAGGTGTTGAGATTTACATAACGGTAGACAAAACCATCACGAGACGCAAATCAAATACTTGGAGTTGACCATGAGCGAAAGAATGTGTTTCACTCCACACTTGATGGGTGTGGAAGAGTGACTTCTGGCAATTGTCTGCAAAGTCTGACGCCTTCTACGCAATGATTGGGGTTTCGGACGTCGTGCGATGCCGCAGTGTGGTAGGAAACATTGATGAAGATCTCGGATCGCCATAAGTTTCTCTCTTATAATATTGTATGATGCTTGCCTTTTAGCTGCGATGTAGGTGTTGTTAGATGTGCCACCTCTTGACCTGATGTTATCCAGAGTGCTTTTGCATTCAGGTTAAGACGAGACGTAAGTGTGTCATTTCAGCATAATGATTGGATTTCCAGTTTTGTCGTGGAGAGAGCGAGATATCTAGGAAGCCAGAAGCTTTTAGTATATAGGGTTAGAATAAGCCCTAAGCCTAATCAAAGTGTTTTGATTACTCAATGTGGACTTGCATTTATTTATTTATTTATTTATTTAGTAAGTCTATGAACATTAATTCTTACAGACTAATGAAAACTAGGATGCATATTAGAATTCTAAAATAATAAAATAACAATAACATGAGTAGATAACTTAAACTAAAACACAGAATTGAGGGTATTAATGAAGGATACCCTAGAGTGAGAAAAATCAAGAAGAGCTTTCTCGGAAATCGAGTTAAACTCACGCATAGCCCACTTGAGGGGAGCATATTCAGCAAAATTAGACTTTCCTTTTTGTAATAAAATGGGGAAATGGATCTGAGACAACGCTGGGGAATACAAATTTTAAGGAGCGGAGAGCATATTTAAGAAAGATCTTTTGAACACGCTCGATCCTGTTAATCGGCGATAAGCAATATGGTCTCCAAATAAACACTGCATACTCCAAAATGGACCGAACAAAACATTTGTACTAGGGGTCAGAAAAGTTTGTAGAATTTCGACGGACAAAGCCGAGTACAGAAAATGATTTTGAAGTGATATAGTTGATGTGATTATTGAAAGAAAGTCTGTTGTCAAAGATTACCCCAAGATCTTTGATTTCAGTAACGCATTTTAGGACGCAATTAGAAATATTATAGCTGGAAGATAGGATGTTGCGTCCCCTACCAAAAGAGATATGTGAGCATTTATCTAGGTTCGGAAAAAACTTCGATTTCAGGCACCAATTATGAAAAGTATCAATATACATTGAAGTTTGTGTACATCTTGTGTGTTTTTGATTAATGCGAAAATTTTTAAGTCATCTGCATATAACAGAAAAGCAGCAGGAAATGTCATTGATAAATAGCACAAAGAGAAGTGGACCCAAAACGCTTCCTTGTGGGACTTCCGAAGACGCAATGAATGAATCAAATGTTACTCCATCGACACTGACAACGCATCGTCTGTTTTGCAGATATGATTTAATCAACTTCAAGAAGACCGAGTGAAACCCTAGAGATAATAATTTTTTAATTAGAATATTGTGTGAAACTTTATCAAAGGCTTTAGAGAAATCTGTGTAGACACAATCTACCTGAAATCCAGCGGAGAATGGAGAGCGCCCAGAAACAAACCCATGCTGATTGACATTAATTATTGATTTTACTGCAAAAAATAATTTATTTTTAACAGAACACTCAAAAATTTTCGAAATAGTAGAAAGTTTAGAAATAGGTCTGTAATTCGAGACTATATCCTTTCTACCACCTTTGAGAATAGGGGTAATGCATGTCAATTTCCAGTCAGAGATAAAATTCCCAGAGGAGAGAGATTTATTAAAGATGAGCATGAGAGGATAAACCAAGGCAGTACATTTTTTATAAGTACAGGCGGAAGCCCATCCAAATCCAATTTGGAAGAAGACTTAATATCACAAATAGCCTTGGCAATATCGTTCTGTGAAAGACACAGTGAGCCAAAATTTATGGATGGGAAGCTATTTGCTGAAAAAGTGGAACTAGTACCATCATCTTGAACATAGTTCGATTTGAAAAATTCAGCGAACAAATTGAAGATTTCGACCGGAGTGCATGCCGACTTATCACCCCAGCGTAAAGCAGAGAGAATGGCCGAACACGCTCTTCTAGATTTTACAAGGTTCCAAAAGAACTTAGGGTTCGACTTAATTGTAGACTCCGTATTATTAATAAACCTTTTATAGAGAAACTTATCCAATTCATTAAACAGTTTTGTGTAGTGCTGATATTGAACAAGGGAAACATGAGATTTAGTTGAAGAGAATTTTCTATAGTACTTATTTCTAAGATTTTTTAGACTTTTAAGGTCCTTAGTGTACCAAGGCAACTTATATGGTTGTATGTGTTTGAGAGGGATATTATAATGACAAAATTCCTGAATTGATTTCTTAAAAGTGGAGAAACTATTAGCTGTATCAAGTCCCGATAGTAAATCATCCCATTTAATTTCAAAGAGCTGATTGTTGAGTCGTTCAAAATCACAAAATGCAAAATTAAAACCAAGCCCATCAATAGGTTAAACAGGAGCGAAAAGATAAGTATCCACCTCAAACGCTAGCGGGGAATGATGGATGGTTGCTGGAGTAATTGAAGAGAATCCATCAAGAAACCTAAATTTTAAATTATCACTGAGAAAGACTAAGTCTAGAAATCGATCGAGACTATTTGAAAATGAGTTGATTTGTATCAGATTGAGACTAAGCAAGCTATCAATGAGAAATAAGTCCTGAGAAGACGAAAAATTGGAAGGAATAAGAGCAGGACTACAGGAACAACCAGACCAGACGATATTGCATATAATATTTGACCGAATAGACCTCGTCGAACACGCAGTGAAGAAGATAGTTACACGAAGACCGTGGAGAGTATATTCGGCGCCGTTTGCAGCAACTTGAACTGACGTATGGAACGACGTGGTAAATTTTTCGTCGAGATTTTAAATATAAAGAATACAAAATACAGCTTGTGCAAGATCTGAAGCTGTCCAACCTTCCCAAGCGACATCGCTCTATGGGCTGCATTTTTTTCTGTAATAAAGTAGGAATTCTCGAAATGGATCACCTTTTATAAATATAACTAATTCACTCCACTATTTTCATAAAGTGTTCCACAAGTTCAGCACATTTTCAGAGGATTGAAATCAAACAAAACATCCTCGATTAGCAAGCATTATATGTGGTATTGAGTGAAGAATTAATTCGGATAATTGTATTTTTACAGAGTGTTGCACAAGTTCAACTTATCAAAGTTTTTTAATTTCAAATTTTTTTTTTCACAAACAGAGGTATGAATTTTAAAAAATTTAAAAGTTATATTATTAAAGTTAACAAAGAAGTGATTATTTTCTACTCAGTGTTAACTCATAGTAATTTAACGCTAACTTTAAGAAACTTAAATCGAACTCGATTGAAATTAGACAGTAGTCACCCATAAAAGTTAAAGCCTCAATCTGATAATCGATGACTATACTCATTCGACAGATTTTTTAACTTGAAAGTATGATATTCAATAGTTAGTCATGTCACTTGCTTCCTTAAAAAGAATTATAATTCTAGAAAAAAACAGCTCTAAAGATTGCTAATAGGGTTTAAAAATACCTTTATAATTAACTAATATCAGCTAAATAAAGCCTAATGATTTATTTCTGCACACACACCTACAATTTTTGGCTCATTGAGTGCCTGTTTCACGGCGATGCAATTTGTATTGATGGTGTTTGCCATATCAGAAAAAATATAGCAGTAAATTTTCTCTCACCACAAACTCAAACATGATGCCAATTTCCTCAAATGTATACTCAAAATTAAAGTTCTTTTCAAGAAAGTGGAAAAATTATAAAACTTCAAAATTTGCTAAATTATTACATAATCGGCAGAACTAAATAGTAATTACTGCCCTTCACCAAGGTTAATTGGAAAAATGCAACAACTAAAAGATTTAGTAATACTATATATCATAAATATCTCGTGCTGAGATGATGTGAATTCGAACAATACAACAACAAACAATACCAACACTGATCGACCTTGTCACTTGAGCACCGTTAGCAAGCGACAACCAATAAACCGTTACAATCGTTTGGCTGACAATAGACAGTCTAATTTCAGCGGAAAAAGAAATGCAATCACAACTCCATTGCTCTTTGGAATTCTTGCATTTTTTCCGTATTTTCAATTTATTATGAAAGCGCTTAACAGGCGCGCGCCGACATTTGGGTGCAGAAAAAGAAAAAGCTATTTCAGACATTTCTTTTTAAATCACATCAATTGTCTGGCAGAAATGTTGCAAGCGAAATGAGTGTAAAAAATCTGAAAGCTGCAAAAAATGTCAAATGGAATTTTATGTCAATCGTAGTCAACTTATTGCAACGGCAAATTCTGCTGGCAAACGTTTAAATGCTGTTATTTCATTTGCAGCAACTGATGACCACTGTCATGGTAGACTGAGCACAGGCAGGCGCGACCAACGGTCGCCTAACTGATTTTTAAGTGATTTTCCAAAATTTTATTGTACTTCTTGGCGTATTGATGTGAGTATGTATGTACATATGTCAGTATATTTGAAAAGAAAACCGAATACTTAAAGTCGTTGAATCGCCAAAGGGTTTCTATGCCCTGAATCATCCAAAACACAGCTCGATAAGTTATATGCGATATACATATGTATATATGAAACAAGAAAGCTAACGTCACACTGACTAGAAGAAAGCAATATATATGCTTCATCGAAGTTCACCTTTCGTCAGAGTGATCAGAACTGGCTTCGGTACCATGGCAATAATATTAAACTCGACGTTGCTGGTGGATCGCTTATGGCGTTACATGGGTTTACGATGGGTTTACGAATTTAAAAAAATCGATTTTTTTATTAAATCCTACAACACCTCTAGAATATTTTCTTAAATAAATAACAGCATTTTTAAATCGATCCGAGTAATGGTTTCGAAGATACTTGAGAACTTGAGCGCTCGAGGCTAGCTAGACTAAGTGCGCCGCCCTCAAACGCCTTTTTCTCGAAACTTTGAATTCGGTTGGCAAGATTTCTCGAGAACTACACAACCGATCCTTAAGAAATTTTACAAGTCTTTGATATACAATTCCTGTAGACTCGAACGATGGATTTTTCGATTACAACTATTTGAAAAAAGAAAAATGTCGGGAAAATTTCACTGAAATTTTAATTTAAAAATGTCTGCCAAAACTTATTTCTAATTTACGGTTTTTTCTTTCGTCCAAGTTCTAAGTAAAAGTTTTAACTAAAACACGTTTTTTTCTTTACTTTAGATGATCCTGTAAGGAGTTACCCTTATCCAGCGAAACTGTCAGATCCAAAGCAGAATCCAAAAGATTCACTAAACTATAGTACTTAATAAGTACTACTTACTCACATCCAGTTTGACCTTGCCACAACAGACGACATGTTAACCAAACACTTTAATAGATACACATTCGGTGGGGTTAAAAAAGTTCACTGGCGCCAATTTTTGAAGTGTTTTTGAAAAAATCGAAGCGAAAACATCTAAACACCTTCCTCTCGAAGGTCCAGCTTTCAATAAACTAGGATTGAAGCATCATGATTGTCACCCTTTCTGTGAACCGAGCACCCATCTGATTTGTGATGGCCTCACTGATACTGCATAAGGGTCTCTTGGTCTAAACATAGGAATTTTTCGATGAAAAAAGACTGCGAAAATGAGACCCAAACGAAAGTTCAATTACCGTTTGCTCAGGAGCTGTGAGCTTCAAAATTCTACTCTCTAATGTTTGCGAAGTCTTTTTATGTTTTAAAGCTAATGTTTTTATTATAAACTGAGTATATCTTTTATAATTAGATGCTATTACTCTAGAGAAAAAGAAGAATTTATTACAAAACACCTAGCCAGCAATGACTGGAGTCTCTCAATAAAAATGCAAAAATAAAAATAGTTTGATTTCCTTACGTTTGTTGACTATATCCCATAAATTACTAGCCGATTTCGAGTACAATTACATCTTAGAACAAGAATTTTAAAAAGTATTTGCCAGAGACAAACCCGCCTTCTATTTTATTTCCATTCTGCCACATCTACTATTCTACCCACTAAGTAAAGCACTGTTGTTATTACTAATAGTAAAAGTTGATCGGGTTCATATATTCATTTTAATCCTATTATGACTTTCATAAAGCATTTAATTTTTCATTACCGCTATTTAGTGCTTTTACTGCACTTGACTGCTGACCACACCTACAGCTCAACTGACAAAGTCAGTTAATCCATGAAATGAGAATGACAAATGTTTGACTGCAGACCAAAGCGCTTGGGAGCAAAACAACTCAGCCAACATACACAAAGCCGGCAACAACACCAACACTTTGTGGTGACAAACGATTAAGTATCTTCATAGTTGTTTTAAATGCCATTACAATGTGACAATGTCATTCTGCCAATTAGCCGCCATTTCAGGCTTTGATATATTGGGAGTGTATTTCGCAACAGCTCAGCCAACTCATTTATGTATGTGTGTGTGTGTATGTATTTGCTATCTTTAGTAAAAGCAGCAGTGGGAAAGCAAGAAATTAGAAATTGTCTTTAAAATAAGCAATATTTTTCAATGCAAATTTTCAATGCTGGTTTGCTTTTAATTTTGTCTTCAGAGGATGGAACAATCCTTAAATTATGTTAGTGTATGTAATGGTTGGTATTATTCATTAGTTAAATTTCGCGATACTTTCTAATGAGTTAAGGATGCGGTAAATTATGGAAAATAGTCACAAATTAATAATTTAAATTTGCATGCGACGCTCGTTGACCCCCCATGAGCTATAAGGAACACTAATATAATGAAATCTTAAAATTATACATTTAACAGAATTTTAAACGATAATAAATTTAATTACCAGAATTAATAAGATGAGCCCATATTATGGATACTCATTCTATCTAAGTAACACAAACAAATTTCAAACATGTTGCAAGTATTTTCATTATACATATATTGTAGAGGAGAGCCTCCGTTCAACCATGAGAACGGGTAAGATCAGCGTTATTATAGCCCTCATCCGAACAAACTCCAGACGAATTCCAGTAATATTTTCTCTGGATATATAGTAGGATCAGACAACCTTTATCCCTGCGTTGAAAAATAATTTTCTTCTAAAAACATCAGCACAGTTTGATATTCACCATCAGCTCTGTATTCTACATTCTTAAAGACCCATAATTCAACCACTCAATGCATCTTATTTTTCTTCTTCACTTGCGTAGACACCGCTTACGCGATTATAGCCGAGTTAACAACAGCGCGCCAGTCGTTTTTTCTTTTCGCTACGTTGCACCAATTGGTCCTTCCAACGGAGTGGAGGTCTGCCTCTTCCTCTGCTTCCCCCGGCGGGTACTGCGTCGAATACTTTCAGAGCTGCAGTGTTTTCGTCCACTCGGACAACATGACCTAGCCAGCGAAGCCGCTGTCTTTTAATTCGTCAATGTCGTCGTACATCTCGTACAGCTCATCGTTCCATCGAATGCGATATTCGCCGTGGTCAATGTGCAAAGGACCGTAAATCTTTCGCAGAACCTTTCTGTGTTGGCAAGAGTTATCCTGCGTTGGATTTCCAGGCTGACATTGTTGGTGGTGTTTACGCTGGTTCCAAAATAGACGAAATTATCTACAACTTCGAAGTTATGACTGTGAACAGCGACGTGAGTGCCAAGTCGCGAGTGCGACGATTGTTTGTTTGATGACAGGAGATATTTCGTCTTGCCCTCGTTCACTGCCAGACCCACTTGCTTTGCTTCCTTGTTCAGTCTGAAGAAAGCAGAACTAACGGCGCGGGTGTTGTGGCCGATGATATCAATATCATCCTCCTTTTCGTGCTGTCGAAAGCAACTGCGAAATCGATGAGAGGAGGTGTATGTCGATTCTCCTTTCATGGGTCTTTTCCAAGATTTGGCGCATTGTGAATATCTGGTCGGTTACCGAGTTGTTGTCGTGTGCTCTTAGAGAGCAGACGTGCAAGCCGAGTACAAAATCGTTCAGCAGTATGTTGTGATTGCAGCTTCTCGACGTCGAACATTCCTTGTGTTTGTTGACGTGCGTTTTTTGCTGCACAGAGGCGGGTACGAATGTTGGCTTCAACAAAGTAGTGGTCCGAGTCGATGTTAGGACCTCGAAGCGTACGCACGTCTAGAACTCTGGAGACGTGTCTTCCGTCTATCACAACATAACCGATCTGGTTGGTGGCTTTTCGATCCGGAGACAGCCAGGTAGCTTGATGTATTTTCTTATGCTGGAATCTAGTACTACAAATAACCATATTTCGGGCCCCGGCGAAGTCGATCAGCTTCAACCCATTTGGGGATATTTCGTCGTGGAGGCTGAATTTACCGACCGTAGTACCAAAGGTATCTTCTTTGCTCTTTGCTTCTTTTCACCGGAGTAAATGATAGTACTCGGCGATGGAGTCTTTCTCCCATCACGAATCCCACACCAAACTTGCGCTCCTTTATATGGCCACTGTAGTAAATGCCACAAGGGCATACTCGCCTCACTCCTTGTCCCGTTCTTCGCATTTCTTGGACGGCGGTGATGTCAACCTTTATTTTCACGAGAACATCAACCAGTTGGGCAGCGGCACCTTTCCAATTAAGGGACCTGACATTCCATGTGTATGCCCTCAATTCGTAGTCCTTATTTCGTTTGCCATGGTTGTCATCAAAAGGGAGGCTCTCATCGGCTGGTTACTAGTTTTCATTTTTTACGTGGCGGTCCCAAACCCTACGCATAACCATATGTAGGGGACTTTTCGCCTTCTCACTTTAGCTCGCCTTCAAACGGATGTTCTTAGGCTACCCAGAGGATACTTGGTCAAAGACCGGAAGTCGTGAGCTACTTGCGTTATATGTAAAGGAATCGTTTCTGGCCACTCCCAAGTGAATGGCGATCAGT
The DNA here is from genome assembly GCA_037783105.1 of Bactrocera zonata. Lineage (NCBI taxonomy): Eukaryota > Metazoa > Arthropoda > Insecta > Diptera > Tephritidae > Bactrocera > Bactrocera zonata. Next base: position 1,407,407 of record JBAWJQ010004250.1, read on the forward strand.
GAACTATCCTCACTTGCGTGAACTTCTACACATGACTCCATCATCTAATGCATCAGAGTCATTAAATTTTACAACGGGAATGGTACAGGATTTCTTTATAGTAGCGGGAGAGAAAATAGGAAGATGGCGTAGTGAAAATCCATATCCACCGAAATCAACCAAGGATATTCTGTTTCAATCTAGATATTCGTATGTCTCAGGGCGAAAATGAACAAACTCGGACTACAAACATATCAACTGGTTTTTACTCATTCCATTTTGCAAATCAAGTACCAATGAATACATTGCGGTAAAACTTTGTCCAAATACTAGGTTATGAAATGTTCCTTATTTGTTTTAACTTAGGTTTTAACCAAGTTTTTGGACTCGATAGTTAGCCAATATATTTTTTTTTTACATAAACGAGTTGAAACAGTTTTCGTGATATCGATCTGAAAGACACTGAGAATCACAGAGAACCACGATGAGTCACAGAGAACCACTGAGAAATAGGCAGGACCAATGAGAACCGCGGACAAGTAGTTAGAAACTGTGAGAGGCAGTAAGAATTAGTGAGAGCTTCTGGGAAACACTGATAATTAAGGAGAACCAGATAGAGCCAGGTAAAATTACGGAAAACCTATGATAGCCCTGAGAACCAAGGAGAAGGAGTGAGAACTACTGACAATAAGAGAGAAGCCGTGATAATCAGTTAGAACCATTGAGAGCTACTGAGAACCATAGCGAAAAGGAGAAGCCAGTAAAACCAATAAGAACTAGCAAACGGCAGTGAGAACCACTGAGAATCAGGGAGATGTAGTAGGAAACAGTGAGGCACACAGAAGTACTGAGAACCACGGAGAGCCTGAGAATCACTCAGGACTAGGGACAATAATAATCAGTGATAACCACTGCAAACCAGCGGGAGACAGTAAAAACGACTGAGAACCAGGCAGAGTTAGTGAGAAGCAATAAAAGCCATGAAGAGGGTGTGAGGATCACTGAGAATCAGAAAGAACCAGTATTTTCCAGTAAGAAAAAGGGAGAGCCAGTGGGAATCAATGAGATCACTGAGAACCAGAGGGAGACGATAAGAACCAAGGAAAGCTACTAAAAACTACTGAAAATCCGGAAAAACCAGTGGCAGCTACTAAGAACCACTGAGAATCAATGGGAGCCATTCAGAACCAGGGAGAACCTCTGAGAACTAGGGAGATCCACCGAGATCTATTGAGAATCAGAGAGAATCACTGAAAATCAGCAAAAAATGAGAACTACTAAGAACAATAGAGATACAGATATTCACCACAGATAATTAATCAAACTCAAGTTGACTATTTTATTTGAAAAAATAAATTTCAAGAAACTTAGAATGCATAATTTTCCAAGACAACTCTGCCATATCCGAATATATTTTTCAGATGAGACCAGATAGCTTTCACTCAAATTGACTGATCTAAATTACGTTTTTGTAAGGAAATTTATGTTTATGAAGAGTATTAGGGTACAACTTTGATTCAAAAAAAAAAAAAAAATATTAATAACGGAGAATTTGACTTGAGCCACTAAGTTAACATCAAACAAGGAAGAACTTTCAATAATAAATATTCTATTAATATACTACTCCAACAACTTGCTGCTTACAAATTAAAGAAGACAAATAATATTCTACACCGGCAGGGTCTAACAGTTAGTGGACAACAACAAGAAAGGCCACGCACTCAATAACCACTCCCAGGCACGCATTTAAGTGTGGACACTGGCGACTGTTTGGAAGCTCTGCTTCCAACAACCCATTGAACTCATAGCTGCCACATTCGTACGTCCCATTTTAGTAAGCGCAAGTCAAGTGGCTGCCACTACAGTTCGCCGCTGTTGCATATAAGAAGCACTAAATATTTACCTCTGCAAAGGCAGTTGATGAGTTTGCCACTTCTAGGCGCGCGCGTTGTGGCATACTAACCAAAGCAGCTAACAGGTAGATGGGCAAGCATTTGCTACACACAGTTGCTGCAAAAAACGCAATGTACGAAGAAGCTTATGTGAGGCATGCAGCAACTGTTTTGTTTGTGGCAATATCAATGGCATTGATGTTGATGTGCTGGGCTTCTGCTGCTCATTTAAGTTGTTGTTGTTGATGACGATGACGATGACGACGCAAGCAATTATGCAGCACAATATGCGTTCTTGCAACACCGCCTGACTGACTGACTGTCTTTGGCTGCATCGCCGCTTTACTCTGCCAATGCCATTTCATTACATTCATTTGCCTAGCCTTTGTGGCATGAATTGCAAATTTTTATGCAGTTCTATTTCCGCCATCAACAGTTGTGCTGTGCTTATCATTTGCAAATTCGACTTTTCCTTCGCAAACCTTCGCAGTTCTCTTCATATCTAGTCACACCATATGACTCTTGCTGCTTGCCACATCCTTATGCGTTTGCGTAAATTGCAGATTTCACACCACCGCACACCATACATAACGATGCCATATGTTGCATGTGGCAACTCGTTGGCGCAACATCGTTTCCTAATCGAAACTCTAGCCGCAGGCTACAGAGCCAAAGTTTGACGGCCGAACAGCGGTTTTTGTTATTACAATTATTACTTTAATTGGCTTTGCTTTTGTTTTTGGTCAAACTAACGTAATTTTATTTTAGATTTTGAAGATTATAAATTTGTTTTCTCGAAGTGATGCAACAAACAAAATTGTAATATTCTTGAATATCTGGCATGCTAGATATATAGAGAGATGTAAAATATTTAGTTGAGAGCAAAATATTCAAAACTTTTTCAGCAACAGAAAGCAAGTGTTATCATAGTATCATGGCTATTCCTCTCATTTACCAAACGCACCCCTCACATAGGGCCGGCATAACGGCGCAAGAAATTTAGGGTGGCATTTTAAAATGTTTCGTACACTTTTTTATTATTATTATTTTTATTTAAATAAAATAAAATTTTAAATAATTTACAAAATTTCTTACAGTTATAGTTTCACAGAACTCTTAATAATGAAACAGTTATGTTACGAACATATTTAAATGAGCAACTATTTTTATTGTACAAGTAATTAAAATAATTTTTAAATAATTATGGCCCATATTAAGGATTCTAACCCAACCGCATTTTTGTTGAAGTTATAAAAAAATTCTGATGAAGCGATGAAGTATTGTCAAACCTCAACAAACTTACGGTTTTCAACTCTGAGCGAGTGGGATTGACTAGTGTATCAAAAACGCTCAACTACTTCCAAATAGTTGTCGTTGAACAATACGTTAATTTGGAAAAATATGCTAATAGAATGGAAAATGAGTCAGAAATAATAATCTAATATATAAAATTCCTCCGAAACGGTTTTTCCGATTTTTATCAAATTTCATATGCGTAATCAGTTCCATACCCCGAAAAGTCGGAAAATTGGACAATTCCGAAAATGAACTTTTTTCCATAAAGATTTTTTAGATTTTCTTTTCGTTTTGTTTTTCAATATTTTGATTTTTAAATTATTTGAATCGTTCAATTTCGGTCGGATGCTTTTTTATTCCGGCTATTCGAAAGCAAAATTATTAAAAATTATTCAGTGAAAACTTTATGTGTGTTTCACACAAAGTGATCAATTACAGATTGAAATTTTCTATGAAATCACGACGAGACCACGCTAATATCGGTCGGCGTTCTTTTTGCCATCAACTAGTACTCCCAGGGTGCTAAGTCACACGTGTGAAATTATGGATCGCGGTGAATCAGCAAGCGATCATCATGATGTTACAGCACAACATTTCAAACAGCAGCTACGATGTTTGATGGACTCTATCTTGCAGCAACGCACGAGGTGTGTTCAAAAAGTATCGCGAATTTTGTGTTTTTTCAAAAATTATTTATTTATTCATGAATATTTATTTTGTCCCCTTAAAAGTTATCCCCATGAGATATTACACACTTGTGCCAACGGTTTTTCCAATCTTCGAAGCACTTCAAAAAATCATTTTTTTTTATCTTCTTCAGCTCCTCCTTCGATGCCGTCTTTATCTCGTCAAGAGAAGCGTAACGCCGTCCTTTCATGGGCCTCTTTAGTTTAGGGAACAAGAAAAAGTCACACGGGGCCAGATCTGGGGAATACGGTGGCTGCGGCATCATTAATGTGTTGTTTTTTGCCAAAAAGTCGCGCACAAGCAAAGATGTGTGTGAGCAGGGGCGTTATCGTGGTGCAAAAGCCAATTTTTGTTCTTCCACAAATCCAGGCGTTTCTGGCGGATTGCTCCGCGCAAATTGCGCATAACTTGCAGGTAATATTCCTTATTGACCGTTCTTCCCTGTGGCAAGAACTCATGATGCACCACGCCCCTGCAATCGAAGAAAAATGTCAGTTACGATTCGCGATACTTTTTGTACACACCTCGTATGTGTGGTGCTGTTAGATACTAGATGTACTCTTTTGAGTGGCAAAAGAGAGGTTTGCCACACGGTGGATGGTGGTTACACCAGTTCAAATTGATGAAATCATTTTCGGGGAAATTCCTGATGCAGAGAAAGATCCATTATTATAAGATGTGATGAAAACCAATATGATTCATGAACCTTACGGCGCAACAATCCCACCTTAAATCAATCAATGTTGAGTATTGCTGTTTGGTGAAATCGATCAAATACGTTTGCAAGTACGTCACCAAAGAAAACAACATGGCAGTTATTGGCCTTGAACGAGAAGAGATCTCCAAATGCGTCGATAAAGGAACTGCAATGAAGCACTTTGTAGGATATTTACTTTTGCAATTCATGAACCTTTTCCGACTGTTGTAAAACTCGCAGTTCATTTGGAGAAGGCCAATGTGTGTATTTCAACCCATAGAATACAGTACAGGCAACGGAAACACCGTCAACTATAAAATTGCCATTGACTAGTGGGATTCGTTTGGGAGAAAATTGCTCTATTCGGAAATGCCTTGATATTATACAAAGAATGCATCGTCGAAAAAATGTTTACACAGAAAACAAGATATACCAATGGACGAAATTTCAGGTGTGTTCTTAACTAAAGCGTTAGAATGAATTTATACAATCCATCATTTGCGTCTCAAAGTTAGATCTGTCATTATTATATTTCGCAATCTTCATGCGCCGAAACTGTGTAATGAAACCCAACTGAATGTGAAGCAGCTATCGAATACAAGGGCGCCGAATGCTTGGTGCTACGAATTCCTTTGAGTTTCAACGATTTGCCATTTCAGCTCAAACCTATTCAGTTTCCAGGGAAAATTACATTTGAAATGACAATCAACAGGACAAAAGGATAGTCGCTAGAAGTATGTGGCATTAATCTGAAAATGCCATGTTTTTTACACGGCCTGCTATATGTGACGTGTTCATAAGTTCGAAACATTTCTCTATGCATTTACGCACCGGAACAGAAACCAAAAAATGTTGTTTATCAATCTGCGCTACATAGGAAAAATACTAGAAAAACGCAAATAAATGATTTAAACATAATATATATATATATATATATATATATATATACAAAAAGACGCTTCATAACACCAAGGTAAAACACAGCATTAATCGTTTGGCCAGGTGGGACATACTCTCGATGTACAATACCCTAGGAATCGTAAAAACAAATCAGCATGGTCTTTATTTTTGACTTCTGAAGACGACCGACTTCTGATCGTCACAGAGGTCCTCACGACCTTCTTGGAATCGCTTAAACCATTCATGCACATTACTTCGGGATTGGCACTGATCACCATAATCTTTTTTCATCATTTGAAATATTTCAATAAACGTTTTCCCAAGTTTAAAACAAAATTTAATATTTGCTCTTTGCATTTTATGACCGATGACCAAAAGCTGCTGTCACTTTTTGATCGATAACATCGAATGTAGTTATCCAATTGTCTTAAAATTTTTACGAAATGTCAACAAGAGATCAAACTTTTTATTTCATATACCCACCAATAGGTGGCGCCACCAGAAACAGTTATATTTAAAGAGTTCTGTTTCTTTTGCGACAGACCTTGTATATAAATATGATCTATATTTATGTATATATATATATATATATAAATATATATATGAAAGCAGTATGTAAAGTCAGGCAGACTTTCACAATATCTGTTACACTACTGTGGGCAAAAAATAGTAAGACTATTATTTTGAAATTTCGCAAGATAATCTATTTGTCGGATTACATTTTTTTTAACCATTTTAGAAGATCATTTGGATGTAAGATAAGTTAGAGGACGATTGGTTCCAAAATAACTAAGCAAAGATGAGCCGAAGCCGAAAAACCCATGGTAAAGCAGGGCAAAAATCAAGGTTATATTTTGTTATCGATTATCGAGGTGTGGTACACTGCTACTTGACTGTATCTTTTGGTTTGCCATAGGTAAGATGACTAAGGTGTTTCAGCGTCAGCCTTACCGAGAGAATGCCTATTGGACAGTGTCTAGTACGAATTTCTACGTTTGCAGCTAGATAAACTTTGCTCAGGGCAAGTAGTTCAGCAGATCTATTGCATTCTACTCTAGCCATTTTCGGTGTAGCTTTTTAGTAAGTGTAACCTTTTCGATCGCCCTGCATCAAACGAATACGCTATAGAACAAAATTGGCTCGATTACAGTTTCGTGAAGCCAAAACATTACCTTGAGAGTGCTCACCATTTCCTATAGCTCCTCTTCAGCAATATAAGGCAACCGATGCCTTGTTAAATCTCTCCTCGTTATTTGGAATCCATGAAAGCTTTCTATCAAGGATAAGCTTTAGGTACCTGTATACCATCTTATCAACGGGTTGAAGACGAGAACCTCCGACGAAGAGGAGAGGCAAGTTTGGGACCTTATACCTCCGAGTAAATAAACCACTTTCTATATAGTCTTTTTTCATTTCAAAACACATAATTTCACGCAATACAACGCTTGCGGGGTCAGCTAGTTCGGGTTTAATAATAAAATATTAAATATTTCAGTCAAGTCAATATTTAAAGCAAAAGTTCAATACCTTGTTCTGAAACACTCGCCTTTTCGGCAACCCACGTGTTGATACCATTCTACCATGTAAACAGGACTTTAGAAAAACAGAAAAAATGGTTTCTTTGACAAAATCAATTAATTTTATTCAAAATAGTCTCCTTCTGCTGCAAGCCTTTTGAATGGCCTCTACGGCTGCATAACGCTCTCCTTTCATGGGCAAATGCATTTTTTCGAAAAGGAAGAAGTCGCACGGTGCCATATGTTAAAGATGTTCCCCCTAAAAACGTGAGGGCCTATCTGTATTTCAATTAGTATCTATGGAAAATTTTTGTACATAGACAAAGTCTGGTAGGTAAGCAATAAAATAGTTAATGGTACTAGCTACTATTCTTTGTACTTTTCCTGAAGTAAAAGGTTGGGGTCAATGGCTTTATGAACACACTTCTTTTCTAACTCACAATGATACAAGTTTTCTCTTCACTTCAAGTAGGTTTCCCACTTTATATTTTTTTTTACAAATATCCAAAAAAACTCAATTTAACAGTTATCTTTACGTTATAAAAAATGTATTTTTATAGGCGTGTTTTTGCTCCAGATAGCTAATTCATACCTGCCCACAGTTTCCAGGTTTAATCTACATTTAATTACCACAAACCGATCGATACATATATTTCCATATACTTTATACGTACAAAACATAACAATATACATTTACACTGCCATATGAGCTTACATACATATATAAATACATATTTATATGCCTCCATAATAGCATGCCTACTAAACTACAAGTATGCCCTTTAACTCTAAACATATTCTCTTAATGCCCAGATAAAGGGCGCGGCTGGCCTACTTAATAATTATATGGTAGGTTGCACCATAATCATTTTCCAATTTAATCGATTCTACTTCGTTCCACTTACTCACAACGATCGCTTTGCTATTTGGTGTGTTGACCAAGTAGCTGTTGCTCCAAATAGTCAGGTAGACAGGTAGATTTTATTAGGTGTATACACATAAACCTTTTAATAATCTTGTAAATTTGGTGTGAGATGTGTAACACGATTCGCTTAACATTTACATAAATAAACTAATGATTTAAATTTCCATTGAACCTTTTTTAATTAACCATGAAATACGCTACGGAGTAGAGTGGTGACTCGCTTAGTTCATGTCTTAAGAACCTTTGATATTTACTGTGTTTTATGTGTGTCTGATTTAAATATGCTCAAAGTAAAATGTAGCTCAACTAATAAGCCTTAGTATAGTGTGTTATACTAAAAGTCACTACCATATCACTTCTCATATAACTTCTCACTCAATTCCTCAAATAAGCTCTTTGATTTGCCCGATTTTTACGACTTTGTAATGACATTGTAAGCCAATTCAAAACCTTGTAAACACTTGTAGATTTTAGAAAATAAAATTTCTAATTCAGTACTCATTTACATAATTTCTCAGAGCGTGAAAATTCGCGGCAGAAATCAACGATGACGGTTTAAAGCAAGAAAAGACGGGAGATCATGTTTGAACTCAAATAATGAGGAAAGAGCATTTTTTAGTATCAGCACAGCGGCAATACAACTTGCAGTTATGTTCTGGAACATTTGGAGAGCTCAACGATTAAATACGAAGGAAAGAGATGCTTTTATCTATATATATAATTTTTTATGATATTGAGAACATAACAACAAAAACTCCAGTGGATGAGACACAATTTAATAATGAAATAGGATTTCCTTTGAGTAGGTACAAGCCTCAAGATTTGATGTCTGTGTATTTTGCTATTATTTTTAAAGATCCTCCTTTCTATAATTTCACAAATTGGTAACAAAACTTCAAAATTTCTTATATAGTAACAAAATTATTTTTATTGAATTAAATCACTAATCCGAACAGTACTTCAA
>JBAWJQ010004254.1:0-188470 GCA_037783105.1 Bactrocera zonata
ATTTGAGACTTATCGGTTTAGCCGTTTTCGAGTAATGTTGGTCACCACTTTGAGAAAAACGCGTTTAAAGTTTGGTCTTGTAGTTCCAAGCACTCTGAAACGCCTTTCCGAATTTGCGTGTAACTTCGAAAATATTCACCGGAACGATATGGAATTTTCTGTGTATATTCTTAAATAAACATATGTATGAACATTTAAAAATAATAAAAAATTGATTTTTTGAAAATTCTAATTGTATATAACCCTTAAGTTTCCACGAAGCCTACCCATAAGAAGGCCAGAGACACCATAAAACATATGTTATACGCGAACTAATCCAGAGTTCGTAAAACCATCAAAATACGCTCTTGCTCTGATGAGTAATATTCCGCAAGAGAACATCATTTCAAATACTCAGGAGCGCAAGCTTAACTAACATTCTCATCACAAAAAAACTCCTCACGTATTTGGCTCACTCATATATTAGCATGAGCGAGAATTTTTAAAAGATAACTATTTGCCTAACGCATCATCTTTATTTTTATCGCTCTGAGTGTTCAAGTGATGCGAAAAATAAAACTCATCTTTTTTTACTTGCCATTAGTATTAAAATTATTTACATACACACAATACAACTTAAATTAACGGTTAATCATGCATGTACCCAAAACTGTTAATATTTACACCAACAACAATTAAACTTTAACATAAATTTATAAATATACATACTCTCTAAAAGAATAAGAAATTGCTCAAGAGCACTCTCTGCTGCATTACTGAGTTTATCAGCGATACAAAATACTGAGTGCTGAAACCTGAGATGAGAAAAAGAAACTTAGCGCTCTTGTGAGGAGTATTATTTTGAGGAGCACGTACGTTTGCGGTAAATATTAGAGCGAAAAGATAAGATAAGTATTAAAGAGAAATATTCTAGAAGAGCACTCTTTCCTTTGAACTCACAATTGAGGAAATCAAAATTTATTGCTCCTCAATTGTGTTGTACTGAGGAGGAAGATAGAAATTTTACTCCTCAGTGATGAGTATTTGCGAACTCTGAACTAATCCCTCAGTTTTCGAGATATTAGACAGAAATCTTGCTCATTTCATTTCTCACCAAGATTGCTCATTTGTGGGAACCGCCAAAATCCGACCCTTTTAGTACATTTATAGCTACCTACCTACTGAACGATCAAAATCTTTTCTTTTTATGGAGAACTTTTTATACCCTGAACAGGGAATATTAAGTTTGTCACGATGTTTGTAACACCCAGAAGGAAGCGTCGGAGACCCTATAAAGTATATATATAAATGATCAGTATGTTGAGCTGAGTCGATTTAGCCATGTCCGTCTGTCTGTCCGTCTGTCCGTCTGTCCGTCTGTCTGTATATATACGAACTAGTCCCTCAGTTTTTAAGATATCGTTTTGAAATTTTGCAAACGTCATCTTCTCTTCAAGAAGCTGCTCATTTGTCGGAACGGCCGATATCGGACCACTATAACATATAGCTGCCATATAAACTGAACGATCGGAATCAAGTTCTCATATGGAAAACTTTCGCATTTGACAATGTATCTTCACCAAATTTGGTATAGATTATTTTCTAGGGCAAAAATCTAATATCCGAAAATATTGTTCAGATCGGTTAACTATAGCATATAGCTACCATACAAACTGAGCGATCGGAATCAAGTTCTTGACAAGATATATTCACGAAATTTGGTATAGATTATTTTTTAAGGTAACAATGTAATCTCTAAAAAACTTGTTCAGAACGGGTTACTATAGCATATAGCTTCCATACAAACTGGACACATCGGTGCAACCGAAGTTAACGTTTTTTCTTGTTTATTAAACAAGATTTTTTTTTACATACATACTTAAATTTAAGTATTTTTATCTGCTTTGAGTTTGCATAAACCACAATTCTAAGTACTCCTTTTTATGGTAAATATGATTTAAAAAACGTTCATCGAAACAATGATCACTTTGACAAACCCCCGATTTGCAACGAAAATCCCCTCTCTTAAGAAATTCTAAAATTAATTTGACAACCTGTTTGCTTTGTTAGAAATTTCTAAATATACTTTGACAACCTGTTAAAAGAAATGACATTTGCAACTGAAAGAAATATTCGAAAAAAAAACAAAAAAATTTCTTAAAAAAGTGTGGGGAATCATTCAACACATTGACTTAATGAACAACCAATAATAATAATAGCGCTTTTTATGAGAGATAGACGGTCGAGTAAACATATATGTACATATATATTGCCTAAATAGCTTTATGTTTTGTTGTAATTGTGTCAATAAAATAATCAAGAGCTGGTTGGCTAGCTAATTTATGCAAATTTCACGCACATGTCAAAGCTGTCGCCGTGAAAAGTAAAGAACCTTTCATTAGGCGCAGCGCTCAACCGCAAACGTTAATGAAATGAAAAAAATAACATAATAAACTCATAAAGTGGCAATATTTGCCAACTGCAAATATGTTCAATTAGACCAAATGCATTCACGATGAGACGACAAACTAGCAGCAGCGCGCAGTGAATAAAAAATGAAAATTAAAAAAAAAAAAAAAATTAAAATAAAAAAACAGAGGCCAGGCCAAAATGAGTTGCAGAAAACAGAGAGTGACTGTGGTCAAGGTGAATCCCCAGACACGATACCATTTTTAATACGCTTTTATTAGCTTCACTTGTATGTATGTATGTATGTATGTATGTATGTATGTATGTATGTATGTATGTATGTATGTATGTATGTATGTATGTTTGTAACTTTTTTAAGTGGTACTGAAACGTAGAATATTTGAGCGACACTATAGGAAGGCGACAGTAAGTTTAAGCAGCTCACCAAAAATATGCAACATCTATATAAAACTAGTTTTGGCGACATTTGAGTAGCATATGTATATACTGAAATATACATATGTATATCATTAAAGAAAGTATACTTTAAATAGATACATATACCTACATATGTATGTACATATGTATATAAGTATAACCGCGCACCAGAAGAAATAATATCAAATTAATAATGCAAAACATGTGACTTTTAGGTAATAAAAAAATTAATACTTATAATAAAATTTTTGTAGTAAAAAAAATTCAGATACTAGTTTTCAAAATGCCTCCGAGAAGCAACTGTAGTAGAAAACTCCTTTTTTTAACTTTGGCAGTCACGTCGATGTGAGCTTTTTAAAAATTGTCACCGAATCTAATGGCGGAGAAAACGATTTAAGTTATATTCGTTTATATTTCACAATATTGGCAAATCTCATAGAAGAAAAACTAAAAAATTAAAAATAAATATAGTTTAAAAAAACTAAAAAACACGCTTTTAAAGCATATCAAACTAAAAAGTGAAAAATAATTCTTTGTATAAACTAACAATAATAATGAAGGAAAAATTCCTGCATTATTGTGAGAAAAGCGTGGGGTGCTTTGTGACTTATTTTTCATATATCGAGCATTCCACGCTATTTTCACAATAATGCAGGAATTTTTCCTTCATTATTATTGTTAGTTTATACAAAGAATTATTTTTCACTTTTTAGTTTGATATGCTTTAAAAGCGTGTTTTTTAGTTTTTTTAAACTATATTTATTATAACTGTATACACATATGCATAAATTATTAACGCGCATAAAGCTAACTAAGCCGCTAGCGCTTATCTTTCTGCCTACATTTACGCCTGCTCCCTGCCTGTTAACCACTCTTCTTTACGCTTTTTGTTTATGTTTTTGTTTTTCTCTTTTCAGCGCGCCGCTGCTTCAATCCCAATCAACGCCCCGGCGCATGCGTCTCGATCTACGATTGCCAGACATTGTTGTCGGTGCTGCAACGCGGCTCCATACAGCCGCTCGACACCGAATTTCTGCGCGCCTCCGAATGCACCGGCGGCTACGGCAATGCGCCGTATGTGTGCTGCACCGGTGATACCGGTTTCACGCGCAACACTTACGACGACGACGACGACTACAGCCGCCAGGCAAGCACGGTGCTATTTCCCGTCGGCTTCGGTGAGGGCCGACAACGGCAGAGGCAGCGCATAAGCGAAGTAGCCGGTGGTGGGCGTGCCTTTAACAGCATCGGCGGCAACGGTGGTAGCGGCAAGCAGCCGAGAGCTACGACAGCGGGTGCGCAAACATCTGCCGCGGCCGTGCTGCCGCGCTTGCCCACCTGTGGCGGCGTGACAATATCGAATAAGATCTATGGCGGCTCGGACGCGGATCTCTATGAGTTTCCATGGATGGTGTTGCTCGAGTACAATCGACGTGAGTGACGAATTGCTTACTTTTACTTATGTAGATTTTGATTTAGTGATGTGTAAGAGCTTGAGTTGACAGCCAATGCTGGAATGCGCAAAGTTATTTGCATCCATTTATATTTACATTTAGTTATATAATATTAGAATTGTAAATTTTTCAATCTATTGTAATTATAGGTTCCGGTGGCTTGTCAACCAGCTGTGCGGGTTCGCTCATAAATAACCGCTATGTGCTGACGGCGGCGCATTGCGTGAAAGGTGCCATTGAGAAGCAAATCGGACAGCTGTAAGTGACATTTTGTGTATTTGCCTGAAGTCATTTGCGGATTTCATTCGAAAAATTCTAAAAAAAAAAAAATTGAATGCTTAAGTTTGCCTTACTAACATGTTTTTTTCATTATCGCGCTATATTCATTAATGTTCCACATTTAAAGTTGCGCATGCCATTTAGTCACGCTTCGAAAGTCGCTAATTACGGCCAGATGTCGAAAACCGCAGAACATTTAAGATTTATTAAGTATAAATGGCGAACTGATGTCTCAAGTTCTCGAAGTTAAGCAAAAACTTTATGACTATACTATATGGTATTTCCGGTATGAGAGAAAGTTGACCTGACTAACTAAGTACTAAGTAATGATAAGCAAGAAAGGACGTTGATTGCACCGACTCTATAATACCCTTCTTCTTCTTCTTTATTGGCATAGACAACGCTTACCCGCCAGTCATTCTTTTTTTCGCTGTTTGGCGCCAATTGAAGAGTTCAAGTGTAGCCAAATCCTTCTCCACCTGGTCTTTTCAACGAAGTGGAGGTCTTCATCTGCTTCCCTCGCTGGGTACTGCGTCGATTACTCTCAGAGCTGGAGTATTGGACGACATGACCTATCCTAATTTCATAATGCCAAGGCCTTTGACATTCCCGTCCTTATTGACAAAAAACCGGAACTGTTGATTTTCGTATGATACCGATGAGATGAAGTTTTTCATTTGATATAAACAGAAAGTGGTACCGATCACTTGGTGCCAGGTTGAGACCATCAGGTGGTTTCATTTAAACATACCAAAGCAAGCTTCCGGAGCTTTTAGCGCATTACTAGCGAAGTCACTGCTCTGGTGATGTTCTAATGGAACACAATTCTTCTCACATTGACCAAAGCTGTCCACTTCTGGTTCGAATTAAGATTATGACCGTAAAAAAGCGGCTCTTAGTACATTATTTTCAAGCAATGCCACAAACAAACATAGCAAAACCTTCCCGATCATCAAACCTGGTCATTTGCGCCGGCTCACTTCGATTCAACCAGGATTGTATTCACTTGACTTGATCTTAGGTGAGCCATTGTTCATCACCAGTTACCATTTGCTTCAGTAATGGATCGATTTTGTTGCTCTAAGCTAGTCGATTCAGGTTTAGAAGTGAAGTGCTCTTACTAGTGGGATTTCCTTACATAAGTACTCGTATATATCTAACAAAGAATTCAACTACTTCGCTTGTATATTGATAATGACAAATAATGACTTATTCATATCATATCCTCTAAACCTTAGAAAATTCACTTTTTTTCTTGAGACTCTAATCAAATGCCTTAACACATAAGCAATATTTTATGACATTAAATGAACATACATTTGGAGAGGCTGTCTCTTAAAAATTTAACCGTTATTTTCGCCCATACAAGAACTCACGCAAATTGCAGCTAACAAAATATTATTACCTTTTTTTTAGATAGAAAAACCAAAAATAAAAAAAAATAATAAATAAATCTATAAAAAAAAAATTATTATTAACATCATTATTTGCTCTTTCCGCAGCGTTGGCGTTCGCTTAGGCGAATATGACATCACGAAGCAAACCGATTGCAACGACTACTCATGCGCTCCGGCGGCCATACGTGTCGGCATTGAAGAGACCATACCACACGCACAATATCGTGATAATTCACCCAATAAAGAGAACGACATCGCGCTGATTCGTCTCGATCAGGACATACGCTTCTCAGATTCCATACGTCCCATCTGCCTGCCATCGTCTGTGGCGAAAGAGCGCTCGGCACCGGCTAGCGGCACACTGTACACTGTCGCCGGTTGGGGTCGCACGCTGCGCAGCCCCAAAAGTGCTGTAAAACAGAAATTACAAGTGCCACTTGTGGACTTTTCACAATGTCAGCGCAAGTATCGCGAACGCAAGGTGAATGTGGTGAGTACTCAACTCTGCGCTGGTGGCCATTATGCCGAGGATAGTTGCGAGGGTGACTCTGGTGGTCCGCTGATGCGTTTCCGCAACGATGCTTGGGTGTTGGAGGGCATCGTGTCGTTTGGCTACAAGTGCGGTCTGAGCGGCTGGCCGGCCGTGCATACGCGTGTGGCGAACTATGACGACTGGATACGAAGCAATTTACGCAATTAATTTAATTTTATCTTAATACAAATATAAATTATGTAATTATTAAGTTATATTAGCATTTAATAATATGAATTTAATTGTGATCTTGCCATTAGTTTCTCATTTTGTTTCGTGTCATATTCGCATATTCCAAAAATTATACCCCACAATATACAAATATATAGTATTATATTTGTGGGGTTATTTATCGTAATTAAATTAGCCAAATGTAGAAAATAATTTATATTTGTAGTATAAGAATTTATAATGTAATGAAGAAATAATTCTTTCGTGTTGTTAGAAATTCAATAAAAAATTCTTAAATTATAAATATTTCGAATTTCAAATTATTTATTGAAATGGCAATCTTCCGCAAAAACTATAAAAATCTGTTTATATGGGGTTTTCAATAGGGACGCTACTTTTGATATTTCTCTTCAGTAAGATTTGCCATTTCATCATCGAAAAATATACCTGCCTACAACGAGTCAAAATTATTATTAAAATTTACTTCTGAATTTCGGAGTCAGTCGTTTTAAGTTTAAGAGTGTTACGTCCAACAATTGTGCGCCTAGTGGGAAAATTTGAATCCACAGGCACAGTACAAAATGCTTCAGTGGCGGTGAGGCAACGAAATGCCCGTAGTGACGAATTTTGCGAAAAGATCTTAGCCTACATCTTTATAAGATCAAATTGACGCCAAAACTGAAGTCGCTTGACCACCAGAATCGTATGTTTGTTAATTGTGCTGAGCAACAACTTTGAAATGATCCCGACTTTCATAAAAAATCAGCTTCAGTGATGAGACTAATTTCCTTGTCCCGCATTTGCAAGATTACCTGTAAGCATCTGGGGTCCCACGGTATGATACGCTGGAGGAGGAATCGATATGGATCGTCAAGCGCAGGCATCCTAAAGGATGACTCCTCCTCATGAGTTAATCAATTGAACTCCATCTGGTACCGCAAAGGTCCAAACTGGTCTATGCGTGGCTTATTGGCCTTGCAGTATCTATCTTAGGCCTTAATCACCTATATGTATGTTGCATTACCTATATTTAAGCCTATAACTCAGTAGTTTATGGCAGATAAAATAGACAGATAAACTTCGTTTCCAGAAGAGTTTGAATTTGTGTGGATTAAGAATTTATTAAAGAGCTGATTTTAACCAATACTTGCTTTAAAGTTTTTAATCTTTGGGGTAAAACACGAATGCCCGTGAAAATTAGAGATAAGTATATCCATTCTTTGAATGTGTTCTCCATTGTAAAATATTATAAAATTCCACTACAAATTTAGAAGAATTCGAATTCTCTGATCTGAGCTCATTAAAACGGGCAATATTGGTTGAAAAAGTGGCTTCCCTAAGCAGACACCGCTAATAAACTCGAACAGACATCAGTTGGCTGGCAAGACTATGACGTCTGTATTTTGGAATGCGCGTAGAACAATTTTTTATAGACTACCTTGAAAAAAGAAATACCATCAATCGCGACTTTTACGTAGCGTTAGTGGATCGATTCAAGGACGCAATCAGCCAAAACGGCCGCATGTGGAGAAAAGGAAGTGCAAGTCACCAAGTCAGTGAAAACAACGCAAAAATCCATCAATTGGGCTTATAATTTCTTCCTCAACCACTCTATTCTCCAGATCTGGCCCCACCGACTACTTATTACCTTGTTCTCAGATCATAAAAGAAGGCTCGCTGGGATGAAAGTTTTGTCGGATGAAGATGTGATCGCAGAAACTGAGGCCTGTTTCGAAGCAAAGGACAAATTGTACTACAAAAATGGTATCGAAAAGTTAGAGGAGCGCTATAATCAGTCTATCGCCCTTAAAGGGAACTACATATATTGAATAAAAAATCGAATTTTGCCAAAAATAAATGTGTTTTACTATGATGGGGGGGACTTTTTAATTCATCTCTTAGTTCTTTCACTCTTCAAAATAAATAAATGTCAGTTAATTGTATCGGGGGTTTTTTAGACGTGCGGTTTTCTATGAGATATTACTTTTTTTTGGAGTTGGTTTTTTTGACACCTGTTATTTGACAAATACTTATATTGGTTTGCGATTTGGTAATGAAAAGACTTACTCCGGAACACACGCTCACATGTACGGTGAATAGACCCAAATCAATATGGCCACCGAACACGATTTTCACAAGAAATTAAATATGTTCAGCGATGCAGCCCATTTTTAGTTGAATAGGTACGTCAGAAAGAAAATTGTCGCTTTTGAGGTGATGATAACGCAGAATCCATTTTACATCCTTAAACCCACATGCTCACAAAGTCACTGTTTCATGTGACATGTGGGAATAGGACGTCACTGTGGGCGATCTTTGGTTCCAACATGACGTCGCTACACAACAACGAAGCAATTAATATATTGAAGGAAACTTTTGGTGTTCGCATTAATTCGCATCGTGGGCTTCTTCTTCTCGTTCTTTAGTGGCGTAGACACCGAGTATAGCCGAGTTAACAGCAGCGCGCTAGCCTTTCCAAGCGAAGCCAGGTACTTCTCCACCTGGTCTTCTACCTCTGTTTCCCTCGGCGTGTATTGCGTCGAATATTTTCAGAGCTTAATTCGCTGAACTATAAGAATGTCAATGCCGTCGTATATCTCATACAGCTCATCGTGTCATTAAATGTGATATTCGCCGTGGCCAACGCGCAAAGAACAATACATCTCTCGCAGAACCTTTTCTCGAAAACTCGTAACGCCGACTCGGCCGGATCGCGTGGCAAAGGTAAGCTGAAGCCGAAGAAACCACGTCAGAGCAGGTCAAAAATCAAAGCTATGTCGACAGTTTTCTTAGATTATCGAGGTGAGGTGCACTCCGAGCTTCCGAGCGACCAAACTGTCAACAAGGAAGACTATTTGTGTGCTATCCATCGTTTGCGCGAGTCTTTTCGTAAAAATAGGTCTGCAGTGATTCTTCGTGAGTTTTTCGCCAAATTTTCAGCCAATGTCCTGCCGCAATTATCACAATTGCATGATCAAACTTCGGCTGACTTCTGGCTAATCGAGGATTGGAAAAAACTTTGGCACAAGCGTATTTGAGTCCAGGGGGATTACTGTAATAATGAACAAATATAACGCATTCCATAGCCAAATAGACTGAACGAATCATGAAAAATCGACTGCACCAAATTGCAATATTAAACATTTCTGTAACAAAAGTATATGGTGAATTCCTCAGCATTCGACGATAGTTGATAACAACTTGTTTGATGCATTGCTATATATAAGTATGACTTGCAGAAATAGTATTGTAAATGCTTGTATTATATTAGCATTCGATTGGAAATTGTTATTAATTTGTCTGCTCAACTTGCGGTTTACTAAGCATTAGCAGTTGACCTTTGCATGCGTACCTCAGCGGTACATTTCCGTTTGCGGGTTTCCCATTCATTAGTGAGGCATAGACCTCGCATGCCAACAGAGTTTCTTTTTCAATTTTTAACTTTTTTTGTCCGACGACAGATCGATTTTCTTTTTTGTTAATTTTTGTTAAGTTTCCTCCGAGCAAAAAATACTCAAGCGTGATATATGTTTAAAAATCACTAATGATTCAGATCTTTTTCTAAAGCACTTTACTGGGAAAAAGGTTAATTTATAGATAGCAAAAGAAAGCAATATATTAAGCGGGCTGTTAGTTAAGAAATCTAAAGCTGATGAAGTGGCAATTAAAGCATGGATATACTGTATGGTATTCTATTTTTAAATGATATGATTTCCAGTTACGCAATCAAGTATCGGTTATATTTCTGAGAGTTTATGCCAGTAGTAAAGGGTAATCCATTTCAAGGTTCCCTACTTAAAAAAAAACACAGAAACTACAAATTTAATAGGGAATTATTCGAAATATGAAGATTATCTCTCTCAAATATTGGCTGCGGCTACGTCTGAGATGGTCCATCCGTTGAGTCCAATTTTCAATGACTCGTTCGAGCATTTCGACTGGTAACTGCTGAATGACACGCGTGATGTTTTGCTCTTTTTAAACCGAAGCGGGTTTATCCGCATAAACTTTAGACTTGACATATGCCCATGGGAAAAAGACTAACGGCATGACACGAACTTGGTGGTCAATCGACTGGCCCAAAACGTGGCATTATCTACTCACCGAAGTGCTCTCTCATTTAATTCATTGATTGATGTGATGTGTGTTTTAAGTGGCGCCGTCTTGTTGAAACCAAATGTCGCTGAGATCACGTGATTCAATTTCAGGCATAAATTGTGGGTTATAATGGCGCGATAACGGCCGCTATTGAGGGCTACGTTCTCACCGGCATCATCTTTGAAGAAATACATATAAATATGGACCGATTATTCCACCGGCCCACAAAGCACACCGCTGTTTTTTTCTAGATAAAATGCCAGCTCTTGAATCTCTTCAGGCCGCTCTTTGTCCAAAATGCGGCAATTTTGCTTGTTTACATAAGCATAACAAAATTTGGGTCGAAAACGTCGGACCTTCTTGGAACTTTTCGAAAGTCCATAAAGCGAAGTAATGTCTCTTGTTGAGGTCAACGGCTTCAGTTTTTGCACAAACTATATTTTGTAAGCTTTCAATTTAAGATCTCGACGTAAAATGCGCCAAGTCGTTTAATACGTCAGTCCGAGTTATTGGTCTATTCGGTCAAATATTATCCGAAAAGAAATGTCGGGTCCCCAGATGTGTGATGGCGATTAACCAGTTTAATTGAATTCAAGGAAATATTCAGATGCCTTTTTTTAAATGGCATAAACTGTTTCTATTTTGCCTAAATTGTATTTGGTCAGTTTATATCATGCCATGCCAGTTGTAGGTTCGATTCGCCACTCGCTAAATGGTTTTAAATGATATCAGCAAAGTACAAGTATATTAAACTCTCTGCATGAATGAATTTAAATATAGACTCCCAAACAAAGAGCCGTCTTAGACTGCAAACCTGAACATGCAAAGCTTAAAGCTAATCTTAGCGCCTAAAAGTATGCAGCAAGAGCGCTTTAATTACCAGGTAACTTAATCATGACTTAAACGAAAGTGAAACCGCAACAGCTGTCAGCTGTTCAAACCAACACAAGTTGTTGTTGTGCGGAACCGGCTTAAAGTATGCTGCTTGGCGACCATGAAGTGTACGCACGCATCGCGTATGAGAGCTTGACGTTACGTCATTGCATAATTTGTCCCCACTTAACAACGAAGCGGCGCCGCCGCCGTCATTGTGTATGACGAATAAAAAGGTAAACATAAAGTGTAAATGACCGCAGCATCAGCTTGGCGATCTGGTTTTCGAAATGGACGCTTAGCGATTTCGCATTAAATGAGCACAGATAAGGGCGGCATATCATGGCACAGCTGATGGACTCATTATTTTACGACTGTTTTTCCGAATATTTATTTGGTTATTAAATGAATCGTATGAAGGATAGACGAAAAGGCTGCTGGAGCTGCGACCGCTTTGGCAGGTTTTTTTTTTTTGTCGAAGACGCGACATTGACGTTGTGATCGAGCAAAGAAACAAACGTAAATAAACTATTATTTATACAGTGTCTTTCTCATAAGCGCTGCGAACGCACAACTTGACAGCGTTTTTCGTTCACTCTCGCCGGCACTGCCGTTCGGCGCTTCAATAGCGTTCACAGCTGAGCGGTACGTCAAGGTGGTGTGGTCGTGCCCGTGCTTTGAGCGGATAACTGAAACGTTTTACGAATTATTCAATTGAATTGGTAAATTTGAGTTATTGCCGCGAGCAGCCCATACAAGTCGCGCACCTCACATTAGTAACACCGCCGGAGACGACGAGGACGGTCGTAGACATACATAAGTCGTGGTTTTTAAACGTGACTACATTGACGCTCTGCAGTGTCGACTAGACAACTGGGTCGTTTTGGTGTTTACGTATGAGTGGGACATTTTCGAAATTCCGAATCGGCGAAATCGTAAGTTGACAATGCACTTCCACTGTTTTCTCGTCACATTATTGCTAACAGTCGTGTTGAAGGCGCGCGCCCATACAGACGTTCCATTACTTGACCCCTCAGCAGTGAATGAAAATAAATACATCCCAACGGTTGAACCGGTGGCTGCTCAGCAGAAGTGTGATATACCTAATGAGGCTAAAGTGGGTGTTTGTGTGACCGTTGGCAATTGCTCGGCTTATCTGCTGGCGCGCAGCGTGCCGAATATATCCGCCGAGAAAGTGAATTTTCTAAAGAAAGTGCAGTGCTCGTGTAAAGAATGTGACTCGCTTGCGCCGGAGCCTATGGTCTGTTGTCCAGCTAATGGACAGGACTATCTATATCCGTCACTGAAGTTTTCGAAATTCGAATATCGCCGTTTTCAAAATGTGACCGCGCAATTCAAACGCAAGAAACTGAAACGTCGCATACAGACCGTGGAACCGGCTGAGAGTTTCAATTTGCGCAACGAATGTGGCAAACAGGTGACAAATCGCATTTACGGCGGCGAAATCGCCGAACTGGATGAGTTTCCGTGGCTAGCGTTGCTGGTGTACAATTCAAGTATGATTCAATTTCACGCTTGTGTACTTAAGTGATTTGTGTGTGTGGAAAGTGATTTTCAACTCCCTTTCATTCGCAGATGATTTCGGCTGTAGTGGCGCGCTCATCGACGATCGTCATGTTCTGACTGCGGCGCATTGTGTGCGGGGCGAGGGTGTGCGTGAAAAGAAAGGACTGTAAGTTTGCGAAGAGCAGAAAATTAATGAACTTTAAGTGAGATTAAAAGTGGCTGAGCTCTTGTTAGAAATACAAATGATCGATAGGCGATTTAGGCAGAGGAATTTTGAAAGTGAAGAGAAATTATTTAAAAAAATTTTCTTCAAATATAATAATTTAAGATTGAGTGTTCCAATGACTTTTTCGTTAAGTTTTCTTCAGTCAGCTGTCTTAAATCACTGGCGTCTGATCATCCTTAGAGTTATTTTAAAAATAGTGTATGGCATCAAAGTGAGAAAATGTGTGCAATGGACTCCAAAAAGATCCAAGATATGGGAATTAAACCTTAACCACAGTAAATCATATAACGGGGAATTGAAAAAAAACACGTACTTTCATAAAATACTCAAAAAAAAATTTAAACTTCAAATATTTCGATGCAAATTTTCAAGCCTTGGGGCATCATTCTAACTTTATAAAAAATACAGATACTCTTTTTGAAAAAACAAGTGGGTTTGAAAAGTTCAAAATTATAGTTTTAATATCCTGGCAACATGAAAATGGATGAAATAGGATCTATAGTATGTATGACCGCCAACTCAACATATAACGGTATTTTTAAAAACTACTAAAAGCGCCATAAATCAATAAATACCCCAGAGACATTAAATTTTACTGCCGAGATAGTATAAAAGGGCTTTAATGGTGCCATAGGCAAAATTGGACTATGGGTGTGGCACCGCCTACTTCTTGGTGAAAACACATATCTCGATACTCGCCCGACCAATTTCTACCAAATTTGGTATGTGACATTTTTCTAACAAAATCGGACTACAGCCACGCCTACTTCCCATATAATACATTTTTAAACTCCATTTAATCCTTTTACTTTCCGGCATACAAATCAGAAAGAAGTTAATATAACGGAAAAAAATTTTGGCCAAATGCCTTTGACGTATGCCACCTTATGGCCAACAATTGTCCAAACGCATCAAAAACTGGCAACCCTAGGTACCGAATAAACGGACCCCGGTAACTATGTTTGATTGTCTACCGAAAATCTTGGTCAACGAGTCAGATTTATAATTGAAATTCAGAAACAAATACTTTCCGGATATAATATATCAGCTATAAATGGGTTGAACTGAGTCCCCATCTAACCTAATAAAATAATTTTCGAATTTCCTGGTGGCTTTATACCTCATCTATCGACCAATATATGTGTACTTCCCTGGCTTTAATCCGTGCAAGTTGCAAAAGTGTGAAATGTTCGGCTATACTCCAACTTAGCTCTTCCTTACTTGTTAGAAATTAAAAATGTTGGCAACTCTATTTTAACATATCAAACTTTTCAAGAAGTTGTAATGGCTTAGTCACAATGAAATACAAATTATTCGTAGTGAAGTGGCAACGCCATAATTTTTTTTTATAAAAATCAACTTTTGGCTTTCCTAAATACTGAATTTAGCTTTTTCAGTTGACACGATTCTTAAAATTTTGCATTATTTAAATTATATAAAGTAAGATATATGGCAACCTTTTTAAATAAATTTTCTGAAAGTTCAAAAATTTAGCATTTCCAATTAAAGCAGCAAAATTTAGCTTAAAAAAAACAAAAAAAAATAACTTTGTGATTTGTAATAACAGACATATTAATATCTTCAAAATCTCTGAAAGAGACTCTAAAAGAGCGAAAATTACGAAACCACTGTCACGAGAACAACCCTAACCTCCCTTAAATGCATAATAGCAATACTTTTTGCCTTACTTTTTAGAAAGCTCGTACGCTTAGGCGAATTCAATGTCAAAACCGAACCAGACTGTATTGAGGAACCCGATTATCTGAATTGTGCGGACGCTGCTGTGGACATCGGCCACGAACGTATCTTCGTGCATCCCGAATACAATGAACATTCGTTTACTAAATTCAACGATATTGCCATAATACGACTGAAACGTGCAGTGCCCTTTACGCATTTCATCATGCCAATTTGTCTGCCTAGCCAAGATGAGGAGAGTCCCTATAAAGTGGGTGAAATGTTTTCGGTCTCCGGTTGGGGACGCACCGACTTATGTAAGTACATCATACTTGTCGAGGATTATAAGTGGCTATGACATTGTTTTTTTAACTCTTCTCTCTCAGTTAATAAGTACTTTCGCAACATACACAGCCCGATCAAGCTGAAGCTGCGTATACCATATGTAGAACGCGACAACTGCACGAAGATTTTGTCGACATTCGGCATCGAATTGGGCTCGAAGCAGGTCTGTGCTGGCGGCGAGTTCGCCAAGGACACTTGTGCCGGCGACAGCGGCGCGCCACTCATGTATTTCGATCGTAAACACTCGCGCTGGGTCGCCTACGGTGTGGTGAGTTACGGCTTCACGCGTTGCGGCATGGCCGGCCATCCCGCGGTATACACGGATATCTCCGCCTACCTCGATTGGATACACAAAATGGTGACTTCGAAGTGACAATGCACTTACAATATTTAAATTATATTCTTAGAAAAATATGTAGCTAGATAATTTGAATTGTACAAGACTCAGGGGCACACAAATATTGCCTTCGGATGAATACCTTTTATAAATATTTATTGCAATGTTAGATTTGATATGAAATTTTGCTGTTCAAGTGGAGAAAAGCGACGACAAATACATTATTTTTTGTTTATAAAAATGTGTGTTAATATTTAAACAAGAAAAACAGAAGTTTGTTATTTACCAGACGATTTTGTAAATTTGACGGCGTGTGTGTGCTGGCAGACGTTTGTTCGTGCTTTTAACGTTCCAGGGAGATTACGTTGTTCGTGCAATGTTGTTTTTTCCAGCTTTGGCGGCTGGAAATGATAATGAAATACTCGCGAAACTGACAAACCCCCGACTAACGCGGAAATATTTTCACTTGACAATGGATTAGGTAGTTTTCTATTGCGACACAGCTAAGTAAATAATATTATATAAAGAGTGTGTAGAAATTTATATACATATGCTCATAGATATGATAGTAATAGGTATTGTTTTCCAAGACATTCCACTGGCGAAGTTCATGATGTCTATTTCTTGCGTCAAGGCTAAAATATTCAACTATTCAAATAAGCAAATATTAAAATTTTTCACTGCAAAGCTTAGTGCAAAATGTCCGGTGAAAGATCCCCCTTCAGAAGTTGTTGGAAGAACTCTCTACATCGCACCACACCAACACTTTGATGTAAGACAACACGAAGTTAGGTAGAGAAGAGTTAGTTTAGATACTCGTATATGTATAATTTGAGAGTAACCGTTCTTCCAACCAGAAATTTTAACAGAGAGTAGACTCGTTGAGTATTGTGGCTTTAACATTTATTTTGCTTTATTTTATTGGGAAAACAAATTTACGGATAAAGAGCAGTTTCTTCTCAGCTGGTAATGAGTAGGTTTTTGTAAAGACAAAAATGAATGATTTGAATTTAAGAGTTTAGTTTCAGATTTTGGATCCATACTCCTATCGGTTTCAATTGAGCCGTCGATATTAATTTATCACCACAGAGAGCCAATTTGGCGTGATGAGATATTTATGTAGGCGGAAAATCATTAATAGAGGTAAAGGGATAAGTTAGAATAGGTTTGATAGCTGGTTCAAAGATCGCACTTGGACTTTTCGATGTCATAAACATAGTACTCCTGTAATTCGAACTTAAAAATTTGCTCAGGCATATAATTTCTATGAGCTTCTAAGTATTTAAGCCTTTATCTCTGTAAACGCGGTTGAATCTAGAAGGAAGTGGTGAGATGATTCCAACTCATCTTTTTCCATACAGCCTCAGCTTCTCAACCTACATACATCTTCGAAGCCGTTAAGGCAATAGCTTATTAAAACTCCCACAACTAGGAAGAGGCTAGTCTTATTGAGAGCAAAGAGCTCACTTGATCTCCAACGATTGATCTAAGGCCAAAAGGATTTGGCGAGAACGCATGAATTGATAGCAGTCCAGCGCAGACCAAGTTCCCGCGATGGCCAGCTATCCAGTAGTAAACACACGAGGAGGGGGCGAGCACTGATCCGTTCCCATTCTACTGATAGCGGGGCTAGGCCACCCTTCATTGTCAGCTTATCCTTCGATTTCGCAGTTACCTGACATCCATACTAGTCTCATCACATAGTGATAGTAGTATCTCTGCCACTGATAACAAGGTTAGCCATAACTTAACCAAATCTGAATGCGCGATTATTGAAGACTAGCTCTGCAGTCAGAGCGAATAGTCACTTCCCTGAAGGAGGCTGCGCAATAGATCAGTAAACCTTAATGGCAGCAACTTCGGCTGGAAAAATATTGCAATACTCAGGAAGTCTGAGACGGAAGTTAACAGAAATCCTCCTTCTATCTCCAGGAGGATCTTCGAAAAATATATACATATGTATATGTCTGCTTAGAATGATGATTCAAGTCCAAAAAAATATTTTAATGACAAACTTGCCTAACATTGTAGATACCACGTGCAGGTCCTCCTCTACTTCCACCGGCGGGTACTGAATCGAATATTTTCAAAGCTGAAGTGTTCTCATCGAACCGGACAACATTAACTAGCCAGAAGGTTCCATCGACTGCGGTATTCGCTGTTGCCAATGCGCAAAGCACCATAAATCGGCCGCAAACCTATCTTCTCGAATCCACGCGGACTCATCATCGTTGTTGTTGTAGCGGCAGAACCGGCCGAGTTGACATTTCTTGGCCGGATAAAAATACGGCTACGTTCCGGTTACGTAGCCCCGACTATCGTAGAATGGCTTAACAGATGTCCCTATCTCTTTTTCCTTGGTAGTGGTTTTAACGACGTGGTTCAAAAACTCGGCGCACAACCTCGTTGGGCTAACCGCTTGGTCCTCAGGTGAACGGACGTCCCAATTAGACTTTAGCGAACCCTTAAACAGAATATGTCGGCTTCGCTTCCTCTCTTTTAGCCGTGATCCTAGGTGCACCTCAAATCAAACAAACAACTTGTACTATATGTATGTTACGTTTGTGAATCATTATAATATCACATTCAGCAATCAGCTGTTTTTTGTGTGTATTATATGCCGAACCATCACAAATTAATGATAAACTTGATCTACATTCACACAACAACTGACGTCAGAGATTGCCACACTTTTTACACATAATAAATAAGCAAACGATCGAAGTCCTCATTGGATTTAAATATATTTTATATACAAATATGCTTATTCACGCACAATTTCATATAAAATGAAATAGAGAAACAAAGCCCAAAAAGTCATTGATAGTCAACTTGCAGTCGAGTGAACGCATATATTTACAGAAAAGGTGTGTAAGTTCGTGTGTGTGCCGAAGTGGCATTGCACAAGCCGGCATTTGGTTGCCAACAGTCAAGTGCGACGCAGCAACGCAACGCTTGGCTGGCGACTTGCCGAGTGATGCAATTAAACAGCCGGACCATATGGCAAACGATCGACACTCGGCTGTGCCTACCAAACACCCAATCGTGCGCGCTTTAACGTTTGCTGTGTGCATTGAGACGAGACGAAGTGACACCGATTGTTCAATCAATCGCCCACGCGTCGAGCCGCGGCTCATTTAAATTATTCAGCTGCTTTTAAACGCAGCAAATTGCCCGAAAAGGGGGCGGTTTCGAGTGCATACACACATACAAGTGGTTTCAAGCGAAGAGCGAAAGTGTAAATACTTCTGAACTTGACTTTTTATAAGCTGGCAACAGTCGT
This sequence comes from Bactrocera zonata, assembly GCA_037783105.1. Classification (NCBI taxonomy): domain Eukaryota; kingdom Metazoa; phylum Arthropoda; class Insecta; order Diptera; family Tephritidae; genus Bactrocera; species Bactrocera zonata. Next base: position 19,026 of record JBAWJQ010004254.1, read on the forward strand.
TTTGGCACGGTGTTACATACATATATTCGTAGTTTAAATGGTGCCTGTTACAAACCATAACGGTAAAGTGATGTGACAGTTCTTTGTGTCTGATATAGTAAGTTGTAATTATATTATTTTGCTAATTAAGAAGGTGTTCGAAGTATGTGTCATAGGTAGAGTAACTGACATTTAAATATAGTGGTTCGTTTTTCATCGTTTTTTACAGGTTTTAGTTTGCGACGAAGTTTGTAACACCCAAAGGAAACGTCCCTTAATTTACGGAAAAAAATTTTGTTTCATTTTTTTTTAAATAAATAAAAAAAAATATATAAAAAATCGGCCCACTCCGGGATTAGCAGGGATAATTGTCTAATTAATTGAAGTTTTTTTAAGGAAAAAAATGGCGAACTTCAAAAAAAAAATCGTAATTTTTTAAAAACCCGATTATTTGATATAGTTGTTCGTGTTAAATTTTTTTCATGTATTTTTTCGAAAAGTTCATTCAAAACCAAAAATTTAAAAAAAGGTCCCCAAAAGTCAATTTCTTCAAAAGTTGTTGCTATTTGAAAATAAAAAAGCCATTTTTTAGCAAAAAAATAGCAAAATTCATAACTTTTTTGAAGTCGAACAAAAATTTTTGAAAAAAATTCTCAAAAATGTTTTTCAAAGGGTAGAAAAGGATGAATAAGTTTCAGCAAAATCTAAAGGGATCGGGTTCAAAAGTGGTCGATTTGTATGGAATACCCCATATATAAATGATCGGCGTGATGCACTAAGTCAATTTAATCCGTTCGTCTCTCTGTCGGTCTATACATAAGCGACTAGTCGTCCATCAGTACTAGAGATTTCTGAAAATTTTCCCACTCCCTTTTCTGCCCAAGAAGAATTGTTTTGGTATATATCAGTTATACAGCTCAGATAATATTGTACGTTTTCTAATTATCCAAAAACAAAAAATTCACAAAATCTCTATTCACTTATTTTTTCTATTAATCATTACCAACCTCTCTTTCTTCTATCGTCTCTCCAAACACAGTCGAATTGAGCATTTTATTTTTGCTTTTTTTTGTTGTTATCGCAATTTCATCAATATTTGCCTTCTCTATTACGCTTGTTATTTATGTTTTTGCGATTTAGTTGCCGGCGTTGTTTGCTTCTTTTTCGGCAACCTTGAACTACATTTGAATGTGGCTAGAGTTACGAAGTGAGACGCATATATTTACATTAATGAAGGACTGACAGTGGAATGAAGCGAAATGCGAAATGAAGTTCACAAATCAAGATAAATTTTATTCAAATTTTTAAGCTGGAGTAATTTCAACAAGAAAAAATAATAAACAAAATTAAATTCAATAAAAAAAACCATAGCAAAAAAAAAAAACAAGAAAAAACGTTAACTTCGGTTGCACCGAAGCTAAATACCCTTCACAGTTGCATTTCTGTTAGTAACTATGTGTTCAGTTTGTATGGCAGCTATATGCTATAGTTAATTGATCTAAACAATTTCTTCGGAGATTACATTGTTGCCTTAGAAAATAATATATATCAAATTTCGTGAATATATCTTGTCAAATGTGAAAATTTTCCATACAAGCCCTTGACTCCGATCGCTCAGTTTGTATGGTAGCTAGATGCTATAGTTAACCGATCTGTACAATTTTCTTGGAGATTACATTTTGGCCCTAGAAAATAACCTATACCAAATTTGGTGAAGATACATTGTCAAATGTGAAAGTTTTCATATGAGAACTTGATTTCGATCGTTCAGTTTATATGGCAGCTATATGTTATAGTGGTCCGATATCGGCCGTTCCGACAAATGAGCAGCTTCTTGGAAAAATGACGTTTGCAAAATTTCAAAAGGATATCTTAAAAACTGAGGGACTAGTTCGTATATATACAGACAGACGGACGGACGGACAGACAGACGGACATGGCTAAATCGACTCAGTTCAACATACTGATGATTTATATATATACTTTATAGGGTCTCCGACGCTTCCTTCTTGGTGTTACAAACATCGTGACAAACTTAATATACCCTGTTCAGGGTATAAAAAGATGAGTTGATGACACACACAAGTTGATGATTCGTAACAGTGTTTGGAGATGTTCAAGCGTAATAAACCCGAGTTTATGCGACGATATGTGAAAATGAATGAAACGTGGCTCCTTCATTTCACTCCGAAGTCCAATCGAGAGTCGTCCGAGCGACGGCGATGAACCTACTCCAAAGCGTAGAAAAACGCAACAGTCGGTTGGCAGGGTTTTGGCGTCTGTATTTTGGGATGAGCATGGAATAATTTTTATTGACTACTTTGAGAAAAGAATGTCCAAAAATCACTATCTAATCACAGCGACTATTACATAGAGTTATTGAACCATTTGAAGGACAAAATAAACGAAAAAACCGCATTTGTAGAAAAGGAAAGTGCTGTTTCATTAAGACAATGCACCGTGTCAGAAGAATGATGGCAAAATCCATGCGTTGTGCTTCGAATTACTTCCACATTCACAGAGTTCTCCAGATCTGACTTCCAGGGACTATTTCCTATCCTCAGACACCAAAAATATACTCGAAATTTTCATCAAATGAAGAGTTGATCGCCAAGAGTGAGGCCTATTTTGAAGCAAAGAACAAATCGTGCTACAAAAATGATATCGAAAAGTGGGAGGGTTACTTTAATCAGTGTACGGATATCAGTCCTAAAAGGAACTGTGCTGAATAAAAAAACGAGTTTTGACAAAAACTATAGTATTTACTACGGTGGCCGGGGACTTTTCAATTGACCTGTTACTCTTTAATTATAGAGTTCTCATCTATGAGGCGCTACGAAAAGCCTTTCAACAATGGCTCCATAGCTGGCTATGACGAACTTCCAACGATTTTCACATCAAAGAAAAAATATACTGTTAACTCCCAGGAGCTATTCGGTGGTGTCTTAATACCTGTGGAGATCTATAAATTTTTTAAAATTAAATATAAATTCTATTCGGAAAACATCGTCCTGTTCTAATCATTTATATAGATTTAATAAAAACAACGTTTATTTTTACATTTTTTTTATAGTTTGACACACATGTGAAAATATCCGCAAGCCATTAACTAATTGTATTTGCATTCATTCAATTTCATTGTTGTCCATTTCGTTACCTTTCTAACTTCACTGGCAGATGTAGCTCCATCGCACAAGTTAGGTAAATACTTACGTTTACAACAAATTTCACTTTTACTTGAGCAATAAATGTTCCATTCTACCCCAAAACGGAGGGTTATACCAGGCAGCCGTAACAACTTCATGCTCCAGTTTATTTGGAAGAAAATAAGCCCTGTTGGAAAAATTAATATGAAGATGCAAACATAAGTTCTAATAATTGCACTCTTCAAGGCAACTCCCTATCGCCCGACTTCTTCAATCGACTGCTGGAGAAAATAATTTGAGCTGCAGAGCTGAATAGAGAAGGTACAATCATCTGCAAGAGTGTACAACTGCTGGCGTACCCCGATGACATCGATATCATTGGCCATAACAACCAAGTCGCGAAGCAAATGGGTCTGGTAGTGAACGAGGGAAAGAGGAAATAGCTCCTGTCATCAAACAAACCGTCGTCGCATTCGCGACTTGGCTCCTACGTCACTGTTGACAGTCATTACTTCGAAGTCGTAGATAATTTCGTCTATCTTGGAACCGGTAGTAACACCAATAACAAAGTCAGCCTTGAAATCTAACGCAGAACAACTCTTGCCAACAGGTGCTACTTGGGACTGAGTAGGCAATTGAGAAATAAAGTCCTCTCGCGACGAACAAAGATCAAATTTACACTCATCATCCCCGTCCTGCTATATGGGGAGAGACATGGACGATAACAACGTCTGATAAGTCGGCGTTACGAGTTTTCCAAAGAAAGATTATGTGGAAGATTTACCGTCCTTTGCGCATGGCGAATATCGTAGTCGATGAAACAAGATACATGATGACATTGGCATACATATATGTAGCTCAACGTATTAATATGCAGCGGCTTCGTTGGCTAGGTCGTGGAATGGATTAAAACACTCCAGTTCTGAGAGTAGTCGTCGCCATTCCCAGCGGGGGAAGGAGAGGAAAAGGAAGGCCTCCACTCCGTTGGAAAGACCAGGTGGAGAAGGACCTGCTACACTTGGCGAAAAGGAAGAACGACTAACGCACTGCTGTAAACTCGGCAATAACTGCATAAGCGGTGTCTGCACCAATAAAGAAGGGGAAATATATTTCTCCATGACTAACGAGCTTTTTGATCTGGTCACAAATTGAATTAAGGCAAGACAAAAACTGCCAGAATTTTGAATAAATTCCCTACAGGGATGTTTCTATAGTATACATGTATTTAGCAATTGTTTTTGTCACGACTAATCCGTATTTGCACTCTAAGTCACAGCCGTGTTTAACTGTTATTGTCTTCGTTGTTGTTTATTGTTGTATATGGGCGAAAAATTAAAACGACAGACATAAAACTTTTATTTTTATTTCGAAGGTAATAAAAAAAGAAACAAATAGCGAGTTGAAATCAAATCAAAAATACGTGGAACACACACACACACATATATATATGACTGTTGTTGGAATAGAATCGGCGAATAATTGAATTAAGGTAACAACTTTTATTGAGGAAAGTGTTGGTTCTAATTGCCGATTCAAAGATCTATGAGCCGAGAAGCAATTATCTTTTGACGATTCTGAGTGATCTCCGTTTTGATCCATGCACAGAAACTTCAAGAGATGCTCGTAGAACCTCGATTCAGTCGCAAGATTTGTAGTTGTCTTTGCATTTTATTCATTATTTAAAGTTTATACGACTCACTGAGGCCATTTTGTACGAGCTTCCAAAAGCTGTTCTGTTTCAATCTGAATGCCAAGCCGTCTGAGATTTCGCATGAATGGATAATAGTGTGAAAAGTAGATTTTGGAAAGTTTACAACGCAGAAACTACATCCTCATAGCTGAGTGGTATCAATGATAACTATCCCTCCGCGATAATAGGCGTATACACAGGCATAACGGCATTGTCCGCATGCTTGGATGGTATATGTATGTATATCAAACCACTGAGTTTCGGAGCCCAGCTGATTATATTATGTATAGTTTCGTACTTTTTTTGCTTATTATCGATAAATCAGATTCAAATGGCACCTCTATCCGATAATTCCTTCGCTAGTGCAACATTTCGACAAAAGTTTTAAGCTTTCTACAGATTTCCTTGACCTTACAACTCATACAATAACTAACCAGAAACAAAGAAGAAACAGTGCTTGAAAATCCTCATGTCGTCTCAACATATCTTGGTTAATGTTTTGTATGTATGAAGCGTTAGTATTTGCAAAAAAAGCTGAAACTTTTGCCAAATTACATCGAGTAGAGGTCGCAAAAGAGATAATTGTAGCTGATTCAGCAGACATACGTACTACTAACCAGATATTGGTTAGCGAATGTGACATCGGAACAATGGTACCTCAATATTGAGTCGAAACTAAAAATACCAAAATTCGCAGAAGGCACTTAAGCTCATCCCATCCCAGGCTTATAACGAGTGGAAAATTGGATTAAGTGTTGACAAGCTAATATGTGACTCAGATTTGTATTAAAATAAGTGAAAATGTTCATTTTTGTCAGTCCGGTTAAAATTTGAGCATACGGTACAAATACCTAAATATTAGTTATATATAATTTATGTAAATAATAGCCAATTTATATATGAGTTTCTATATAAAACAACACATATACATACACAGCACATATACCATTTAAAATTACCCACCACCAATGGGCACAACTTAAATTATTGGCTTTCTAATACCCAGCTCTATATTTAACTTATTATACTAAAAAAAAATTGTTGCATCTGTCGTTTTGAAATTTCGCTGTCAATCAAAAATGCAACAATAGTGACCGCAAACAAAAAACCAACAACGACCCCTGCATAAGCGAAAACCCACCATACCGAATGAATGGAAAAAATTCACTGTTCACCCACAATAAGGCAAAAAACTGGGTCACTCGACATACAAAGGCGGCACAAACAATTTTCCAGCAATTAATTAGCGAATTAGGCAATTTCATTTAGCAGGGTAATTTTTTGGTAATTCTTCAAAATTGGCTTTCATAAATGGTGGGAGTAAATCTAATCACTTTACGAGCTTTTGAAATCGAAAGCATTCAAGTTCATGTAAAAGTGGCTTCGTTTTATGAAGCTTACGCTTGTCAAATCTAATTACCGCTGTGTGCTGTTGTGACCTGTTAAAATTCTGCATATTTTTCTAAACAATAAAAATTAAGTTCAAGCGCAACTGTACCGCAGCCAGCAATAACTAAACACAATTATACATACAAACAAGCAACGTTTGCTTTCCACATTAACTGTACCTACAGATCTACTGCCACAGAGCGCCAACCACTTTTCGACTTGACTGTAGTCGCTTCAAGCCAACCCCAAAAATATGCTACAAAATAGTAAAGCAACAGCACATGAACGTACTGAACGTGTGGTGAAAGTGTCTACCCTTTAGGAAATTCGGAAAGCTAAGTACACACCACTTGATATATTTAATGTTGGAATGAAAGATATAATATGTCATATATTGTGGGAGAATAGCGGAGCCAAAATCATACAATTTATTTTTTTCTCTATAAATTCTTGCTTCTTAAAGGACTCTTCATAAGGTATTCCAAAAATGAATGAGAAGACTTCTTATTAATTACTTGTCTTTTCGGAAAGCATAAATGTTGAATTTGTTTATTGAATTAATGTAAAATCTAGTAAAAAAAAATCAAGTAGTAGCGCTACTCCCATATGAAACCTCGTCCCAATTGGGAAAAACTAGGAGAGTCGATTTTCACAAGCTTCTCTTGGGATTTTTTGTTTTTATCAGAAAACTCACTCAACATCGAGAGGAACAAATAGTAATCATTTGGCGATTATAAGGTGGATGGATAAGAAAATCTCAAACAGGTTCCTGGACTGTTTGTGGTCTGCCGTTGTGCTGATGGAACACAATTCTTCTCCTATCAAACAAAGCTGATCGCTTCTGTGTGATTGTTTCATTCAGATTAACCAGTTGTTCACTGTACTGATGCAAATAAAACTTTCGCCGTAAGGTGAGTAGATGAGCCAATCCCGCCAAATCAAAGCAAAACTTTCCCGACCATCAATCCTTGACAAAAGCTTGCGTGCAGCTTACTGCGATTCGATCATGACTGTTTTCGTTTGAGGTTTTTGTAAGTGACCAACCTTCCATCACCAGTAACTCCTCGCTTTATATCTGGGTCTACTTTGTTGGAATTCAGTAGCAGTTTGCAGATAGTCGACGAAGCTTTTTATGTTAACTCGTGTGGCGGCCTTTTTAGATTGAGCTTCTGTTTGTTTCCAGCCGTATTTAAATGGTTTCAAACTGTCCTTTATGCAATATTTAGCTCTTGGGCCATGTTTAAATGACTCAAGCATCTCCTCGCATGTATACACCACTCTGCCTGGCAAAAACTGGCGCACCCTAGGACAACACCACCACACTCTGCTAGCGATCACCGCAAGACGACACCATACGACATCAACCTAACAAAGAGGAATTGTATAATCGCCTACCGACAATTCGCACGTCAACATTCGTCACATAAACTTTGCTCATCAATTTTCCCGCTTATCCACATTAAATCGGATCAATCCTGCATGCTGCGTTCGACAATTTATTCGACCGGGATTCTGCATATCGTCTAATTTCCATCTGGATTCGCTTCATTTATTCGATCGTATCTTGGCATATAGCGAATGCCTTTATATACATATTTATCATACATTTTTATTGTTAAATGAGAAGTGTCAAAAATTAATCTTTTTAATTAAATTAAATTGCATTGAAAAATTTAAAAGTATTTTTCCTGACCCCCGTCTAAACAGGCCATTCAAAATAGAGCTTGCAGGATGGAGCCATGTGCAAACTTTAACACAAGTGAGGGAGCGAACGCCATTCACTTATTAGTAATCAGAAACGATTCTTTTACATATGGCTCAATAAGCTCATAACTTCTGGTCTTAGAAAAAGTATCCTTTAAGCAGCCACAAAACAATCGTTCGTAGGCGAGCTAAAATGAGAAGGCCAATCATCCCTCCCAGGGTTGTGGGCTGGGTTTGGGACCTGCCACGCAAATAAAAACACTACCAATAAAAAGAAGAAAACAAAGTCTTTGACGAATAGGTATTTGTGGCATTTACTACAGTGGCCATATAAAGGATCACAAATTCGGTGTGGAATTCGTGGTGGGAAAGAGACTCCGTGGCTGAGTCCTGGCATTCACCAAGGTAAATGAACATCTAGCTACAACTCGAATCAAAGCAAAGCCTCTTCAACATATTGCTGATTTGCGCCCACACCTCGACGGAAGAGAAGGACGATGCGACCAATGTGCGCTTGGATCGCAGCTATGAGCACTGCCTTCGCCACGATAACAAAAGCGTAATGTATCTTTGACATAAATCGAAATTGACGAAACCAAAATTGTAACAGAATCAGAACTAAGAATAAACACTATTCAAATCTTTAACCGCCTGGTCTGGTTTTCGATTTATTGAAGGAAAATCGTAATGTGTGGGCTTTTTGCTGGTGTCCGTCTTTGACACGTGACAATACTGAGTCAGTCAATCGCAAAACTGTCTGGAAGATTTTTTAAGTACGAAATCTACTCTTTCTAATGTCAGATAGCGGAACCCGTGAGAAACACATTACTAAAGCCATCTACTGGAAATGTAATGAACTTCTTTTTACTAGACCTTATAAGTAACTAATTACGATAATATCTGTTATCATATCCGAATATACTAGACGGTACGTATATACCATACTATAAGTCAACGAAACGTGGGTGAGGTCACAATAAAAATTACATATACCGAAAATTTAAAATATTCTCGTCCTTTACAGTTATAAAAATCATCATGAAATTGAAAAAACTTAAAACCTTGCGATCTTGGGACCGTTTAGGTGCAAGCCTGATAACTTCTAAACTATCGCAGAAGCTTGACCATAAATCTCCTAACATACTTAATTTCCAGTTTCCCGTTTGCCAAAATGACAGTGCAATTAGTGAAACAGTATTTTTACACTCAATTTTCCTGCAGGGCACTTTAAAAGCCAGCAATCGAGTTGAGTAAGTGAAGCAAGCAAGCAAAAGCAACGCCAGCGACTTTCAAAACAAATGTTCACAAGTTAATTTTACACATTCACATAAGCACTTACACATGTATAAATGTTGCCTACTGTTGCAGTGAAGAAGAAAGCACGCCACGCACACCCACCCCCTCGGTCAGCGTACGCCATTTGGGCGCACGTGTCAAACACGCAATCTAAACATGCGAAAATTAATATTTGCGAAAGTTGGAAAATGATAAACAATCAATGCAGTAATAATCATAACGACAATGAGATGTCAGCGGTAATAACTACAACAACACAAGTTATTGGCGCAACACTCAACACGTTAAACATTGAACAGCAACAACCAAGCACTTGATGCTTACAAACATACTCACATACATGCATACATAGGAGTAAACATATACGTATACGTGCCCAATTTCATTAACAACAACATGTTGCACGAACTGAAGCACTACTGTGCGAACTCTGAGGATAATCACCATAATCGTTGCTTCAGCGTGTGTTTGCATATTAAAAATGCTGCTCGCGGGACGGGGCGCCGTGGATCAAATTAAAATAGAAGCTTCTTTCTTCATTTCGCGAAATTATGAAAATTATTGAAATTTGCATATTTGGTAATCATCAGCAATCACATACATACACAAACATATAAACCAGCAGCACAACCAACGTCTTACTCACATCTATGCAAATATTTATTTTTTTTTTTCAAATATAGTATGCTCAGGGGAATCAAAATTTACATACTATATGTTTATCAGATCATTCTCATATCTTTACATGTGTCAATAATATTGAATGGTCTATCCATTTTTCACTGTTTCCATCCTTCCAAAAGACCATCTAACTGTTTTTTTAAATTTATGGTGCAGAATTATTTCACCAATTTTTTTTTTTTTTTTTTGGTATATTGAAAGATATATTTATTACAACTTGAGCATATCAAAGAACAACATTTCATTAATACTTTGTGAATTTTTAATAAAAAATTCTTGAAAACTATGTAAGTCATTGGCAGCTGGTTTCCGAAGGCACTGCCCAAAAACGCCTTCTCGCAGTGGTCAGCACAACAGACAAGGGATTCATCTCGAATCAAAAAATCGAAAGTCATCGGTTAGTGAATAAGTATAGCTCATGAATAATCGAAGGGTTTGGAAAAAAATTAATTTTTGTATAGTTGCAAGCAAAACGGTATGATCTTAGATCTATTTTTCACCACAATAGCTTTGAAAAAAATATTTGTAAATTATCCTATTTAGAAGAACTGAGAAAAATTTCAATAAGATCGCTTCACTAGTTTCTGAGAAATCGTAACCACCGACTTTGAATGAGAAAACCACGATCACAGATTTAAGGGGTCAGTAGGGTAATCTTAAAAAAAATTTTTTGTTCCCTAATACCCTCAGAATTAAGGGGGTATTCTACTCTAGAATTTAAAAAAATTCGATTTTTTTCATATATTTAAAGTTTAGACTTTCAAAAATATGACCTTGGAAGGATTTTTCAAAATTCGACTTATTTTCGGAGATACAGCCGATTTTGTGAGGTGGCGTCCGTGTTCATTAGAATTGTCTCCTAAACTTTAAACGCGTTTTTCTCGAAACTACTTTTTTCCACGCCGTACCGACATTATCTCAAGTTCTATACAACCGATTTACTAGAAATTTTGTGTGAACCTTCCTTATATAATCCTTTATCGTTTCTACCAGCATCGTGTCAAAATTTTTGATTTCAATATTTAAAAAAAATTCAGGAATTTCAAAAAAAGCATAAAAAATGATTTTTATTTTCAGGCAGTCGCCATTTTTCAAAAAAAAAAAAAAATTTCGTGTTCCCGGACTATAACAGCATCCTTAGTGATTAAGAATTTCTTTTGATTTTTTTTTTCAGACCACCAGGAGAGTCAGGATCAATGTCACCAGGATGCGCCAATTTTTTTTACACCTGTCTCTCCCCCTCCCCTCTAATTATTTAAATTTCTAATATTTTTTTGTAAAATTTTTTTCTGTATTCTTAAGATATCAATAAAAACACCATAAAAAAATGGATGGTAAAAATGTTTTTGGTTTTTTTTTTAAATAAAATTCAAAGAACTGTCCAAATTTTGATTTCTAGAGTAGAATACGCACTTTACGTTTTGAAAAAGTTTTCTGTAAAAAAAACATGGGAAAAATTAAAAAAAAGAACCTCTAATTACTTTTTTATTTATCAATATTTTTCCTGATTCTAGTAGCGACGATAACCATTCATGTACTTTTTAAGAATAAATTGGGGTTTTCTGTTTCAGATGATACAAAATGAGAAATCGTGTCCGCCAGTGAAAAAACGCTTCTTATTCACCCAGCCATTTCTCAGACAGTTGTCATCAAAAAATTCGGAAAAAATGTGTTTATGCACTCCACGATATACCTCATGATGTGTGAAAAAAGTTCTATTGTAGATTATAAATTTCTATGAAAAAAAAATGTCAAAAAACAGGCCAAATTACCCTACTGACCTCTCAAATAGACGACCGCTCCATCCTGACAAACCGCTCTCCCAAAGGTTTTATCCCCCATATTTTTTCGCGATTGCCAAGAAATTTTTGGGAAAATATTTTAGCCGTATCAAAGTATTAAAAAAAATAAAAATCGATTTTTTGAATTCACAAAACCCACGTAACCTTTCAAAGGGAACACCTAGTTTGACAGCCTAAAAAATTAGTATCCCAACTAATGTATCAACTTTATATATTATGTATTAGAAAAAATTAAATTTGTTTAAGAAAAAATTAAATATTTTTTCGTGTCACACACGAACTCCTACGGCGCTAAAAAAGGTGAACCCCTCCGGTACTCTCCATGAATGAAATAAACAATGAGTGGCGTCCGATCAAGTACAATAGAAAAAAGCTCAAATAAAGACAAAGGTGAAGCGTTTAAAAAAGGGGAAATCTAACAAAATTTTAGTTTGATCTCCATGTGTCAATTAGATTGTGTTGACAGCTGTTTGGTTACCATCTAAACAATTTATCTAACAATTTTTCCAATGGTATCACGGCTACGAAATCGTTGAAAATGTTGTAGAGGTATTTTGGGGAGACTTTCTTATTACGATTCCACGTAATTGAGTTGAGGAAAAATGGATCAAGCGTTGGCATGTTAGTATTGGCTCAGGATCTTATTTTGAAGGAGACGAAAAGGATATGGATTTAAATACGTGAAATGTATTTTTGAAAGCTTTTGATGTATTCGTGAATACATATATAGGAATAAGAATATGAAACAGATAAATACATAGGAATAGGAATAAGAGTAGGAAACAGATAAGTTCTTTTCAATGAAAGTACTTAGTTTACCAATGTATGTATGTATATACAAATAATGCCAAAACATCAACATACCATCCCCTGTATTCTCTCCACTCTTTATATGGGGGAATAGTAACAAAATGTACTCGTATGTGTCGTGCACTGAATATTTCAATAAGTAAATTCGTTGTTTGATTCAAATCGGTTTGGATTGAGAAAATATTTTATGTCCACTAAATTATGCCCTTACCGTTTCTCAATTGTGGTATTGTGAGAGTCCTTCAAACTTATTTCAAGAGCCCTTGAAATCATGGCACATTTTATGCCTTCTTAAATGAAATGAAACAAGCATCCAAATGTACTTTGAAGCTGCCAATAATTGTCTTTCTATTCTTTTGAAGCGCTTTCTGCCAAGTAAGGTCTATAAAATATTTGTTATCTTAGGTATTAACGTAAATCGGACTTTCTTTTGAATAGCATATCGGAAGCTACGTCGCACTGAGTACAAGTCTTTATAATCGCCTCCACTTATTATGCACGGCCTTCGGTATCTTCACCAAGTGACTTTTTATGCTTCAATGGACCCATGTTTCATTCCGTGAAACGGATTTTTCAGAAAACAGAAAAAAGTCATCGGAAATCAAATCTGTCGATTACACTGGCTGAGCGATGACTCCCATTTCGTGTTTGTGCAAAAAGTCAGTCACAACCATTCTAGAATGTGTTTAAGCTCATTAGCAAAAAGTTAATGAATTTTCTTCACACAAATCCGGTAATTTACAACGAATTTTTTCACGCTTCAAGACGGCCAAGTGTATTTCTTATTGACCATTTGACCCTGTGAAATTAATTCAGCTAAGCCACACCGAATTCGACATGATTTTTTTGATTTCGGATCTGCATTGTTGGACAGCTTTGATGTCAAAGCTATGCATCCAAAAACCCAGGACTCCAGTAACAATGCGTGTGATGAATGTAAGGTCCTCAGTCAAGCATCTCGTTTGCGTCCTTCGACGTCGTTATTTCGACAAACTCAGCAATTTTTATGCGAGACTAGCATTGACAGCGACACAATATCCAAAATATTAAACAAAATGTGGTGAGCTCATCCATCAAGATCCTCTGCTATCTCTCTGATGCCAGCAGGAAGATTTTCATGCACTGTTTCTTTGACTTTTTGATATTATTTATCGTCTCTAAAAGAGGTAAATCGATGACTCGCCTGTGCAAAATTTCGATAACTTCACGATCTTCACAGAACACTGTGTACCAATCAACTACTTGTGTCCGTGATAAAGCAAACTCCCCAAAATACATCTTCAACGATTCCGTAGCCAGGGAATTAAAAAATTCATCTCGGCCAAAAAATGGAATTAATTCGTGAACATTTTCGTGCGATCATTTTTCACAACTTTCGACGTGGATTATCACGACAAGACTGCATCGATGAACTAAAATCTTTGTGTGGCTATGAAGCACCATCTTATAGTACTGTGAAAAACTGGTACAACGAATTCAATCGTGGCCGACGCTCGCTCAAAGACGAATTCCGTGAAGATGGTCCGAAAACCGCCGTTGTGCCAGAAAACATCGATGCCGTACGTGAACTGATAATGCAAGACCGTCGTGCAACATACCTTCAAATAGAGGCATGCCTATGTATTTCTCCCACCAGCATGCATTCGATATTGCATGAACACCTGACCGTAAAAAAGGTTTGTTCTCGTTGGATCCCGCACAATTTGACAATCGCTCAAAAAAAGGCTCTGTGGATTGGTGTAAAGAAATGCTGAAAAAATACGATCGCGGTGCTTCAAAAGACGTTTATAAGATCGTCACAGGTGACGAATCATGGATCTATGCGTATGAGCCCGAAACAAAACAGCAATCGACCGTGTGGGTCTTCCAAGACGAGCCAAATCCAACGAAAGTTGTTCGTGGAAGAAGAACTTCGAAGCAAATAGTCGCTTGTTTCTTCGGCAAAACTGGTCATGTGGCGACTGTTCCGCTTGAGTAACGTAGGACGGTCAATTCTGAGTGGTACATCACCATTTGTTTGCCTGAAGTCTTCGGAGAAATTCGAAAAACGAAAAAGAGAAGACGAATCACTGTGCACCATGACAAAGCGAGCTCTCACATATCGGCTCAAACCAACGCCTTTTTGACCGGCCAAAACATCGAATTGATGGGTCATCCGCCGTACAGACCTGACTTGGCACCCAATGACTTCTTTTTATTCCCACACATCTAGAAAATAATGCGTGGTCAGCGATTTTCGTCGCCAGAAGATGCTGTTGAAGCATTCAAAAACCATGTTTTGGAGGTGTCTCAATCGGAGTGGAAAAAGTGCTTCGAAAATTGGTTTGAGCGCATGCAAAAGTGTATAAATCTTGATGAAGAATATTTTGAAAAACAATAAAACCGTTTTCGTTGATAAATATTCCTATTTTCATTATTAGGCCAGAAATATATATAGCAGCCCTCGTAACTCTAGTCAACAGGTGCTACTTCGGACTGAGTAGACAACTGAGAAGTAAAGTCCTCTTTCTATGAACAAGGACAAAATTCCACTATAATATAAGCGGTGTCTATGCCAATATTTTTGAAGATTGTATATTTCAACAAGAAGTTTTTGAAATAAAAAAAAAATGAGGGGGGCACCAGTTATTCTCGGAAAGAATAACCAATAATCATAGAATCAGAATTAGAAGACTGATCCAATTATGAGTTATAGTTCCAGCGAAATTATGGCAAATATTGAAAAAAAAAAACTGTTAACCAACAGAGCTTTTGAAATCTCGATGCTCAAAGAACTGATTCTAATTTTGTAAGAACTTGATAACAAATTTGCGTGTTTTAAAGCAGTCACTGATATCCAAGTATCTGGCGAAGAGCTTACTGTTATTGCTTTTTTCATTGGCATTTGACATGATGTCAGTAAATGAAATCTGTAGTTACCGAGAAGTTCTACTACACTTTCCTTTGCTAATAACAACGGAACTGCTTGATTTTCATAGAATTTTCCTAATATTTCTATTAACAGTTTACAAATTGAGAAATTGATTTTCGTAAACTCACAGTCCTAAAAGCAATTACTGTTATTCAAAGCCTCAAACTGATCACTACCTCCCAAAACAGCAACAATCTATGCAATTTATAAAAAAACTAAGTAAATTACTAAAGTAATAACTATGTGTGGAGCAAGTGAGGGATGGTACAGTCCACGTAGGCCTAGTTATTGACATACGCTCGACTAGGCGAGGCAACCATTTAACCCCATTAAAGACACATAAAATGTTTATGGCAATTCGCGGATTGTTAAACAGCACAACGAACGAAATCACACACAAATCGTTAGAGAAATGGAAAATACGCACATACCCCAGTCCTATAGAAGCCATTTGCTATGAGCGCTTTAGTGGGCATAAATAAAATATGTATGTATGTATGTATATGTATGGGATGTTTATAGTCCATGTAAGATTATATGCGCTTAAGTAACTGCTGTAAGTTCGATGTAAAGTAAAGACGTAGATCCTTAAAGGCATACGGAGGAGCTTTGGATTTCCACTTTCAAACACATACAATTCTTGAAAGCATTCGTAGGTAAGAAAATTACTTATTTTTCCTATTGTTAAGAATTTTTAATCGCTCACAGCAAGCGCCGCATAACAAAAGCGTACGGTACATATTTACGTTTCTGCCATTGTAAAATGAATTATTTAAATTTGTTCGACACATTACACAAGCAGCAACTTTCAATTCAAATTCATGCCAAGGATCAGCGAGGCTCAATGACTTTTGTTTAACTCAAAAGCGGGTTTTCAACGAAGAAAATGAGCTGTGTGCCCATTGTGAGGGAAAAGCGCGAAGCAGGAAAAGCAAGAAATAATACAATTTCACATTTGCGGTACTTGTGAATTTACATATGAATGCAAAAGGTGAAATACTCATACCAGCTATGTAACTACTATTATACTCGTTTTTATTGTGTTCCAGTCAAGAATTTCCCCTCTCACAGGAACCGCGATGGATTAACTCTGGTTCACTGGTATACAAATACATATGTGTATGTATAAAGGTTTGTGTGTGCTCTTTTTCAAAGGGATGAATTCGTGTGGGGTTTTCCTTACTTTTTCGCGAGGCGTTTAATTTGTGTCGTAATGAAAAATTCCTACAGTTCAAATTAATAGGAATGATTTTTCTTTTGTTGCCAACAAAATTTATGCTTACACTCGTGTGTAGTTAAAGGTAGGAAGTCATCCATCTTGAGGTTGTTGCCGAAGAGCAACGAATTCCGAAAACGCGAATAATTGTTCAATTGTCTGGAAAATGCATAAATTATAAAAAAAAACCATAGGTATGTACGTATGTGGTTGGTGAAATTTCTTCCACAACGATGCCAAATATTATAGCCAGTTAGAATTCAATCCTCAGAGATTCCGTATGCAAAGCCTTCCCTTCGACTAACTGAAAACTAGGTTAAATTAGAATATTTTCAGATTGGTTTTGACAGAGTAGACAAGCTTATCTTCTCAAATAGTAGGGTCCTTCGTCCCACAAGCTGTTCAGCCTTACATTTTGCTGTCATTCCACTATATTTTGAAGAGCACTAGAGAGGTCTCAAATATTTTTCTAACCAACTGTGGCGCTGTAATCACAGACCCGAAAGATATGGTTGCCACTTCAGCCTAAAGTTAAATGCTTCTTCACAAATGGATCAAAGCTTGGGTTGGTGGAGAGATTTACTGTCAGCAGGTCTCTATCAACTCCAGTTTCAGACTTTCTGTCTTCCAGGCCGTGGTTGCAACCATTAAGATAGCAGTAGATTTAATGGTCTGGAGTGCAGTCTCCTTCAGAATAGTGACCATCCACTCAGATAGCGATACCAGACCTGAACTCATTAAACAGTGCGTTGAGAGCTGGTCAAAGAGGGCCTAACCTCGCTATCCATAGCATCGAGTGTCTTTTCGATAAGACTGGTGTGAGTGCCAGGCGACAGCGGAAACGTAGGAAACTGTAATGCTGATGAGCTAGCAATAAGTGGTACCCTAGTACCGCTATCGTTATGTCGCAAAAGCATTTTGGCCCAATATCGATCGCAAGAGATTTAGTGCTCTCTTTACCAACTGTGGCGCTGTGTGAAAGGTCAGCTTCTCCATAGTTTGCCGGCCATTGGCGTCCACGCAGTAAGGCTGGGAATCTTAACAGACGTCATCTGCAGAAGCTGTGTGGAAGAAGATGAAGTGGAAACAATCAACAGTGTTGGGTACACTTCCTGCTTGACTGTCCCGCGATTGGGAGGTCAAGACCTAAACACCTGGGAGCGCATACCTTCAGAGATCACACCGAGCTGGTGAGAGTAGCAGTTAAACGCCTGTGTCAATTTGTATTGGCTAATTCCATTGTGTATCTTCCTAGCATGATGCCTTGGTATTAGAATTTGTCTGATGAAATTTGAGCCGGACTAACACTAATTTGGCTGACTTGATCTTCAGCGCCTTCAGTGAATAATTATTTTTATTTTGGTTTCGGCTAATTTTGGCGCTACATTCGCAAGATTATTGGACTATTTCGATGTCATATTCTTAAACCTACGTCCCTCTAGCGTCAAGCTTTGTCAGGCATTCCTTTCATGACCTCCACTCGACGTGGTTATTTCAAAAGACTCCGGTATTTTGGTACGAGTCTAGGTAACCAGAAAACTGCTCAAAATGTGTAGAGTCGATCCATAAGAGATGTTGAAAGCCTATGCTAGGTCTTTGATGACAATGCAACGTTTTTTCAGTCACTAATTCCTTAACTTTTCCGATTCTTTTGCCATTAACAGAGGTGGATGGACGACATAAATTTTCTAAGAGACCTTCGCTGAATGCTTCGTGCCACTTATATACTTGCGTTAGTGATAAAGTAGACCCTCTAAAATATTTCTGCAAGATTTTCAATGATTCTTTATCCGGGATTCCTTTGAACACACGATATTTCAAGTAAACTCGTTGTTCAACTTTTTTCCACAGTAAATATCGCCACCTGTTCGACATCGCTTGGCTCTATGGGCTATTGAAAAGTTCCAAGAACCAAATTCTTTTCAGCGATGAGGCCCATTTGTTGATGAGCAAGCTGAAGAGATTCAAGAGCTGCAATTTCATTCAGAAAAACAGCCGTTTGGTGTGGTTTGTGGGCCAGTGGAATCATCGATCCATATTTCTTCAAAAATGATGTCGGTGAGA
The DNA here is from genome assembly GCA_037783105.1 of Bactrocera zonata. Taxonomy (NCBI): domain Eukaryota; kingdom Metazoa; phylum Arthropoda; class Insecta; order Diptera; family Tephritidae; genus Bactrocera; species Bactrocera zonata. Next base: position 37,714 of record JBAWJQ010004254.1, read on the forward strand.
ACGTAACCGTCAATGGTGACCATTATCGCCCCATGATAACTGACTATTTGATGCCTGAAATTGAATCTCGTGCTCTCGGTGACACTTGGTTTTAACAACACGTCGCCACTTCTCACAAATCTTATCAATCAACAGATTTATTGAGAGAACTCTTCGGTGAGTATAAATTTTCACGCTTTGTGCCGGCCGATTGGTCACCAAGATTATGAGATGGCACCCCGTTAGTATTTTCCGATGGGGATATGTAAAGTCTAAAGTCTTTGCGGACAATCGCGCTTCAATTTAGGCCTTCGAACAAAAAATCACTCGTGTTATTCGCCAGTTACTGGTCGAAATACTCCAATGAGTCATAGCAAATTGAACTTAAGGGCTGGACCATATGAGACGTGCCGCGACCAAAATTTAATAGAGATAATCTTCATTTTCCATTAATAGGGTCCTCGAAACTGATCAAGGATGCACCACTGTATTCCGCTGCTTAATCTAAACTCCACTGTCTACGACAGTCCCGGTAGCAATACCAGTAACGTTAGCGGTCGGTAATTTTGGTTAGAAATACTAAATGGAGGCGAACTTGTCTTCAATTTGAATCACAGGCTGATAGCTTAAGTAACGCTGACCTGCTTTACGGACTATGACACTCTCTCGTTCAAAATTGCTTGGACCACCACCATCCAAATAAAAAGAAAAGATTTTCCGATAATGGTGCATGAAATGAACGCAAATTCTAGCCCGTAATAATCCAGCCAATGCAAAAATAAAAAAACCTAATCTCTTTACAAAGGTAATAATAATGAAACGGAAAATGCCAAGAAATGAAATCTCTACGCACATGATTAACTTCAATTATCGGATTGAACTGTTATTCGTCATGTGAGGCATATCATATATAAAAATATGTATGTATGTATATTACTTGCAAGGGTATTATGTCCACGAAGAAACAGTTCGACGGATATACGTCACAATTACGACGCATTAAACGAAATCAATACGCCGGAATGACTTCGTTGCTATTTAATCAACTTCGCATCCGTCGGCATACACTAAACTATTATTCCCTTAAACGCGTTTTTTCGGCCTCGATTTCTTATATTAAACAACAAAAAATGGAGAAAACACATAAAAATGCAAAAAGGACAAGAAGGGACCAACTGCTACTTCATTGATTACCGATTAAGCTGCATAAATACACAACAACAAATGAATATGCTTTGCGGAGTAAACTAAAATTCCCCAGGGATAGCGGAGACTGGGTCGCGGTCATGTGCTGCGCCATAACCATCATCATTATATCGACTACATTACATATTGGCCGGAGTGAGTGCATTGTCCAGCTCATCAACTACACACAGTCCGTCCATCCATCCGTCCATCAGCGTAACCATCTTAGCCGTCAGCGTAAGCGTGCGGGAACTCTCAATGGCAACACAATCAAAAAATTAAAATCTCTTTATGTGCGCTGGCTGCCAGCCTCGACGCTGATTGAATGGTGTGTCCATTGTGCGGTGAGTGGTGAGTGGTGACGCAGACCAGTCGATAACAATCCCTAATACGCGCCGCTTGTTGTTGTCAACAAGTTGATGAACAGGCGGCGGAAGCAAACAAGTCATCTAGATGGAAATTCGTCGCTCCACGCGCCCTTCGACCACAGCCGTTTGTTTACGTGGCACATAAAAAGCAGGCGCTCGTAAACTCACACATGTGCGACCGTTTGCCCAGGCGGTCATCAGCTCAGCTCGAGCTCGAGCTCACAAGAAAATTGTATGTTAATATATTTATTATCCTTTATATGACGCTCACATATTCGCGTTTCGCATGATTTCCCGGCTTTCCTGTTTCCCTGTTTTGCATGACTGCGTTTAAGGCCAATGAATATCGCAACGGAATAAACATTTAATTGATGAATTTATAAGAATTTCTCCAGCGGAGTCGTAAAAACATCGGACAGCCATGAACAACAAACTATTTTTTTTTACCTAACCCCTCTTTCATAAGCCTCTCCAGCAAGTCCGGCGAGTGCGTAATTTAATTAAGACGCATTGGTGCGTTTCCATTTTTTTCATCTTTTTTCCTAGCAACGCATTTAATCTTCAATCCGGTTATAAAATCGTCAACATTCTTCTCATGCGGTTGTGACCGTCTTTTCAATGACCCTGAAATTTTTGTATGTTTGAGTGTGGGACTGTGTGCTCGAACAATAGCAACTTCACACCTATTGTCTGCTCTGCGGTCCTCTTGCGTGCTGTCGTATTGTGGAATTGTCTTTTAAGTCGGCTTAATTGAAATTTTGAAGTGTCTCTTTGGAAAGTTCAAAGGTGTCTACGCATCGATAAGAGTTTTCGTGTCACACCTGGTGAGTTTGGCCATTTCATTTTTTATTTAAGAGGTCTTCATGTTGAGAGGTAATCGTTTTGAGGTAATTACGTTTTAAATTTTATATTTCTTCATTTTGTAATTCAGCGCCAGAAACGCACTCGGCCGTTTTTGGTAACCAGCAAATAATTTTATATCAATCTCATAATCTATTGAAAGAGTGTCTCATGAAACTAGCAGATATCAGTAGAAAATTGCTCTGTCACAAGATGGAACCTTGAAAGAAGAAGCAAAAATTCGTAATTGTGTAACTAAACTCCATACAGTTCATATGGAAAAGAAAGACGATTCAAAGTGGCTATTATAGCCGAAAACATCAAAATTTCATAGAATACTTTCGAACCCCCATAAAGTGAGGTTAAATAAGCAAACTGATACTTTTGGTGATATCAAAAAGACGTCCATATGTTAACTGAATGCTCGATACCCTATCAGTTTTTTACAGTACTAGCCTTAAATTGTATACACTCAAAGCTTCAGGACATTCCGTCGAATCGTTCATTAATTATTGTTCCCAACGTGATGATACCTCCGCCACTACGCAGACAACACTTTGAAGAAAAACATTGCGACAATCATGAAATTATGTTGAATAACCACAAAATATAATAAATCAGTTATGGTAATGTCATCGAAATTTTAAAGGAAGCCTTGGGTCATATCATTCATGAAATAAAAAGCTTTACATGAGATGGATCCCGCTTTTTTGGAACATCTCGATCATTTATGGTAGTTTAAATAATTTATAAGCTTGTCTCTCGGCACCAGATTTGTCATATTTCTCCCAGCGCCTATTTCCTCTTTCCCTGACTCTATAAGACTGTCGGTGGATACAGATTTCACTGAAATATGGAAGACATGGTGGAAGCAAACGCCAGTAATAAAGGCTTCGAAGCTTCATACTATAGAGTTGGTAATACAATGTTAAAGAACTATTACAACAAATGCGTTCATATAGATGAAGACTTTTTTCGAAGAATACAGCAGGGTTTTCGTTAAAAAAGCTCTTTCCTTTTTAAGCCCATTTTATAACCTGAAACCTCGTTATTTCAGCATTTATAAAAACTATTTAGATCAATCAGTTTGGAAGGCACCTAGTATATATGTTAAAATGGTCCGATATGAACAATTTCTTCAGAAACTATGTTTATAATAATCTATCCCAAATTACGTGTAGATACTATGCCAAATAATAAAGATATCTCATTTTAGTTTTTCTCAAGTTACAGCTTGCAGGGACGGACAGACGGAGAGACAGCCACCCGGATTTTAACTTTTCTCGTCATCGATATATCTTCCTCAGTTTTAGGCGCTACGTACAACCGTTAGGTGATGTACTATTTTGCCAAGTAGGCAGGACTGCCGTTAATTACTATACCAAATACGAAGGATTTGTCTCAAATCTTGTATTACTATCCAATTTTCGTCTGCGGACTCTTTGCGAATGGTTCAGTTCTATCAAAAACACAAGAATACGAGTAGGACAAAGTCTTCAAAGACGGTCGGAAGATCGTTGAAGACGTGCCTCGTTCTGGATGATCTTCGACCTTTTTAACTGATAAAAATTTAAAAAGTAAAGGATGTGGTTCATTAAAATCGTCAGGCAAGTGTTAGCTCGGCATCTCTCGCGAGTCCGTTCGAATGATGTTGGTGGATATTTTGGGTATGAAACACGTACTCGACTCGTCCCGAAAAAGCTGAATTTTTTTAAAAATGAGTATCGTAAACAGGTTTCTTTGGACATGCTGCGGTCATGCGAATACCGTTCCCACATTCACGGAGAGCATTATAACTACCGATGAGATATGGGTTTATGAGTTTGACATGCAGACAAATCAACAATCATCGCCAAAGCCGCCAAAAAAACAAGGTGATGCTCATCGTTTTTTTTATATTCGTGATTTGGAGCGTCATTAATTTGTAAGGGAAGGACAAATGGACTATAAGGAATTCTATTTGGCCGTATTGAGGCGTTTTCGTGAGAACATCCGTCGAAAGCGATCGGAATGGTAGAAGAAAAATCAATGAATTTTACACGAAGATAATCCACCATCGAGCATCGAGCCACAATTGTTCCGGTTTTAAAGCCAAAAACGCAATGAATACCATCGATTAAAAACTTTAACTTTTTGGATGGCACATGGCACTACGAAAACTTGCTTTATGGGAGTCGTCCAACCACTTCTGTCGATAACATCGAAAAAGTTTAAGAAATGCTTGAACATCGTATTGACATTTGAGAGATATATAGTAAGTAGATCTCAACATCTCTTATGGATTGACTCAACACATTTTGGTTAGTGTTTTGGGGAAGAAGCGGTCAATGCTAAGAACCTGAATCTTTTGGAAAGACGACGTCGACTAGGGGTGTTTGAGAGAAGCATCAGAATGTAGCTTCTTTGTAAAATATGGTCGGACGAAAGCATGCCCAACGATTGGAATTTAAGTGTGCTATGCCTAATCCACAAAAAGGGAGACCCCACAATCTGCGCCAACTACCGTGGGATTAGCCTCCTCAACATCGCATATAAGGTTCTATCGAGCGTATTGTGTGAAAGATAAAAGCCCACCGTCAACAAACTGATTGGACCTTATCAGTGTGGCTTTAGAACTGGCAAATCAACAACCGACCAGATATTCACCATGCGACAAATCTTTGAAAAGACCCGTGAAAGGAGAATCGACACACACCACCTCTTCGTCGATTTCAAAGCTGTTTTCGACAGCACGAAAAGGAGTTGCCTTATGCCGCGCTTATGTCTGAATTTGGTATCCCCGCAAAACTAATACGGCTGCGTAAGCTGACGTTGAGCAACACCAAAAGCTCCGTCAGAATCGGGAAGGACCTCTCCGAGCCGTTCGAGACCAAACGAGGTTTCAGACAAGGCGATTCCCTATCGTGCGACTTTTTCAACCTGCTTCTGGAGAAAATAGTTCGAGCTGCAGAACTCAACAGAGAAGGTACCATCTTCTATAAGAGTGTACAACTGCTGGCGTATGCCGATGATATTGATATCATCGGCCTCAACACCCGCGCCGTTAGTTCTGCTTTCTCCAGACTAGACAAGGAAGCAAAACAAATGGGTCTGGCAATGAACGAGGGCAAGACGAAGTATCTCCTGTCATCAAACAAACAGTCGTCGCACGCGCGACTTGGCACTCACGTCACTGTTGACAGTCATAACTTTGAAGTTGTAGATAATTTCGTCTACCTTGGAACTAGCGTAAACACCGCCAACAATGTCAGCCTAGAAATCCAACGCAGGATAAATTTTGCCTATTAGCAATTTTGGTGCTACTTCGGACTGAGTAGGCAATTGAGAAGCAAAGTCCTCTCCCGACAAACAAAAACCAAACTCTATAAATCGCCTGCTATATGGTGCAGAGGCTTGGACGATGTCAACAACGGATGAGTCGACGTTGCGAGTTTTCGAGATAAAAGTTCTGCGCAAGATTTATGGTTCTTTACGCGTTGGCCACGGCGAATATCGCATTCGATGGAACGATGAGCTGCACGAGATATTCGACGACATTGCCATAGTTCAAAAAGACAGCGGCTACGCTGGCTAGGTCAAGTTGTCCGGATGGACGAAAATACTCCAGCTCTGAAAGTATTCGACGTAGTACCTGCACTCCGTTGGAAGGACCAAGTGAAGAAGGACCTGGCTTCGCTTGGAATATCCAATTGGCACCACGTAGCGAAAAAAAGAAACGTCTGGCGCGCGGTTGTTAACTCGGCTATAATCGCGTAAGCGGTGTCTACGCCAATTAAGAAGAAGACCATCCCAGCCTAGGCTTATAACAAGTGTAGCATTTCTTTGTCAGTCCGGGTCAGATGTGATCAGATCCGTTTTATGACGCAAATAGAATATCTACGCAAAGGCAATTAGCGCAGGTTAGAGTCTTTATTGCTGACTAAAAAAAATCTTTTTAAGTCAGAACCTATTTTTCAGAACATATCGTGTTTATATCTGAAAAAGTGAACGCAATTTGAGGCCTCGTTCAAAACATCTCCCATGTCTGATCTCGATAATCCACTGATATAATGTTTTTATTTAAAAAGATTTATTTTCTTTACATTTGGCTCTTGCAATTTTCCTGCTAATGTTTAATACACAATTATACACAAATATTTACATGATCATCGTTTGATTCTGATAACTTCCCAACAAATCCATTTCTACAAACACAACTTGCCATTAATGAATATTCACATACAAGTATATGTCCGCAAAAAAAAAATCGGCATTTAAGCATTTATTAAACTCCGTACTGCTGTCATTCAAATGCCACATTTTTCCGTCACTGCCGAGTCACTTCATTTAGTTCGTTCCGCCGTGGTCGCCACAGGATGTGCTTGATTACTTGACATTTGTTGGCGTTTCGCAGGCAGGACATTGCCGTAATGAATGAAATAAATTTGATTTTGGCAATTAATGCCGAGCCGCACTCAAGCTAAGCAGTGACGGCAAAATTTGATGCCTCATCATGGGCATAAAGGGAATTATGATAGGATATCAGCGATGTCGCTTGATGAGTCTGACTTCACTGGTTTGCTGGCAGCCCCACCCCACACATATTGACCGAGCTCTTAGCTGGCTGGCTGATATCCTTCCAGCAACGGGATGGCTTTCGCCATCCAGTGCACCCTTGTCCACGACTAACTGTAACTAACTTTCTATTTTTATGTACGTGTGTGTATTTGTTTTGCTCTTTATCATTATTGACTCTTGAATTGTTGCACATTTTAATGCTAGTTGTTGCTCTTGTTCTTGCACTCGCCATTTCCCCGGCTGTTTTGTTTCTCATGTCATTCTCATTATGAGTCTATGCCACATTTTTGCTGCTTCATTTCAAGCAAACACAAATACAAATACACACTTGCTGACAGCAAATACTTGCAGGGCGACGAAAGGCGGGTTTGGTTACATGTTTTCTCTTGCGGGTGTGTGACGCAACTTGTGTCCCTTCACTTTCACTAAATTTTCGCAAATTGCAATAAAAAGAAAGTAGGCAAATGACAGCAGCGCCAAGCAGGGGGAGGGGTGGCGAAATCAAATGGGCGTGGGTGGGTGGCATGCAACATTTGTTGTGTCATCCTTTTGTCAGGTTGACATAGAACACACATGTAAGTGCGTGTGTGTGAACATCCTGCATATCCTGTCGGTGTTTGTTGTAAGTTGTGTAAACTGCTGTGCCAGTCATTCGCCCATCAACTCGGTTATTAGATTACTCAAGTGATACTTGTCGAAATTTACGAGCAATATTCACTAGTCTTGATGAGTTTTCTGGCAATAGTGACGCTGCATACTTTCACTCAGGTGGATTTAATATCGTTTATTCCTTCATATTTCCATTCATTACGCAACACAAACATGTGCGTGGCTTAAAAGGATAGTTTATTTATATATACCAGCGATAAATTTTTTGGAAAATTGCTGAGTGGATTTAACAAGATGTTGAAGTAAGTAAGTGAAAATATATTTTTAGCTTCAGATTTCCAAAGAGTAATACAATCAACAAATAAAAGCTGTCATATATAGAAAGGTCAGTGCGCCAAAAAGCGGACTTAAAATATCTTTTAAGTTCCAAGAAATAACATTTAATGCGTTGGTTTCGTGGTAGAGTCTAGAATTAGAAGTAGGTTAGGTGTAGCGCATTAAAGTTCAACTTTCGATGCTTCTCCCCACTATAAAAAAAGTTCATATGAAGGCTCACTGAAATTTCTCGGTGATTCATATTTTCCAAACAACGTAAAAGTATTCCTTCTCGAACCCTTGACCTAGTATTAGATTTCACCAAAATTATATCCATAAAACTCTTCAAGAAACATAAATCTGTTTACATTATTATTAAAAGACTAGAGTGTAGTTGAACAGAGAATATTAGGTATATAGGAGTTTGGAGGTATTCAGCTGAATTTACCATAAGTCACAAGAAACGACCACTCTCTGAATTCCATTAAAACGTCTCACATATTGATCGGTATTTATGATAGAATTCTACCGGAATTTCAAATATTTGCATTAATGAGTTTCCTAGGTTTTTTTTTCAACAGTTTTCATATAAAAACTGAATATTTTATTAGAATTTTTTATTGTTTCAAAAATACACCATTAACAAAAAAATTCTGAAATTTTTTTTTTTTTTTGGAAAAAATATTTTAAACTCAGCCATTGTGACGCCATTTCCGGTGATCCCTCCGAAAAAATGCGTCCGCGTTTGCAGGATAACTTCTTACAGAATCTAAAGTGAATAAATACGTGTTTTAGTTAAAACCTTGACGAAGGAAAAATAAACTTAAAATTGGATTTTCGGCAGACATTTCTACAAAAAAATAAAATTAAAATTTCGCGGCATTTTTTTTTTTTTCAAATAGTTTTAATCGAAAAAAAGTCCTCCGTGCAAGTCTTGTATCTCAAAGACCTGTGCAAATTTCATGAAGATCGGTGGAGTAATTCTCGAGAAGTCTTGTCAACCAACTTCAAAATCACAGTTTTGAAATGAACGCGCTTAAAGACGGCGCACTTAACTTCGAGCGCACAAGTTCTCAAAGCTGTATCCGAAACTATTACTCGGATCGGCTTGAAAATATACATTAGGACAATATTCTAGAGCTATTGTAGAATTTAATAAGATAATAAAAAAAATCAATTTTTTGAAACCCGTAAGCCCTTAAGATATCCGATAATTGACCAATATTTTTGGTAAAAAGTCACTATAGCCACAATGTTACGTGCCGAATATGGTTTTTATTGGTCAAGCCGTTCTCGTAATATGGGATTTCAACAATTTCCAATTTTTACAGCGATTCCCAAACAAGCCTACCTTAACATCTTGGCTGTGAAATTTATTGGTTCTGACGTTTTATTTAGTGAGTTGTACTTTTAGTCGGAGGATGTGCCAAAAAGATTTGTCCTGAGCAAACCTCGTTTATATAGTTTATGAGATTTGTAAAAGAAACCTATGAAAGTGCGAGACCATGCTAACTCTTTGAAGCATTGCAATCCATATATGCCCTTCCCTAAAGCGATTTGATGTACCAAAGCATAGATTTGTATCTTAATGTGGAGCTTAGGCATGGCCCTTTGTAGGTTTGCGATTAATGACGTTTTATGATTCGATTCCGACCTGCTAATCAGTTTTCTTAGTTTCATCAGCATATATATATCTATATATATTGGGTGAAGAAATCCATTATACATTGTCCCGTGTTACGAGTCATATCCGCAATTGAGTATCTAGTGACAAAATTTAAATTCACAGACACAGTACAAAATGATTCCCGGAATACCCAAATCGGTCTCTCACTCGTCGTTCTCAAACATTAAGCATCTCTGTGACGTCGGCGTGGCAATGAGGCTAATTTCTGGCTGAATGGCTTCCTCAATAGCGCAAAATATGGGTTATTGGTCAGGCAACAATCCACACAGACTCCATGAGTCCGCTTTGCATCCCGAAAAAATACGGTTTGGTGGATGGGAATCGCTTTCGCTCAATGTTAACCGAATATTTTTGGTCCGAATTGGATGATATCTCAGCGGCACAGTCAATTAGCCGCCTCGGTCGTGCGATTTGACGCCGTTAGACTTTTTACTGTAGGGCTACGTCAAGTCTATGGTCAATGCCAACAAGCCAGCGACAATTGATGAACTCCGTAAGAATATCGAACGTGAAACTGCAACAGTATCTGCCGATTTATGCTTGAAAACCGTCGAAAATTGGGTTCAGTGTCTGAACTTCTGGAAGCGTGCCCGATGTGAAAATACAAAAGGAATCGAGTTCCATACATAATGGCATCGAATGTACGTTCACAGGAATAAAAAAATTTCTTTTGTACCGCTCTTATTGAAAAACCCGTTAGAAGCAAGGTGAAAGAAAGAGAACTTAACGTGAAAATATTTGGTTCACACTAGCTATGAGAGTCGCGATCAAGTTAAATCTAACGTATACCGGCTTCGTAGGTGATAGTATTGGCGATTGATACCCCGATTAACAGATAACCGAGCATCGGGTGAATAACTTAATGACTGATTCATTACAATACCCACATTCAACCCAATATAGCTCTTAGTTTGCGTCCCTCATTATGACAATATTCTCGAATATTTCTGATTTTGGATTGGAAACCTCAAAAGGCACCAAATTGTTGTGAGCGACAAACAGTCGTCGCACTCTCGGCTTATCTTTCACGTCACTGTTGACAGTCATAATTTCGAAGTCGTAGATAATTTCGTCTATATTGGAACCAGCATTAACACCAATTACAACGTCACACTCGAAAGCCAACGTAGTATAACTCTTGCCAACAGGTGCTGCTTCGGACTGAGTAGGCAATTGAGAAGTAAAGTCTTCTTTTGACAAACAAAGACCAAACTCTATAAGTCATTCAATGTTCTCTTCGAGCTATACGGTGCAGAGTTTTCGAGAGAAAAGTTCTGCGGGAGATATATGGTCCTTTGCGCGTTGGCCACGGCGAATATCCCATTCGATTGAACGATGAGCTGTATGAGATAAACGACGACATCCACATAGTTCAGCGAATTAAAAGGCAGCGGCTACGCTGGGTAGACCACGTCGTCCGAATGGATGAAAGACTTCAGCTCTGAGAGGCAGAGGAAGAGGAAGACCTTCACTCCTTTGGCCTCGCTTGGAATCTCCAATTGGTGCACCTTGCGAAAAGAAGAAACGAAGAGGAAGATCTTCACTCCTTTGGAAGGAGCAGGTGGAGAAGGATCTGACCTCGCTTGGAATCTCCAATTGGCGCCATCTTGCGAAAAGAAGAAACGACTGGTGTGCTATTGTTAACTCGGCTATAACCCCGTAAGCGGTTCCTACGCCAGTAAAGAAGAAGAAGTCTGTACAGTGGCGTTATTTTCTGTATTCGGAACATCATTTTGAGATCCATGAAATGCCATGGCATAAACAAAAAGTGAATAACGAAAAAAGTTTTGATGTTTACTTACATATTTAAATAGAAACTGAATTTCTCTAACAGAAGTTCTCTGGTCGGCGGATATCAAAAAGAGGTAACATTTGTCGTCCACTAAAATATCAGGATTTGACTTTCTTAGTCTTTGCAAATAAAAGTATTCATCAGTAATTCTCGGCCAGTTAACGAGCAAAAGACAAGTATTTCGATGTACTCGAGCCTCCGAGGTACTCGAAAAAGTAAAGAAAATCCAAAAACAGTTAGAACGTTTTGTTGTGGAATAATTGAATAGATATTCTAGACATATTTTCCGCAGTCAGATAAAAGAACTATTGTACAACCAGTAGTTTTCCGTGACGAGCAATTATATTAACCCTAATTGGTATAAAAACTCTCGGTTAAAATCAATTTATTTGCTTTGCGAAAATGAATGAAGAAACCTTTTCTGGTGGCAAGGGGCAACAAAAATATTTCGGACAACAATGATTTGACCACAAACGCAACACCACCTACGTGGACCAGCACACATGACCAATTTAACTTGGACAATGGACAAATTGCTGGACCCAAAATAATATCAAACTGTTATCACAACAATAGCAAATCGTACAATGAGTAAAAAAATGGGAAAATGACATGTTGCTGCGGCAACAAAAAACTGTAAGGGAGGAGATTGTAAGGAATGCGTTGCAAGTGCCCATTGCAAGCATGTGTAGGGTATCCTTTAACAATGCATTGTTGACCTGCTTCTCGATTTGATGAAATCGCATATTTTGACCCAGAAAGAGACTTCTTTACATTCCAAGCAACCTTTTACCGTTATGATGAACAAGTTTAATCTAAAATTGTTACCACTGCTGACAGCAGCTTGGACATAATCAATTAATTGCAAACAGGCGTTTCCGACACAATACGAACCCATATTTCAGCGCAGAGCCACAAGTGACATAAAAACATAGATATGGTTTGTACTTACATACTGAATCGCGCACTGGTTCTTAAACGCCCCTTTTCAGCAACTTTCACTTTTTATTTGTCGCCGGCCAAGGCGGCAGCGGCGCACAGCGGGAAATGTGATTCACATTCCTTTATTTGCTTGACCACTTCAATATGTCAAAAAATGATGCCAACAAATAAACAAACAACTACAAGCCATACCGTACAAGTCCACCGCAGCGACCAGCCACCAGTCGGCAAAAGCGAACCACCGATTTCGAGTGAACTCGGCCGCTCGTGGTTAGTTGCGTATGAAAAGTGGAAATTATATAAATGTTTTTGCGAAAGATTTATTATGTAAGTTTCGGTAATTTATTGCGTGCTGTTGCACGCGTTGCAGGAGTCGAAAGCCACACAGCAACAACAATCAAAAATGGAAATAGTTATATGTATGTGCACTCATATCCTGGTTCTGTTAGATTTTTTGCCGAAGTTGGCGGAAAGTTTTGTCATTTGCCAATTGTCGTTTTATATTTGTTGTTTGTTGATTTGTTATTGTTGTTGTTGTAGTTTTGAGAAGCTGAACGAATTTCTTTTGATTTTGATAAACATTTACTTTTGGCAAATTGTGCTGGTGGGAGATGTGGGCGTGATAAGTGCTTGTCTTCGGGGGTAAATGTCTACAGATTTATGCTTTTATGTGGCTTATGAGCAAATATAAAAATATAACATAAGTATTTTGCTGTTCAATATTTGTATTTTACTTTAATTTGTATTGTGCTGCACTTACCGGATTTCAAGGGCTTCTGTCATTGCCAGGAAACTGTAAGTAAAATATATTTATTTTAGATAAAGTATTCATTTTCTAAATTTCTAGTGATTTAACTAAAAAATTAACAATCTTAATGTTATATATTAGGAAAGTATGATCTAATAAAAATAAAAGGAAGAGTTTTCCAATAGATGGCTATAGTAAAACCATATGTATATTAGGGTGATTCAAAAAAAAAAAAATTTTTTTCTTTGGTACTCGGAAAAATAGGTTCCTAGACATCTCTAAGAAAGCCTTTCCAAAAACCTATGAGTCTCATAATGATTTTTTTTCACTGAGTTATAAAATTCATAAGAAATAAAAAATTTTCTCAAAAATAATCAATCTTTAGCTTTATCTTTTAAACGGATGGGTTTACGAAAAAATCATTGGAGACCTTTTTTGTGGAGCATTCAATTTCCTACAAAATCAAAGGAACAAGATATTTTTTCAAGAGTTAAAACCGATATATAAATTTTTCTATCTGATAATAAGAAAAAATAGAAAATTGTATATAGGAGGACCTTCCCGTTATAATTAAAAACTCATATTTGGAGAGGCTTTCTTAGAGGTGTCTAGGAACCTATTTTTCCGAGTACCAAACGAAAAAAAAAACTTTTTTTTTTGAATCACCCTAATGTATATAGTATATCGTATCTTGTCTAGTCGACGAAAATCGGTTAAGAACCAGCTTCTTGGTAGAATAAGGGCTGACGAAAGCAGGCCCGGCCATTGGAATTTAAGTGTGCTTTGCTCAATCCACAAGCAGGGAGACCCCACAATCCGCGTCAACTACCGTTAGATAAGCCTCCTCAACATTGCATATAGGGTTCTATCGAGCGCATTGTGTGAAAGATTAAAGCCCACCGTCAACAAACAGATTGGACCTTGTTAGTGTGCCTTTAGATCTGGAAAAAACAATCGACCAGATGTTTACCGTGCGTCAAATCTTAGAAAAGACGCGTGAAAAGAAAATACCCTTTAACAGCACTATAAAGAACTGTTTTATGCCGCTATATCTGAACTTGTTCAATACCTTCAGCTTCGTCAGGATCGGGGAGGATTTCTCCGAGCCGTTGGATACCAAGCTAGGTTTCAAAAAAGGCGACGCCCCATCGTAAGACCTTTTCAATCTTTTGCTAGGGCAAATAATGCGAGCTGCAGATCTAAATAGAGAAGGTACAATCTTCTATAGTAGTGTACAGTTGCTGGCAGGAGCCGATGATATTGATATCATTGGCCTCAAAACCGCACCGTTAGTTCTGCTTTCTACAGACTAAATGAGGAAGCAAAGCATATATGTAGGTCTGGTTATAAGCGAGAAAAAGACGGAAAACCTCCTGTCATTAAGCAAACAGTCATCGCATAAGTGACTTGGTTCGATGTCGTAGATAGTTTCATCTATCTTGGAACCAGCACCAAAACCGACAACAATATCATTCTTAAAATCTAACGCAGAACCGCTCTTGCTAACAGGTGCTACTTTGGACTGAGTAGGTAATTGAAAGTGAAGTCTTCTTTCGACGAACAAAGGCAAAACTTTACAAGTTCCTCATCATTTCCGTCCTGCTATATGGTGCAAAGGCATGAATAATGATATCATCTGATAAGTCGGCCTTAGATTTATGGTACTTTGCGTATTAGCAACGGCGAATACTATAGTCGATGGAACAATGACCTGTACGAGATATTCGACGGCATTGACATAGAATCAAGAGACAGCGGCTGCGCTGACTAGACCATATTGTCCGGATGAAAGAGAACACTCCTGCATTGAAGGTTTTCGATTCAGTACCCGTCGGTGGAAGGAAAAGCAGACCTCCAATCCGTTGGAGAGGTTAGGTGGATAAGGAACTAGCTGCACTTGGGATTTCGAATTGGCGTTACAAGGCAAAAAGAAGAAACGACAGGCACGTTGTTGTTAGCTTGAGTATAGCGATGTCTACGACAATAAAGAAGAAGAAGAAGATGAGAACAAGCTTATTCCCAGAAAGTTTGGTCGATTTATCTTCTGCGTTGTGCCAGACAAGTACTTACATTAAACCATATAGGATGCGGGCCACTCCCACTTAAATAAAATTAGCCAACAGGTGTCGGTTGTCACTGCAAGCGATCGCAAATAATAGTTATGCTACTGTGCCCAAAAAATAAAACATTGTATTTATTTTGGAAATTCTTTATTTATTCTTCCAAATCAATTTCATCCCCTTCAAAGTAATCCCCTTCCGATGCAATGCACTTATGCCAACGGATTTTCCAATCTTCGAAACACTGGTTGTAGTCACTTTCCGGGATGGCCTTCAGTTCCGTCTTCGCTGCGGCTTGAATCTTCTCTATCGTATAAAAACGGTGTTCCCGGGGCAGTCTTTTGAGCTTGGTGAACAGCCAGAAGTCGCACGGCGCCAGATCAGATGAATACGGTGGTTGCAGAACGACATGGTTTGAGTTTTTGGCGAAATAATCACGAATTACGAGGGCAGTATGGGATGGTGCATTATCGTGGTGTAAAAACCAAGAATTGCCTTTCCACAATTCCGGCCTTTTTAGGCCGTTACGCAAACGACGCATAACATTCAAATAATATTCCTTGTTGACTGTTTGACCGGTTGGAAGGAATTCATAATGCACAACACCACGATAATCGAAGAAAACAGTCAACATGACCTTGATTTTTGAGCGACTTTTGGCGATTTTTTTGGTCTCGGCTCTCTTTTGGCACGATATTCGCTCGATTGATCGGTTGTTTCGGGGTCGTAAGCATAGATCCAAGTCTCATCGCCAGTTATAATGCGATTCATGACACCCTGGTAGTCGGAAAGCATCGTTTCACACACTTCAACGCGACGCCTTTTTTCCAAAAAATTCAATGTTTTCGGTACCAGTCGAGATTTGACGCGCTTGAGGCCCAAAACATCCTTGAAAATGGTATTGGCTGAGTCTTTCGATATGCCAACTTCA
The DNA here is from genome assembly GCA_037783105.1 of Bactrocera zonata. Classification (NCBI taxonomy): domain Eukaryota; kingdom Metazoa; phylum Arthropoda; class Insecta; order Diptera; family Tephritidae; genus Bactrocera; species Bactrocera zonata. The sequence goes on from JBAWJQ010004254.1 coordinate 53,727, forward strand.
TCAGCAAAGTCTCTAATTGTTAATCGACGGTTTTTCAACACCAAATCTTTGATTTGTTGAACGTGAGCTTCCTCGGTTGAGGTTGATGGTCGCCCTGGACGCTTTTCGTCTTCGACACATTCACGGCCGGCTTGCAACTCACTATACCACTTATAAACATTTTTTTTAGACAAGCCTCATCACCAAGGGCTTTATGCACCATCCTCAACGTATCCGCAGCAGAAAATTGATTCCGTAAACAAAATTTAATGCAAATTCTTTGCTCAACAAATTTCGACATCGCAAAAAACTCAGTTTTAGTAGCTCACAAAACGACACGTATCACAGACACTAATGAATATTTTGACATGAAATTTACATAAATGTGACTGAGAGTACTACCAACTTAAAAAAAAGTAATTCTCCAAATCCTTCGACGCGCGCAGTTTAAATTAAAATGTCACAGTAGTATACTTAACTTAATTAGGCAAGTCATGAAAATCAAGGCAAATTTTTAAAAGCTGAGGTCTAAAGATCTCAGCTGAAGAAACAACCACTTGGCTTTAAAAATATTCTAATATTTTTTTTTACAATTTAATTTTTGAGAGAAAATTATATACTTTGCTTAATGTTAAAAAGTGAGTCATATAAATGAAGTTTACAGTAATGAAAAATGCGATAGAATAGTTTATTTAGTTCAGAATTTTATCTACCTGATTTTAAAAGTATGGATCTAAACTATCTCGTTAAGCGAGTATCAATATTAAATGTGACTTCAGACATAAAACAAAAAAACTCTAAAACTTGATGCATTCAGGAGTTTCGCCAAAAATTTTAGGCCCAACATTTTCCTACGACTGGTGAGTATTAAAACTTAACCTAAAATATCACCGAAAATATTCTAAGGGAAAATGTAAAATTTGTTTGTTTTTGAACGGACTCTAACTTGTCAGAATTGGTATGGTAACCTGTGTTGCATCCTAGCCATTCCACTGTAGGCCTAACCAAAGTAAAAACAGTTTTAGTAATCAATTTCTAAATTATTGATACAATCGTTTAATAAAACTAGGCTATGAAGAATATTCAAATGAAATTATGAAACGAAATCAATATTTAATGCACAATCACTATTCGGAAGCCTGAAATTATGCAGCACAATTTCCAAAACCCTTTCAAACACACTTTCGCAAACTTTGTCCCATAAAAGTGGAAAAAGAAACACTTATTTCCGAGATTCGTAAAAAATATGATGATGCCATTTTCGTAAGTAGTTATGTGCATAAATGGGGTAATCTTCCGCTTTTCTTTATTTTTTCACCCATTTTCCATTACATCAGCAATTTAATAAATTATTTACTTAAGTAAGGCATGCAACTCTATACCCGCCACTAATAATAAATGTCAATGTCAATACGAAACTTCAACATATCGCAGCTGCACGACGGAGTTCGTCAAAAGGCTTTGTGTGTGTGACAAGTTGAAGCTACGCACTGAAGATTAGCAACCGCTTGGTGATGATCAGCGCTTGCTGGAGTTACAGCAGGACCATTACATTACATTAAATAGGGAAGTACATGCTTCTGTACTTAAGCGGGTATGCAGACACAACAAACAACAACAAATCGCTGCCACTTTGTAAACATAAAATTTTATCACCTAATATCGAAAATGGCTGTAATACGCATTTGCTGTTTTTTCGCATTTTTTGCTATACTTTCCGACTTTTTTCCGACCCCTTTTTGGCAATTACTTTAGCTCGGTTTGCAAGCAAATTGCGAATTACTTATGACATTGCAAATGGTGATAGGAAGTGAAATATCTGCAATGTGCGACTTGGAGGCAGACATGTACTGGGGCATTCATACGTGTGTGTGTGTGTGTGTGTGTATTTTCACACATGTGTTTGCTCAAAAAAGTGTTCGAATTTGTCGATGGACTCTAAGCGCTCATTGATGTGTCGCTTGCGAATATTTTGAATATTTAAATAGGGTGTGACATTACTTTACCATTAAATATGAATCGATATAAATATTTAAAGGCAATAGTCTGGAACAACTGCTTCAAATTGGCCAGTCGCAAGTAGTCTCACCATTAACCCAAATAAAACCGAGATTGTATTATTTACGGGAAGATAGAAAATTCCAGTGGCACCACTGCCGCAAATGGCAGATATCTGTATGCAACCGGCAGATAAAGTGAAATATGTATCTGGGGACCATCTTGGGTAGGAAGCTTTCATGGAAGCCGAATATGGAATAGATGACATACCGGATCATGGAGTTGCCAAACCGAGCACTGGTGGCCCATGTATCAGCGAAGGAGTTGTGGGTGGGAAAAACCCGTTGGAAGAGAGAGGCAGTGAGCTTCTTTACGGATGGGCCTAAGCTTGGGGGGAAGGTTGGTGGAGGGTTTTACTTTTTTACTCGATCAACTTCAGCTTCAGACTTCCTGACTATAGCAGTGTTTTCCAAGCCGAAGTTACAGCCATTAAGGTAGCAGCAAGTGACACTCTGATAGCGGAGCGGCGATACTAGCTTTGAATTCATTAACAGTGCGTTCAGGGCTGATCAAAGTGCTTAACCTCGCCATCAATAGTATCGAGTGTACTTGTGATTAGACTGGTACGGGTGTCAGTCCACAGCGGAATCGCTAGAAATTGTAAATCTGATGAGCAAGCCAGAAAAGCGTCTCTAGAACCGCTATCGATAGAATGGCAGCAGGTCGGTACTCCCGTATCGTCTTGTTTTCTACTATAAGATAGCTGGGCTTCCCGGAAGCTGTATGGAAGAAGATGAGGTGGAAAAGGTCAAGACTTCCTTCTTGACTGTCAGACATTTGGGAGGCCAAGACTTGAACATTGACGGAAATGGAAATTAAACGCCTGTGCAAATTTGTATCGGCTACTAAGCGTTTTGGTAATTTATAACAGTTCTTCTTTTCTATTTTTTCACAAAGAACTACATATACCAGTTTACGTGCGATCTTTAATCAGCCATTTAACCTAACCTTACCTTGGTACAACACTTTTTTGTTCTTATGAAGTTTGATCATGATATGTCTATTAGTGTGTGTTTGGCGACTATTTTGGCGACTATTTTGGCGAATTGACTTTGTCATGAACACAAGTATTTGTTGTCACAAAACTTTCAGTGAAGATCGGTTAATGAAAAACCATTTGGATGCATTATACGGTGACTCATCTACTTCGATGGTGATCTCCAAAAATTTGTTTAACAAATTTCAAGGGGTTGCCGTAGGTTATTTTTGCGATTTAATTCGTGCAGATACTCCGAAAGCAGCTACCATGGAGGTTAGACTGACAAAAAGTATTCATAGACTGTCTGAGACAGTATGTATTTCAAAGAAGGCATGGGCCATATGCCGGATGAAATATTGTATATGTGAAAGCTGTCGACGCAAAAAGTAAGCGTTTCCTCAATCTGGACAACAAGCGCAATCGTGATATTAGGCTACAGCAGTGTTTGACGAAGATGGAGCCATGTTCACTTGCACACGTGAACTTCTAAATTAAAAGTCATAACCTCGAAATCGTAAATAATTTCGTCTATCTTGAAACCAGCATTAACACCAACAACAATGTCAGCCTCGAAATCCAATGCAGAATAACTTTAACTGATGCTGCTTCAGCCAATTGAGAAGTAAAGTCCGCTCTCGACGAACAAAGACCAAATTCTACAAGTCACTCAAAAGCCCCGTCCTGCTATCGTGCAGAGGCATGGACGATGATGACATCTGATCGCTGGTACGAATTTTCGAGGAAAACGTTCTGCCGAAGATTTATGGTTCTTTGTGCTCTGGGAACGGCGAATATCGCAGTCGATGGAACGATGACCTGTACGAAATATACGACGACACTCCAGCTCTGAAAATATTTAATGCAGTGCCCGCCGGAAGAAGCAGAGGAAGACATCCACACCGATGGAAAGACCAGGTGGGAAAGGACCTGGTTACACTTGGTAACTCCAATCGGCGCCAAACAGCGAAAAGGAAGAACGACAGGCGGGCTATAGTAAACTCGGTTACAATCGCGTAGACGGTTTTACGCCAATAAAGAAGACATATTTGACGTTGTTTTAAGCTAAGTTCGCAAGAGCGTTTTGTGTCCATAGATGACACATGACAAGGTGATATCGCTTTTTGGAATGAATAAGGGATGTGTCTTCTACATATGGAGAGCAGAACGGTCGCAGGGCTCTATAATGACTAATTATTTGTCCGCTTCTACTCGCGCACGGAAAAAGTCTGCATACGCAGAGGCCTACTTTGAAGACCTCTAGAAAACCTAATTTTCAGTCTTGGATCGCTGGGTCTAGTGCAGTGGTTCCCAAACTTATTTTGTCTACCGCCCACTTTGAGAATAAATATTTTTTTAGTGCCCCGATTTTTTCACCTATTTAAAAACCACTATAACTTCAAATTAATTATTGTGGCTTATATACGTATGTATGTATATTAACGGAGAATTCTAAACGAAACTTTTACTATAACCAGCAACTTGAAACCTGAGCGCAGTAGGTAACATACAACGGCGCTTAGGTCTCAAGTTAACTCTTACAGGCTCCACCTGGCAATAAGGATGATTATTGAAACACAACTTTATAGTATTAAAACAGAGAATCTTTTATTAAAAATAAAACTAAAGTAATCGATCCATATATAAAAACTAATGTGAAGGATGAATCTGATGCTGTGTAATAAGTTTGTTAATATCAGGTTCCAATTTACTCAAGAACAGTCGCAAGTCGCCACGTTCGGTAACAAGCAAACGATTTCTATTTTCAGTAAGCAGTGTTGTCACAGCACTAAATCCACGTTCACACAAATATGACGATGGGAATGCTATCAAGAATCGTTGAACGATTGACCACAATCCAGGGTACAATTGCGAGATGGGTTTTTGTAGCTGAAATTCTTGGTAACAATTTTTGAACTTGATTTTGATTTCCTCGTTTGTTGTCAATTCTATAAGTTCTTCTTCCAGCTGAGGTGACGTTGCTGTGTTGACATTTGAAAACGGATCCAACACCCAGTCTGGTATGTGGAGGTTTTCCAAATGTTGGCAGTAGGCAAACAATTCGTCGTTACTGCATGATACTGATAAATTCGGAAAATTGTGAAACTCATGTCTGCCCAGATTCTTTTTGTGTAGAAGCAGTTTGGCTGCGAAAGCAGCAACGACGTTTTTTGTTTTAATTAAATTTAGTTTATCGCCTTGCAGTTGGAGATTCATGTCGTTGAACAATTTATACAGGTCTGTCATGTAAGCTATATCAGTCTTTGATGTTATGAGCTTGTCTTGAAATTTTGTATCTTTAGGTTTCAAGAACTCTATAACAGAGTCAAACAGGTTGTAGAATCGAGTCAGACAATTGCCTTTTGATAGCCAACGAACTTCAGTATGAAACAACAAACGATTGAAACCCTCGTCATTAGTAACACAAAGCTGATGAAATAGTCTATCATTCAAAGAGCTTTTGCGGATTTTATTGACTGCTTTGATGACATATTGCAGTAATTGAAATAGTTTTTCGCTTAAGTTTCTAACAACTAAATGTTGTCTATGGATAACGCAATGTACACCAAGGACATCTGGAATTTTATTTTTTAAGTGCGCTATTAAGCCTTTGTGGCACCCTATCATAGCCGGAGCGCCATCCGTAGCAATTGAAATAATATTTTTCAAAGGAATCTCTTTCTCATCGCAAAACTTTTCAAATATATTGAATATGGGTTTGCCTTTTGTATCGGTCTCTAAATTTCTAGCAAATAATAGTTTTTCACATATTTTCTCATCTTTAATAAACCTCACGTAAGACAACAACAATGCTTCATTAGTTGGTAAAGTGGACTCATCGAGCTGAATTGAGCATTGGCTTGTCCTCAGGTGATCGCACAATGAATCTTCAATGTTTGAATGAATTATTACTCAAAGGAATTTTTCGGATAATATCTGTGGCCGGTTTATGAAGCACGGTAGTTCATTTTATTCATTCATTTATTGCTGGTTAATATTTACTATTCTCCGATGTTATGTGGTTTGCCTTTTTGAGCAATTAACAAAGAGATATTGTACGAAGCTCGAAGTCCGTCGTTATCTTGCTTAGCAGCCGCCGAAAATAGTTTTGCTACACTTGGCTGAGTATTATGCTTCTTCTCTAGGTCTTGAAAATATGCTACATTCTTATCTCTCTTATATGGATGCATTTTATTCAAATGATCTTGCAGTCTTGAAGGCTTCATTGCTTCATTCGAAAATGTTTTTAGACATAGAAGACACAAAGGCGAGTATGGGTTTGTGGGATTTTCAATTAATCTGAATTTAATGTATTCCGCACAGTATTGCCGTCTCTTCTTTTTTACTTCCGACATTGTTTTGCTCTGAGAAATTAACTTCGCGAGTAGTGTAAAGGAGGCGTAAGTAATGCTCATCTATTTCGCGCAAAACCACAAATGAATATAAAATAAATATTACATTGTTTATACAGGAATGCTTAAGCACAATTATTATATAGTAGTCCAAAAATATGCTTTTTTTCCTAGAAATACATTTGTAAAAAAAGCATCTTTCTCCTTTTCGTATTATCTTATTTTTCCCAGAAATACATTTGTAAGAAAGGATAAAGACCCTTTTTTTATTTTCCACATAAAAGATTTAAGGAGTTCAAAAGCTCAAAACGTGCGCTACATCAGCTCGAACCTACCTACCCTACACCTTTGCGCAAATGATTATATTATGATAGCAAATGCCCACATACAGATTTGGCAATGGCAATAGCAATACGTTTGACAGTTAGTATTCTATAAATTCTATCCTGTCGAGATGCCCCGTTATGAAACGGAGCAACCGATTGACATGATTTTAATTTTTTCTATATTCAATAAAATAGGACAGATATATGAACTACGCGGAGAGAAATATAGAACCAAGTTTGAGCAATCTTTTAATTCATATTAGTTGATGTTCACAAATTGTTGTTGAAAGTCGAGAGCTCATGTAGTCGTTGTCTAAGAGGCCTCCTAGCTAAGTAAAATTACAAATAACCCCCCAGACCTCTACACAACGCCCCCATTTTCTTTCTGGGTCTCTTACCGCCCCCGTTGACACCTGCAGCGCCCACAAGGTAGTGTATCAAGCTAAAATATAGTCTCTTGAAAAAAAGCAACTATTTGTGTTTATTTTGTATTTTTTGTTGTTCTTATTAAACCATGCTTGGATTAGTGTTTGTTTCCTGATTCCAAATCTTATTTGAATCAATGTCAGGAAGCATATGATATACTCGTTTAATAAACACTTTTGCTCTCTATAGTAGCAGTCTTTTAGGTAGAGCAGAGAATTGAACCAGCAAGCGGGAGAATAGGCCAATTCGGCTAAAAATGTTGAACCCTTAAATCCACCTGCTAACAATCAAAGTTGGGTTTTAAACGCTTTCAGGCTGTTATTAATAAATTATTACAAATTATTTATGTGCCTATTTTCAGAAAAAGGATTCAGACAGCTGCTGCAATCAACACTACTTTTAACAGATGTCTTATACATAAGTATTCTTGTTCTATTTTGTCTTTTTAACTTTACATTAAATACGGTCATTCCCGAGGGTATTTGGTCGTAGGCGTTCGCTAGCAACACGTGAAATCAAATTAACGGCCAATGTGACGTGACTAAAGCAATTAGTGTGAATTATGTGCGCCATTTGCGACATTTACGCCGTTGATGGCTACGTAACGGATTCATTTCGTCAAAAATCCCAAACAATCTCCATGGCAATTAATTTGGGCAGCGCCACTGGCAAAACGGTAGCAAGAAGAGTCCAAATGAGGTGTAGAAGTCATAATTCAGTTAACTGAATTGAGTGAAGAAAGCATTTTGACGCTGGCAACAATATTAAAATGACGGCATCTTCAACAGACGCTGCGATAATCAGAAGGGAATTTTAGAGATGGACGTCTTACGACCCTCATCAAAGTAATTATAACCCGCGCGGCGGATTGATTTCTGCAATCCATCTTATTATTGATTCAAAGCAGCGCTTTTACGGCTTCTTATAGTGGCTGGTAAGCAATTAAATGACCCTCGTGTGGGTGTATTTACATGCATATCGGAGTATTTGTAGAATTACGCTCCGCCACTCCTTCCGATTAATTTGTCAGCCGTTGGCGGCAGCTCGTTGGCGCTAAGCGCGTAGGTTGGTCAAGCGGATTAGATTCCACACATGCTCGTGTGTTTCCACGCCGGCCGCAAACAAGCGTTGAGCAACCACAAGTTAGCCCACTTCAAGCAACCACGCTCACCGTTACTCCAACGTCGAGTGCTTCAAGCGCTTAAGGGCATAGCATAAGTTACGTGTGTGTTGCTTGCTCTCAAACACCCCTTCAACTGAAATCTTGCTTATCTTGCGTAAGATATGTGCCCAACCTCTTTGTAGCCATTCGAGATGTTAGTTGGAAGTGTGCTCGCTATTTCGCAGCCATTAATAAATCTGCTTAAGATCAGCAAATTCGCACGAACCCTCCCACTTTCCAAGTAGATTCTCAAATAATTCGCTTGATTACTTGATTGAAGCGGAAGCTCATATTTCTTCGAATTCCCCTTCCTTCAATGAGTAGAAAAATCAACAAGGAAAATTGTATTAGAGATACTTTCTTTTACAATATCTAATAGTTTGCCTTTTCTGAGATTTGTAATTAAATACTTCATACATCAAATATTCTGTGATAAGAACAAATTATCACATTGATTGGTTTTGGCACTGGTTTGATAGTCGTGCGGTGGACTGAATCTAAATCTGTGAAATAACTTTTAACAATTTTTCATAATATCCCTCTCTATTTAAAAATGGTTACTTGTATTGATTCGATGATATCTCTAAATTAAAGATAAATTATACTCTAGGTGCTCTGGAGTTGATCACAATGCCGTCTTCGATTCACCAATTGTCTACTCGCTACATTTGAGTAAATTTATGGAAATACTTTGATTTCACTATTCGCTATTATTAATGAAATTATTAAGAAAAGAAGTTCCGTTCAATTTTGTGTGCAGACTCAAATTTCCGGTGTCAAAACGTTCAGAAACGTTTGGAAAAGGCCTTCAATGATACAAAATATTCAAAGAGGGTTGAGAACGCGTTGACGACGAACTACCTCCAGTACGGACATTACATTAACTGATGATCAACAAGTCAATAACATAAAAGAATTTGTGCTTGAGAATCAAGGATTAACAGTCAGAGATCTTACTGGTTGGAATATCGAAAGGATCAGTGAAAACTATTTGAAAGAAAATTTGGGCCTAAGAAAAGTAAAAATCACTCAATCTTTTTGAAGAAAGCCTCGTTTAAATGTCTGTAAAACAATGCTTTCCAACTAGCAAGATGTCATGAAACGTATTACCACTGGCGATGAGTCTTGGATCTATGCTTAGAACCCGGAAACAGACGATCAATCGGCCGAACATTGTGCCAATGGTGAACCAAAACCGAAAGAAAACTATATCAAAGCAGGTCAAAAATCAAAGTTGTGTTGACAGTTTTCTTCAATTATCGAGGTGTAGAGCACTCCGAATCCGACCGGTCAACAAGGAATAGTATTTGAGTTTTACACATCGTTTCAAGTCAAGTTAAGAGACACCAGTTACTGGTCTACGCCGACGGGATCGACAAAGTCGGCCGCAGCAAACATAGAAAAACAAACGAAACAGAACAGGGCGAAGTACCTCTGTTATCAAACAAAGAGTCTTAACAATTGGAAGACCATGTCAATAACTTCAAGGTAGCGGAAAACTTCGTTTATCTAGGATTCGGTATAAGGATCAACAACGACTTTAGCCATGAAAGCAACGACGTCGGACACGAAGTACCGAATTCGTTGGAATGATGAGTTCTATGAGTTCTTTGACGATATATTACGTAATATGTGATAGTGCGGCGCATAAAATCACAGCGGCTGGGCCATCTTGACCATGTTGCCCGATTGGAAGAAAATACACCAGCTCGAAAAGTGTACGATTCACCAGGTGATAGATTGACAAAAAAAAGGACGACCCAAACTTAGATGAAAGGATCAAGTGATTGCAAACCGGGCGACATTTTAACTGCAACTGGCAACATCGTGCGCACTACAGAAAGAAGGCTTATCGACGCGGCAAATACCGACAACCTGATTGTAGTCTCAACATGATGATGATAGGATATTGCTGGCATACTAACTGACTGATTAAAACCAAGTTCTTGTATGGGAAACTCTTTATTTGGCAAGATATATTTACGTAATTGTAAGGGAGACCGTAGCGAGTTGATTCGGCGCTGTGCGCAGCAACTCGGACAGACGTATGAAACAACTTGTCTGATTTTACGTCGAGATCTTAAATTAAAAACGTACAAAAAAAACAGTTTGGCAAAAACTGTAGCAGCTCGTCTTCCCAAGCGACATCACTTCATTCTATGAACTCTTGAAAAGTTCCAAGAGGATTCAACGTTTTCGAGCCAAATTTTGTTCAGCGATGAGGACCGTTTCTGGCTCAATGGGTTTTTAAACAAGTAAAATATCCGTTATTGTAACGAAAAGCAACCTGAGGAGATTCGAGAGCTGCTATTTTATTCTGAAAAAACAACGGTTTGGTGTCGTTTGTGGACCGGTGGAGTCATCGGTTCATATTTCTTCAAAAATGATGCCGGTGAGAACGTAACCGTCAATGGCAATCGTTATCGCGCCATCACGATAACCGACTATTTGATGCCTGAAATTTATGCTCGTGATTTCGGGGATATTTGGTTTCAATAAGACAGCATCGCTTCCCACAAATTGCATCAATCAATGAATTTATTAAAAGCACACTTCAGTGAGCAGATAATTTCATATTTTGGGCCAGTCGATTGGCCACCAAGATCTGGCGAAATCATCCCGTTAGACTTTTTTTTGTTTGGATAGGTAAAGTCTAAAGTCTTTGCGGACAATACTGATTCGATTCAAGCCTTAGAGCAAAACATCAGAATCATAAAATTTGAAATTTCTGTGTTTTTTCTTTCAAATAGTAAGGGACCACGAAATGAATCGCCATATGATACATTCAACCTGTCTGACAACCTAGTTAAATACATTTTTTTTCTAAACCAGTCAAATATTTATTACTCTTGCTCTTCAGACAAAATCGGTACTCCAATGTAATTAGTTATTTCTATAATTCATGACTATAAGTATACAGTATCTGATATCACGGCATCACACTCTAATTGCCTCACTAAATCATCAATTTATGGAGGAAACTATGCTTAAAACCCAACGACGACTCGAAGACATTAACCATAGAATTCTCCGCACGAGCTGGGGAAGATGTTTATACCAAACCAATGAAGATTATCATTATTATATAATCCATGTTTTGCAACGCAACCTAAATAACACTACATCATGATGTAATAGTAAGCATTGCCTTACTGCCATACGATTTTGGTGATTTCTTCGACGGAATGCCTTTATTCCTTTTAAAAAACGATACAAACTGTGTCAAATGGAGATAATGCTCGCATCCGATGATCTATGTGTGAAGCAAATTAGCATAGAAATGCCATAAAATGTGTAAAAAGCACTTCGCCGCATTCCAGTGACAGTATCCAAATAGAACAATGAGGCCATAAAATATCGTCGTGCCAATAACACACTTTGTCGCTGTTGTATTTTGTTGCAGCAAAAACATAAAATAGTGAAAATGCGAAAATTATACACGCAGCCATTAAAAATTTTCAACTATAAAATCCATAGATGCCTAGAATATTTTATTGCAAATTTTGCAGCCTCGTGCCTCGTACTTCACTTGCACGCCTCGCGTATTTTCGTGAAACCTGCGAGTGTACATCGCAGTAGGCGAATCAAAGGCAAGGAACAGATACGCCCGTTATATCTTTTATATCTGCGAAATTATGCCATTAAAATTATAAACTACGTGTTTCACTTAAGCTTCACGCGCTTTGCAAGATTTATGAGCTTCCGTTTGATCTATTCGCCCCAGATTTAAGCGATTGCCTGCTCGGCACAAAATAATGAAAATGCTCATGTAATTTTCTATACTCTTTGGATTTATGAGAAATTTATAAAGCGCAGCTACAAACTCGCTGCTGTCACATATGCCACAGACTAATTTTGCAAATTTTTGCATTAAGCCGAGTTGATTGGGGAAAAAATTAATATTATGCGACACACGGATGTACGGGTGTATACAAACAAATGCGCCTGAGTGTGCGTGTGTGTCACAGGCAGCAGTGAATCTTTAATTTGATTTATTAGCAGATTTAACAGAGAAAACGTGCCACATACACGCGAAGCATTGTGCGCTTTTGAAGTGCTTGCCTGCCTGTTCCTGCTGTTGCGTAAGCCACAATAGGTTAGGTTACAGCTCAAATATGTGCGTCGTTATGGTAGCTACGCGGTCGGTCATGAGGACAGGAGTAGGTCATGCGGCAATTGATTTACTTTGATTTTGCATTTTAAATTGGCGAATGTTGGCCGTATATTAGCAGTGGAAGGGCGTGGGTGTGGGTTATGTGTGGTGAGCAGTGACATCGTCTGGTAGCCAGTTTTTGTCACTTAGGCGATAACAGATGTACAGTGGACATATGCAATGCGATTTTCGAATTCTGTGGTACTCTTTTATAAAAAGGTTTGCTTTAAAATTAAAAAAATTAATTTATAAAAAAATAGTTTCTTCAGATTGTTCAGTTTTCACTGCATTAAAATAAGTTGCTTTATTACTTTCAGAATTAAAAAAAAAAATGTTTGACTTTTCATCCAACTCCAATTATTATTCAAATGGAGCATACAATTAGGAGATTTATTTTATGAATTATATAGAACTATTTTTCAAAAGAAATTTTGCAGTTCTGTTATAGCTCCTTAGATTTTTAAAGTAAATTGGGAGTAGAATTAAAATTTGATTGAGGTATGCACTGCGACCTTGGGTCTATTGTGCCCCCAAAAATTGGAAGTAAGTAATTTTGAAAATTTTGTGCATATCCTAAAAAAATGTAGGCGATCCATTTCGAGGTTATGGGTTTGAAAATCATCTCTTTGGGTTTGAAATGTTGGCCGCGGCTACGTAGCAGATGATTCATCTGTTGAGTCCACTTTTCGATGACTCGTTCGAACATTTCGACTTCTAACTGGCAATTGACACTTTGTTTTTCCGGTCGACATGGCAGCTCTTGAATTTCTTCAGGTTGCTCTTCGTCCCAAATGCTTCAATTTTGCTTGTTTACATGCCCATTGAGCCAACGCAGAATATAATTTGGCTCAAAAATGTTACATCTTCTTGGAACTTTCCAGCGATGGGAAGGTCAAGAGGTCAGAGGGTTGTACAAGTTGTAAGCTTTCAATATAAGATTTCGACGTAAACTACGCCAAGTTATTCCATACGTCAGTTCGATTTGCCCTTAACGGCGACGAATCGACTCTCTCCGGTCTATACACTCTCGGCTATGGCTGCTATATTTTCTTCACTGTGTGCTGGACGTAGTCTATTCTATTCTAAATAAAATTATGGTTCGGTCACATGTCGCATCTCGAGCCGAGTCCAATATGCGGTTGACAAAATCGCCCTGTAGTGTCGGTAATTTGAGAAACCATAGATCGGCTTAGTATCACGTTTACTCTAGTGGATTATGCGTATCCACAAAGATGCCGTACAGTTTCTACCGAAGACACTGTTGATGCTTTGGATCAGAGTTTGGAAGAAGAGCCGAATGAGTCGATCAGCCATCACGCGCTGCAATTGTCGCACCCATGCACTTTATAGAAGATCCTTAATTACATACAACACACCAATATGGTCGCCTGGATGCAATGAAACACAAACGAAGGAACAACAGAAATGCCAGAATACTGCACTCCGGACTACAACGGGTTGCCTCTTGATATCTCTCATGGATCACCTGCACAGTGAAGTCCATATACTTCTAGTTAAGAAGCGTAGTGAATTTCTCTAAAAGCAAGTTCAGCTATAGTGCTTTCGCAAAAATCATTCCTACAGTCACCTGCTTATAGAGAAATACCTCCTTCCTCAAATACGTTGACGACATAACACAATACGCCAACCAGACTTCGAACGCAACAAACTTCATAAATGCACTGACCGCTATTCACAGTGGAGCCATTAACACCTTCAGCGAGGGAATCGGTGAATCAGTCTGCTCAATAGCGTATTTGGAGTCAAACCACCACCCACTGCAGACGAAGAGCTCGAATTGCCGTAAAAATCGAGAATGACCCTTGTGCACCTTCGTTCTGGATACAGTTGCAGGTTATACTTCTACTTATCCAAAGTTGATCCCCACATATAAAATATATATTCACCGTGCAACGAATTCCCGCATGACACTAACCACTTCTTTTCATGCCCTGCTAACACTATACATCTGACACCGCGATTCCTATCGTCCGACCACGACGAAACAACATGCTTCCTGGACCTGCCGTTGTATGACCTCGATGACACCTTATCTAATCCTTATCATTAGAACGGGGGCTAGATAACCGTTACGATAACAGAAACATCTTTAAAGAAGATTTTGATTTTCAATTCGAATTGAAGCCGAACGACCGTCAAGCGCATTTGGAGTGATGATAATCCATAAGCCATTGCTGAAGGGCGGTTACATCTTCAAAAAGTCACGGTTTGGTGTGCTCTCTGGGCAGAGGTAATCATTGGTTCATACCTTTTCGAAAATAAAACCAGGAATAATGCTACTGTCAATAGAAAACGCCGTAGAGCAATGATTAATGACTTTTCCGTGTCTGAATTGAAGAATGTTGATGTGGACGAACTTTGGTCCAACGAAGAAACCAATTTATTGAAAACCAATTTATAGGAAACTTTTGGTGGGTGCATTTTCTAACATCTTTAGCCTGTAGAGATCTCTCTAAGATAGTGTACATGAAGAATAATCGGAATTTTTGTCGAATTATGTGAAGTCGCTTGTCTCTACAGATATGCCTCAGACGATTGGGGCCTTGGAAGAGAATATTCGGCGCTTTATTGCTGACTTGCTGTAGAAAGTGATAGAAAATTGGGCCTCTCGCCAGAAACTTATTCAAGCCAGTCGCGGCAGTCACTTGGCCGAAACCAAAACATAATGGAATATGTATCTTTATAATAAAGCTAAATTCTTGGTCACGCCATTAAATTATATGCATTTAATTTTTTCTTGAAACCCCATGTCTAAAACAAAACACCCTGTATATATATTAAACGAATTCGGAATATATACCCAGCTTTATTATCACTAGAACTTATAAATCAAGTTGAGTTTTGTTTTATTTTCAAAAGCTCTTTCTACACTTTGGAAACAAGTTATAGCTCTATCAAAATTTTGTCGCTGAATTCTGAACCACTGTGCGCAGAACCGCAAATTTAGCAAACAATGCAGACCCTTTATAAGCACTGATTGTTTGTCCCAAAGAATTTATACCACACATCTGAAAGTAAGTACATCTGTACATATGTCGGGGGATTATTTGTGTTTTGTTTGAAATACCTGCGTCCCTTCTTTATTTTTTTTTTTTGCAATTCAAGTACTTCGTTGTCACTTTTGTTTTCGCAATGCCCGTTCGCCTATTTGCCGCTGTTTTTTTATTCGTGTTTTCAATTTTTTAGAAAGGCGCATAAATTTTCGTTAGTTAAAACATGTGAAATGTGCGGCACACGTGATGCGAGAGGCCATGCGGGTTAGTTGACTGCAGTCCGTTGTAGTCAGACAGCCAATTTGGCATGGATTTGTCGCCGAGTCTACTGGCGCTCGGCTGGTGTTTGCAAACATTGTGATCCGTTTCGCTAAGCTCGCCGATTTTTCAATTGTCACACTGGTTGTTGCGCTGAATTAACTCATCACGGTTGACAACGTCGGGCTGCAAATTGCCGCAGGCATCCGCAACGCGAACTCGTACAACTTGCAACGCGCGATTCACGCTTCGTTTGATGAGAATCGTATGCAATCAGCTACCGCGGAAAATGCAATCACACGCACACACATATCATACCAGGACGATGTAGCAGGCGCTAGGCACTCTCACTTTCTACTTTCTGCCGCTAGTTATGAGCGGCGCTCAACGGTTGTGTTCGACAAGAGCCCGTCGCTGACGTTGCAATTGTTGGCTCATCACGATTTTATTACGCGCATCATTTGCTCATTTTGATTTTAATGATGTCATAATGCAATGCGGAAAAACACAACACCAAGTTTTGACAATGCCAAATTGAATTTTGATTAGTTTTGTAAAGGACACACGCGCAAGCCATTGGAAAATGCTTGATGGGAAATTTATGTTCGCTTCGGCGTCAGAGTGACGCTTGTCACCGTCGTTAACTGTAGTAGATGGGGTGGAAATTTACCTATGCGGTAGCACTCGCAAGTTTTTGCGACGACTTTGTGATTGATTTCAATTATTTGTCATAAGGACAGGAAAAAAACGACCGACTTACGCATCGATTTAAACATTTTTTGTTGTTATTTTAGTTTTTAGTGTGTGTGACCTACAAGGTCTGTCGCAAAAGAAACAGAACTGTTAAAAAAAAAATAACAAAAAATTTATATTTTTCAAGTTATATTTTCTTATTCAAAGTAGTTTCCTTGTGCTTCGATGCTGCGTTTAGCCTGGTCAATTAGCATTTCAAATGAGTGTTTAAGGTCATTTTTCGGAATGCTCTTGAGAATATCGGTCGTCGTCTTTTGGATAGCTGAAATGTCCTGAAACCAGTGTCCTTTCATGGGCAAATAAAGTTTTCCAAATAGGTAAAAATCACAGGGTGCCAGATCAGGTGAAAAGGGTGAGTGATTAATGGTTAATATGGAGTTTTTTGTCAAAAAATCAGTGACAAGCGTCGACCGATGACACGGCGCATTATCGTGCAACAGGCGCCAGGACAGGTGCCTCACAGTATTGTGGTCGAGCACGACGAATGCGTGATAAAAGACGCTTTATAACACCAAGGTAAAACACAGCATTAATCGTTTGGCCAGGTGGGACGAACACTCGGTGTATAATACCCTCGGAATCGTAAAAACAAATCAGCACTGTCTTTATTTTTGACTTCTGAAGACGACCGACTTCTGAACGTCACAGAGGTCCTCACGACCTTCTTGGAATCGCTTAAACCACTCACGCACATTACTACGGGATAGGCACTGATCACCATAATCTTTTTTCATCATTTGAAATGTTTCAGTAAACGTTTTCCCAAGTTTAAAACGAAATTTAATATTTGCTCTTTGCATTTTACGACCGATGACCAAAAGCTGCTATCACTTTTTGATCGATAACATCGATTGTAGTTATCCAATTGTCTTAAAATTTTTACGAAATGTCAACAAGAGATCAAACTTTTTATTTCATATACTCACCAATAGGTGGCGCCACTAGAAACAGTTATATTTAAAAAGTTCTGTTTCTTTTGCGACAGACCTTGTATGTGTGTAGAATTTATGCTAGCAGAAGATACATATGTATGTACTAACTGTAAATATTATATTATAAAAAAGAGATAATATTCAACTTCTCAAGAACTACAATAAGGTAGGGCTTACCAATATTACTAAGAACAAATGATAAAAAAGGCGGTGTAGATAAGTAGGTAGGTGGAGTCGCGATCTAACGGCGCTCCCAGATATTGTAAAACCACTGAGACTAAAGTTCCCTCACTCTATTGGCTCCTCTCTGAACCACCCCTGCTTCAGAGACTTTAGTGATCTCAAAGCCGCTTTGCTGTCGGTATATATAAATACTTATATTCCTTGTGGTGAACATACTCTTCGCGAGAACAAGAAGGCTTTCTTAAATTGCTGTGATCTCTGTTTGGAAGACACTGATGTGGTCTGGAAGGCGATTTTGGTATCTAGCTTTGCAGAGAACACCCCACATTCTACTCGGTTTTCTACCACGGAAAGAAAGGTAATATACTGTTCCTCCATTCAACTCCAAAGGATTTCGAAAATTGGAAGAAATAGGCGTCTTTTAATTATCATAGAATGCCCCTTGTTAATATCGACTAATAGCGAGGATTCCTTAAGTCTAAGAGCTGCCATCGCTGCCATTTGTTCAAAAAACAAGTCTGTTGGCAGTAAGCGGTGTTCGGATGTCGAATCCTTGAAATAGGAAAGTAAAAATTTGTGGCAATTAGTTTAGGTACATTTGTCAGCTAACAATTTTTTGCCGGTTTTTACTAGGGTTTGCGTAAATATCTGTGCTTCCAGGTATATTGGGGTTAGAAAATGTATTGATCCATTTTCGGCATAAGGAGAGACGATTATCTTCGAAAGACGTTCTCTAAATGCCTTTGTGGTAACTCACACATTCACAGATATATGCGGATTTAAGTCAACAGGAAGTTTTTGTATTAGGTAAATGCGGGCTAAGATCATATCATATACCTTGATGGCTAAAGATAGCATTTATTATCGGGAAATATGCAAGCTGAATTTTATTAACAAATCACAGCGATTAAGCGATATTTTCGGTTAAAGGCCACACGTGAGCACTGGGATCCACATAATCTTTATGCAGGGGCTTCCATGACAAGACATGGTCCGTTTTCGACAATTCTTAGAGATGAGATCGCATCTCGTAAAGGCACTTTGTGCAAGTTCCCGATAACGGCGTTGATTAATATTGTGATTTATGTATAAGTACGTATGTATGTAGCATAAGAATGACGGGATAATGTTAATTACCAAATTTTGTTGAATATAACCGAGAACTTCCTGACATATGGAATAGCACCTAAAGGTGGACGGTGTTACGCCCGTTACCAAAACTTGTCAAGGGCCAAGGGCCGTTTTTTCGGAGATCTAACCCAGTTTGAATAGGTAAGTTTTAGGTTAAACTTGTCATCACCGGAGCAAATCCTTGCAGCAGGGTTGCTTGTATCCTCTTGACGCGTGCTGGCATTGAGTCCATCCCGGGCACGTGGGAATTGTTGTGCTCCGTCGCTAGCCAGCAGCACATGGGAAAAGTCAAGGAACGTCCTTGGTAACATACAAGGCAGTCAGCCGGCCGGTTTTTAACTAAGCCGCACCCATATGGTCTCCTGGATGCAGTGAAACGAGGAACCTTCACACATGCCAGAAAACTACTCTCCGGACTATAATGCATGTCTCCTGATAGCCCGGATCGAACATCTGCACAGTGAGGCCCGTATGCTCCCAGTTAAGGATCATAATGCACTCCTCTCCAAGCAGTTCTTCTGAAGTCGCCTACTTGAAGAGAAACCGACTGCCAGGAACTTCAGACATGCACTGACCGTCGTTCACAGTGGAGCCATAAACACCTTCACCACTACTTGGAGTCAAACCACCATCCACTGCAAACGACGGGCTTAAGTTGCTTACACAGCTTCGTTCTGGATACTCTAGCAAATATACATATGTTCAACATGCAACTAGTCCCCGTATGACTATAACTACATTTTTGCATGCGCAGCTAACCGTACACATCTGGCACCCCTCTCCCTATGGTCCGACCTCGTTAAAACAGCACGTTTCGTGGGCCTACCGCTGGATGACCACGATGACAATTTGTCTGAACCTTACCACTATAACGGGGACTAGATAACAGTTAAAACAACAACTTGGCATGCAACAGCGATCATTTCATTGTTTTACAAGATACCAGATAAGCCCTAAATGTATTTAATATTTTCTTAAAGAATTTATTTGCGCAATATGAATGATTTGCAATTACTCCTTACTGGAAACCCGGCATCTTAACCCACAACCACACATTTTATTGTGTTTCTTGCAAATAAATAATATTTTCATTTAAATAATTGCTTCCTCTACGCATAAATTCCAAAAAAAAAATATGTTAACTAATCACCGTAGGAAAGGATTTTATGGGTTTTCATTTCCTCCAACAATTGATGCGCAACGGATGAAGTCACCCTGCACCCCACCCACACCGTAAATTGCAAAATAAGTTAATATTTTTGCAGAGCTCAGCCAAACCGAAACGGAAATTCGGAACGTTAAGCATTTTGGGAACGAATTGTGCTAACACCGAGCCATATGCCTGAGGAATACAACAACAACAACTTGCCATCAAGGTGCTACACTTACACATGCGTTGAAAGTGTATTGTCATTCCATTTTATAATAAGAATAACGGAAATTGCTGTGGAGTTTGGCGCTTTGGATGATTTGGGCAAATTTTTCGGACGAGGTCATAACGGTAGAATATTGTGACACATCGGTGGATGTAGCTTAACTTATATGCGAATATTATGAATGGAACTCAGTAGCGGTGGTTGGCAATAAAAATTCGCTTTCAGGGGTGCGATTATTTATTATTATGTGTTAAAGCACTTTTATATTGAGAAGTAAAATTGTTCGAATTCAAGTGAAATATATGCATATGAGTACATTTATGAGCATTTAGTCCAGTAACTCGCCCCTTTTCGCGCAATTGCGGCTACTTAATGACTTGTAACACCCAACATTGGCTTCCTTAAATTCACATTCACTCTACAATATTCTGCTATTTCGCTCATTTGACGGCGTATATTTCCTTTTAAGCCAGGCAATAAATAAATTAATTCAGTGTCATTATGACAACCGACAATAAGCGTAGAATGACTGCAGTCGAAATGTCATAACGCTTATTGACAGGCCGACAGTTCGACAGGCCGAGAGTTGACAAGCCATAGTACCGCCTCTGCTCCGCTTACAATATTCGCCACTCATATCATCTCAGGGCATGCTTACCTTACTGACCCAGCATCCAGCACCCGACGGCGGATGTCAGTCGCAGTTTCCGTTTCCTAGGCGAGCGAATGCGCTTCACTGCTTCCACGCTTTGCCTTTGTGCGCTTAAAAGAATTTTAACTTCGTTTTTCATAATATGCATGGGCACAACAATGCCGCTTTATTGTAATTAGATGCCGTGCACACAGTTCACATTATACAGTATCGAATTCCAATCCGCTAAAGTGTAGATAATAACACCGCGGTGGTCCATGCGAGTCGGATTTGGTCGGTTTCGTGTGCTTCGGCACAATGAAGAACTCAACACAGCGGCAGCTTTGTGACAAGCTGGCAAAAGCTTTATAAAGTATTTTTTTTTTATCGTAAGAAGCAGGCAATAGTCTCATAGGAAGAGGTACAGTGTTGTCATTTGAACCCAGGATTCCAAATTTGTTTTCTGAAACATTTATTCTTAAAAGCAAATTTAGAAAGAAAAAATTTAGGTTTATAATTTTTGTCAAACGATATTCATGCCCTTATATGGTACCTAGATCATTATTATATATTTGATCAAGCTTTTTTTCCGCCTTTTTCTTTTATCCGAAATTTTGCACTACCCATCAAGAGGGGTTCACTATTAGAAAAACTTTTTTGTGTTCAATGGAAATTTGGATCAGAATTTTTTATTATCCATCACTTTTTCAGACGAACCAAAGAGCCCGAGTGAAGTGTCTTTTGAATCGTTGAAATTGGAAGAGGCATTTTATAAATCTGAAAACAATTTTGCACATAGAGAACTCCTCCTTAAAAGTCTCTCTCATCTTTGATGAACTATAACTCTCTCGAATTAATACTTTTTTTAATTTACTTACGTTTTCTAGAGTGAGTTTGACAGAAAAATACATCAGTTCATGGCGTCAGGAATGAGAGAAGAAAAATGTTATGAAAGTCTGACAGTTCGTCTCGTTTTTGAGTTTTGTCGTAATCTTGTACTCCCATCAATACCAGAATATTATTTCGTTGCAATACCTTAGTGAAGTAGCACCATACCTATGTATTTCGGTAAAATCTTTAAAAATCAAGAACATTAATATCAAAACCGTTAAATTACGGGTAAGAAATTGAGTAGAAGCGGAAACAACTCTACAGAGACTCTGCAGGCTCTTTTGAAATCATAAAAACTTATTGTCTGATTTGGTTTGCATGTAAAATTAATAATTGATCCTAGAGTGAAGTGCCCACACTATCGATGAACAACTTCCCTAGCACCAATATCAAAGGCTTAAGTCCAAAGCAGCAACGTGAGAATGGCTCAAAAAGCTCTACTGCGTGTGAAACCATCACTTTTTGGTGACAAACTTTTGGCGATAGAATCACATCAAGATATAGGCCTTTTAAGTCAAGAATTTTCGAATTAATTTGGTCAAAATATTGGCAATTATATGTATGTATATTGTTTATGAGACTAATGTGGAAAAAGTTTTATGTCTCAAGCAAAAAACCCTCTATATATAAGCATCACACTAAACGGATTTTCCTAGAATATAATTTCGTATATCGGAAATATCATTAATATGGAAGGAACCCACTGTACTGCGCGATTCACTAAGGAAATTATAAAAAAAAAGCTGTTTCCCTCAGCACCGTGACAACCGAAGAGCTAACTAACATTCCAGAAGCTAATTTTGAATTGTAGTACTACTTACATAATAAAAAACACGCGCATATTTCTATTCAATTCTTAACAGCAACTTGACTAGACTGTACCTACTTGCTTTTATACAAATAATATAAAAATATGTATTTATTTGAGTATTTTTTGTATTCTCCGTTCGGACAAATTGGAATTCGGATATCATTGACGAACAACACGGCATCACAACAAGGAGGAGAGTATGCAAATATTTGAGACTGGTGGTGGTGGTGGCTCGATGTGAAGAGGTGTGGTGTGGTATGGCATTATCCCGCTGTTCGGCGCATTATAATGACACAATGTTTCACGCTTCGATAGCGCGTTAAGCATTCATACATTTTTTTTGTTGGTGATTTGAAGTAGCTGAAATTAAAATTTTATTGTTCGGGAAGCGTTTTCCATTAATTTTAAGAGCCACATTCGAAGTCACATGCAGTTCTGTGTTGGAGCAGAGATAAGAGTGATTTGAAAGTTTATTTTCTCAATTATATTACTACGTACATATGTATGTATATATACATAAATGTATTTACTTAAAATTTGGAAGCATTATTAGAAGTTTTTTTTTTTTTTTTATTGCTTACTATTTTTTAATGCACAAGTAAGATAAAAATTTCAGGCAAAACGTAAAATTATTTATATATTCTCTATAAACATACCTAACTGTGTACGTAGATAATTTTTTGAAAGCTCTTTTATCACTCAGACTGATAGCTTCGTATCTTTTCTACAGGATTTCCACCAAAAAATAGTTTTAATATTCTTTTAAACCTTACCTTCAAACAGTATGTTGAATGACGAACCTAATTCGAGAGCTGACAAAGTTATGACATTTATATTTTGAAATTTGAAAATCTTTCATAGACTTTCTTCAAAATGCAAAACCGCCAACAGTGATAATGAATGACGAAGTTAAAAGAAACTTATCGCTTTTGAAGAAGAACAATGAAGAAGTAGAGTAAATGTGATGCCAAATATTCTACAAAAACTGTATATCCAGGTATTCCTTCGGACTGAGCAGACAATTGAAAAGTAAAGTCCTCTCTCGACAAACAAAGTCCAAATTCTATAAGTCACTCATCATTACCGACCTGCTATATGGTGCAGAGGCATGGACAATGACAACATCTGATGAGTTGGAGTTCCGAGTTTTCGAGAGAAACGTTCTGCGGAATATTTATGGTCCTTTTCGCATTGGCAATGACGAAAACCGCAGTCGATGGAAACATGAGCTGACCTAGATATACGACGACATTGACATAGTTCAGCGAATGAAGAGACAGCGGCTATGCTAACTACGTCCTATCGTCCGAATGGAAACTCAAGCTCTGAGAGCACTCGACGCAATACTCGCCGGGTGAAGCAGAGGGGGAGGAAGCCCTTCACTCCGTTGGAACACTCAGGTTGAAAAAGACCTGGCCGCACTTGTAAACTCGACTATAACCGCGTAAGCGGTGTCTACACCAAATAAAAAAGAAGATGAGCTGATACTAACTATATTTTATCGCTTGATTAACGGATTTTTTTTAAATCGATACCCACGATAATCATTCCCAGTCGAATGTTCCGAATTCTGTATACTCGTAATGGAGCAAGGGTCAATGATATGATAAGAAAGCTTGAAAAAGTCGGTTGCTGGGTTAACTACGCGAACGATGTATCTTTCACGGATGAAGGAAAATTTATTAATATTGTGTATGATTAACTTACCGGTACCTTAGTATCGTAAGCAACTGGGTTGCTAAATCTTAGCAAAATCGACTAAAACTAGTTATTAACTAGGAAGTACTAAATACCGACATCGCATCTACCCTCAATGGGAGAAACGCGTCTTCGGCCTGAACCAAGTACTTTAGGCTTATCCTAGACAGAAAGCTCTCGTAGAAATGCAAAATCAAGAAAAGCGCAAGCATTGCATTACTGCAAGGGTGGCCATCGGCAAAAGATGAGGACTCTTCAAAGGTAACTTTTAGGTTCTATGAAACCATAGTTTAGCATAACATATAGTATAATGTTCTATGGAATTATGTGTAGTAGAAGGTGCTGGTAAAGAAGACTAAGTCCGTGAAAAATTGTGCATTCAACGGGTTGCTCTCATTAGTATTTGTGATGCAGTACGAACCACAATAATTATGGCACTTAATGTCTGGCTGCATATAGCATGTGTATGTGTATGACCGCGAAATCTGGATACTTAGGTGACTGCGAGACCGGGCACTCTGGAATCCTCGCACATTTTGATTTCATACTTGGATTGCCAATGGTCTTGGTGGCTCTCTGATGACTAACCACTCTGATACCAAAGCAGCGATATTAGCCTAGAGTTCGCTGCCTGCGCACTCAAGACTAGTGAAAGGATTTGTAGACTCTTAATTTCTAACATCGACATATTTTATGATTATACCGGTTTGGGTGCTGGCCAAAGCGGTATTGCAGGAAACTCCAGGTTTGACTTCAGTCTCAATAACTGCGTAATGGGAACAACTTTGAGCTCCGTTGTCATCTTGTGGTTCACTACTGGACTGTTGGACTTCAGATCAAATCAGAAAACGAAGATTGCTTACCTGCAGCTGTGAAGTCACAAGGTCCCTTTTACGGGGAATGCCGCGCTTTTGCCAAATCAAGGTTAGGCTCCTTATCTCTACCATCGACTTATTTTACGACTAGACTGGTAGGCTCCTGCGGTATTGCAGGATTGCAGGAAACTGAAGGTCTCATTAACTTGATGTGAGGGCTACTTCAGTACCAATAATTGCGAAATAGAAACGGGTAGGAGCTCCGTTTACACCTTGTGGTTCATTAGAGGATTGTTGGGACCAACTGGTTGACTACAAGTAGTTGTGTAGTCGAAAGGTCCTTCTGGCCCAGAGTGAATCGTTAGAAGTCCAGGGAACTCTTCGCTCACAGCAAGGTCTACTTTCCATGTTTATAGGAGTTCTAACTGAGCCGATCGAGTTTCATTCCACAGGATTAAATATCTTATCGGATGATATCTCAAAACCTGGTCTAGTTCGCATATAAACAGACAGACAGACTGACAAACGGTGCACTACCTTACAAACTACTCACATTCTTACATTGAAAAATTTCAAAGCTTATCACCAGTAAATAACAGTTATTAGATTTACTATTCTACCTTTACAATTTTTTAAAATTCAAAGCATGAATGTTTCTCTATGCAAATAAATGAAAGAAAACTGAAAGGACCATACACACATGTGGGTAACTCCTTCGCGACAACATCAAAGACAAACAAAGCAGATAACCAACAACAAAATGAAAAAAAATGGCAATAGGCAACAAATCCTTTAAATATGCACAATGACTTACATAGATAAGGCAATTTGTGACCTTAATTTGGCAAACCAAACAAACTCGCTGAAGTGTAGCAGAAAAAGAAAAGAAAAGCCGCCGAAAAAAAAATTAGAAAGAAAGAATTTTAAAATCTAATTTCATGCTATTTATACATGTGTAGAAAAAATGCGACAAAATAAATAAAATCAGGAAGCGCAGCAACGCGTTCGAACACGCTCGGGCCCTGGCAAGATTAAAGGCGAGCTCTTACACACGGCGAAGCGGCATAGAAATACACCCCTGCATGTGTGCGCATTTAAATTTACATATGAGCAAATATTGAGTACCTTGTCGTGCAACGGGTTCCGTTACTCTGCGTGCTTTGTATATTTTTTCACATATTATTATTTGCAAATTAGCCACCAAACGCTGCGCCCACCCACGGCTAGAGCGCTTTGTCAATAGTACAACGGGTGAATAGAGCATTTCGAACCAATAAAGCGTAAAGCCAACTGCACGACCGTCGTGGAGGCTTTGAGGACCAGCCATCGCGACGGCCGCAAGGAATGTGCTGGTTGTCATTTTGTCAAACTCATTTTGAAATTTTCTTTGTACCCACGTGTGTATGTATGTATTGTGCCAAAGGGTGTGCAAGGCCTGCACCTTAATATCTTTTGACTTTCCGCTTCGTATGCCAAACTTATTTGTTTGCTGTCGGTTTGCAAATTTGGTTGCTCCGTTGGCGAACGACAACAAAAAACTACATGAGATTGGAGTAAACATTCACCCCGTTGGTGCGTTGGTGCATATTGATGTGATGGACATTCATCCTGAGGGTTTGCCGACAATTTATGAAGACATGTGTGCTTTGGTCGCTGATCATTGCCGTTGATTTGGTTCGATGGGCTTAAATAACTGGAAATTTGTGGAGTTTGATGAATAAATTTATGTTTTAAGTTCTGCAGTAACTTTGCTCATTTAAAAGCTTTCAAATTAGCCTAAATTTAAATAATATTTTTAACGAACGGGTCGTAGAAAAATATTTGGTTATCATATAATGTGTGTCATTTGTTATTTAGACTCTTTTCTGTTGGATTGTTCTAGGGAATCGAAAGCGTAGAGATAATGTTTGCTGAACTTTTAACCGAAATGAGACACCTCAGTCCTTATGCTGAATCACAGACGATCATATCGCTGCAACAGTGAAGAATAGTCAGCTTGGTCACGAGCTCGCCAAAACAAAATTCCACACAATAGTCACTAACTCTTGTTCTAGCAACATATTACACAATCCAAGAAACTAGTTATGAGAAATTTTGTGGTGGTATCAGTAATTGGACGGTTACACAAGGTACGTTCCAAAGTAAACAGGACTTCAAAAACCCACAGAACAAATGTTTTTTTTTCGTAAAATCAGTTTATTTTATTCAAAATAGTCTCCTTCTGCTTCAAAACAGCATTTTCCACGGTCCAAAAGCATGTCGAACGAGTGTTTTAGCTCGTTGGCCGGTATGGACGCCAGTATGCCGGTGCAAGCCTTTTGAATGGCCCCTACGTCTGCATAATGCCTTCCTTTCATGGGCAAATGCATTTTTCCGAAAAGGAAGAAGTCGAACGGTGTAATATCAGGTGAATGCGGGGAGTGGTTAATGGTTAAAATGTGATTTTTGGTCAAATAATCGGTCACAAGCGTCGATGGATGAGACGGCGCATTATCATGCAACAAACACCTACTTTCATCTTCGCAATATTCGCAATATTCGGGCCGTACACGTCGAATACGGCGCACCAAACGCTTCAAAACTCTGAGGTAGAATCCCGCATTAACTTTTTGGCCGAATGGAACAAATTTTTTGTGGACAATACTCTTGGAATCATAAAACAAATCAGCATTGTCTTCACTATTGACTTCTCCCTGAGCGATTTTTTGGGGTTCGGTTCGTCCGGTGCCTTCCATTCAGCACTCTTGCGTTTCGTTTCGGGATCATATTAGAAACCCCACGTTTTGTCACCAATCACAGTATAGTAAAGGAAATTTTTGTCCTTTTTGACCTTCGAATGTTGGACTCTGAGCAATTTTTGGTCGTCAGTCAATTTTCGTAAGCCCAAATGTTCGGTCAGAATACGATAAATCGAAGTTTTGGAGATGTTCAATTCCATTTCCATGAATTTCAAAGATGATTTCGGCTAATTTTTGATGAATTCACGCACAGTTTCGATGGAGTTTCCGGTGATCATGGATTTTGATTGGCCCACATGTTTATCGTCTGTTTAATTTGGAACGCATCTTGTATATTCATTCCGGTTACACAGGCTCAACTACAGTGGCAACACGTCAGTTTTAATCGTATGGGAAATTAATATCGTTAAGAATTCTGCATCTGTTGTGCGCGCGATGATGGAAATCAACCTTTGATGTTGTGCTTGTTGTTGTAGCGGCAGAATTCTGCCGAGTTGACAGTTCTTGGTCGGATATAAATCCGGGTTCGTTCCGGTTACGTAGTGCCGACTCTCGTGGGAACGGATCAATTTTTGATCGCCTTGGTCCCTATCAATGACACCACAAGCTCCATTAACTACTCGAATTTGCTAAATAGTGAGAAGCTTTAACATTTTCCCATATTTCTGGCAATTTGTGAATTCCATTCGAATAGAACTTTGACAGCTCGGCGGCAACGAGGCAGTGTCGGGGCTATAAGGCTGGTAAGGCAAAACTTCCCAGCCGATGTTTTCCTATATAGTTTTAACCGGTAGCCGACCGTCGTCATGATGAAAAATTATTGTCTCGTGTTTAGCCGTAAATCCGGGCATATCGCTCGTTTCAATTTGATTAGTTGTTATCGGTAGCGTTCTATTATATAATCATGATTTCGTCTGATTTCAAAAACTCATAATACAGTACGCATTTCTAATGCCACCAAATACAGGGCACTACCTAGACTTTGTGGATATTTGGCTTTACCGTTGATTTGTTTGCTTGGTCAAGTTTCACATATGATTTTTTGCATTTAGGGTTGTCGTAATGAAACTATATCTCATCACCAGTAATAGTTCGTGTAAAAACGACTACTTTTTATACCCTGAACAGGGTATATTAAGTTTGTCACGAAGTTTGTAACACCCAGAAGGAATCGTCGGAGACCCTATAAAGTATATATATAAATGATCAGTACGTCGAGCTGAGTCGATTTAGCCATGTCCGTCTGTCTGTCTGTATATATACGAATTAGTCCCTCAGTTTTTTAGATATCGTTTTGAAATTTTGCAAACGTGATTTTCTCTTCAAGAAGCTGCTCATTTGTCGGAACAGCCGATATCGGACCACTATAACATATAGCTGTCATACAAACTGAACGATCGGAATCAAGTTCTTGTATGGACAACTTTCACATTTGACAAGATATATTCACGAAATTTGGTATATATTATTTTCTAAAGCAACAATGCAATCTCCGAAGAAATTGTTCAGATCGGTTAACTATAGCATATAGCTTCCATACAAACTGAACAAATAGTTACTAACAGAAATGCACCTGTGAAGGGTATTTAGCTCCGGTGCAAACGAAGTTAATGTTTTTTCTTGTTTTAACATTCAAACAGCATTTTTCGCATGCTTCTTTGCGTCTTTGAACGACTCTTGGCCTCTTCTTAGCCTTCCAAGTCACTTTTAAGTCGTGCAATCACAGTCATCATTATAAAATTCTACCAAATAACAATGACTTTGACCTGAGGTTTACTTCTTATTAAAGTAATTCGTGAAGACCTTCACGAAAGCCCACCAATCAAATATTTTACGACGAGCCTCAGCAGAAAGTTATACATTATTTTTAACCACACAAAGAGGAATGGATAAAGTTGCCCGAACAAACAAGAAATACAAGGCTTTGTAGATCTTAAACAGCTGAACGGTGCCTAGTGCTCGAAAGCATAAGTCATTCACAGCAATGCGAAGTTCTGGTGGTAAAAAAAAGGAAATCTTCTATAAGGCAGACTGAACATTTTGTATCACTTTGAGAAAAAAAATCGTGTTATTCAAGTCGCCGTTTTCATCTTTACTTAATAAGCAATTTTCTACGGAGACAATCACCTTTGAACAAAACTGTACTTTAAACTCATCTCATGGTTTTTGACCCTCGTTTAACTGTTAAAATTTAAACTGTCCACTCACAGCACTAAGCTTAACACAGTCCAACCACATAAGGTACATAGTGCATGACGAGCATAACCTCCGCAAGCACGAGGTGTCAAACATCTGTTTAACTTTTCTAAACAAGAAAATAGTTAATATTATGTCCACATAGTCGCATAAGACAAGGCTCGTGATTATGTTTAAAAAATTAAAAATTGTAATTTATGCCTTCCCAAGTAATACTGCGCAGTCATGTGCACTTTTCATACAGGCATTCGAAATCATTCTTCATTTTGCGCAGCTGTCCAGTTGAATTGCGCTCACAATCAATGCACGAACCAGTAAAATGTGACAAATGGTCATTTCAAAATATCAATTTATTTACACTCGATGACTTTCAATTACGCCTAAAGACTTTTACGACCAATTGGTCAGTTGGCTAAAAAATGTACGTGTTTAGGCGACTTGTGGAAGGGTTGTATGTTAATTGGGTGTCACGTGGTGCAAAGACATTGTACAATGTCACATGGGTTGTGACATCGTTTTCGAGGCAGGGGTCATTTGTAATAAGCGAGCCACCGAAGAACTTGTTGAGTTTTTAACAAATAGTTACATGTGTTAACATAAATCACCTAATTTAGACGGGTTGTTTGAAAAGAATGTTTGTAGAGCATGAAAATCAAAAAGGAACTAGTTTACAATAACGGAGAAACTTTAGTTTACGAAAATAAGAGTGGTCAATAATTTTTTTTTTACCAATTGTGATTGCTTTGTATTTTCTTCGACATACAAATAAGTGTGTATTCTTTCCCATTATCCCAACTGATAAAATTTGACCCAGACTGCTCTCTTTTAGTTTATGAAATTTGATCTCCATGTATCATTATTGCATCGACCTCAAAGAGATAATCTTTTGCAAATTCGACGTCGAGAAAAAGACGCAAAAGGAATGCAATGTAGCCGAGGACCCAACATTCATTAAGCACATCCTTGCGGATGACGAGTTGTATGTTTATGAAAAATGACGTTGAGACAATAATCTAGTACATGTCACTTCAAAAATAAGCCAAGACTGACAAAAAAGTGAAAATCAGCATCGATCAAGTGTGGGAACTTGGATTAGGCGTTGACACGCCAGTAAAAGCTCGGGGGCGTCTTTTGCAGTCGATAATAAAGACTTGTGAAAATTTTTGAAAATCTGTAATTTTTGTCCTTCCGGGTCAATATTGATCTTATGGTAGTCATTAAGTTAACATAGAAGACTATATAATTCTAGATTTATAAGCTGTTTTGTGAACCTCTTGAAATTGGTTTCAAAAGGCAGGTCCGAAATCATCAAAACAAATAATTTAGCAACTACTAAAATTATTAAGGATCCCAAATGAACTTTAGTAGAAGCTGTACCTGACAAAAATTGAAAGATATGGTGCTTGCAATCAGCAAGTGTTAGAGAGATGGCAAGAAAGCTCGATTGATTTTGGTAAATATTTTAGTTATGAAACGCGTTCTTGCTCTACTCGTCCCGATAAACCTGAATTTTTTTTCAAAAAGAGTACCGCAAATAAATCTCTTTGGACAAGCTAGATAGTGCAAATTCCGAACCCACATTAATGGAGAGTATTATAAATGCTAATAAGACATGGGTTCATGAGTTTGACATGCAAACAAATCAACAATCATCGGAATGGAGGGAAAAAACGTGCCGAAACTGAAAAAACCATGCCAAAGCCGCTCAAAAAACAAGGCGATGCTCAGTCGATATTCGTGGTTTGGTGCATCATGAATTTGTTCCAGAGAGACAGGCGGACAATAAGGAGTTCTATTTGGCCGTATTCAGGCGCTTTGTGAGAACATTAATCGAAAACGGCCGGAATTGCGGAAGAACCGTTTATGGATTTTATACGATAATAATGCGACTTCCGCGGAATAGAGGACACATGCTTGGCCGATTTAGTAGTAGTCTATGGGATATTGTCTTTGAAAATATACCACTGTGCCCAAGGTGACATTTGAATTTAAACTGCGCGCGTCGAAGGATTTGGAGAATTATTATTTTTTTTTTTTTTTTTTTGTCAAAATATTCATTAGTGTTTGAGATAAGTGTCGTTTTGTCAGCTGCTAAAAGTGAGTTTTTCGTTTTTTGCGATGTCGAAATTTGTTGAGCATAGAATTTGCATTAAATTTTGTTTACGGAATCAATTTTCTGTTGCGGATACGTTGAGGATGGAACAGAAAGCCTTTGGTGATGAGGCTATGTCTAAAAAAATGTTTACAAGTGGTATAGTGAGTTCCAAGCCGGCCGTGAACGTGTCGAAGACAAAGAGCGTCCAGGGCGACCATCAACCTCAACCGACGAAGCTCACGTTCAACAAATCAAAGACTTGGTGTTGAAAAACCGTCGGTTAACAATTAGAGACTTTGCTGATGAAGTTGGCATATCGAAAGGCTCAGCCAATACCATTTTGAAGGATGTTTTGGGCCTCAAGCGCGTCAAATCTTGACTGGTACCGAAAACATTAAATTTTTTGGAAAAAAGGCGTCGCGTTGAAGTGTGTGAAACGATGCTTTTTGACTACCAGGGGCCATGAAATGCATTATAACTGGCAATGAGACTTGGATCTATGCTTACGACCTCGAAACAACCGATCAATCGAGCGAATATCGTGCCAAAAGAGAGCCGAGACCAAAAAAATCGCGCCAAAGTCGCTCAAAAATCAAGGCCATGTTGACTGTTTTCTTCGATTATCGTGGTGTTGTGCATTATGAATTCCTTCCAACCGGTCAAACAGTCAACAAGGAATATTATTTGAACGTTATGCGTCGTTTGCGTAACGCTATCCGCCTGAAAATGCCGGAATTGTGGAAAGACAATTCTTGGTTTTTACACCACGATAATGCACCATCCCATACTGCCCTCGTAATTCATGATCATTTCGCCAAAAACTCAACCCATATCGTTCCGCAACCACCGTATTCACCTGACCTGGCGCCATTTGAGTTCTGGCTGTTCCCCAAGCTCAAAAGACCGCTCCGGGGACACCGTGTTTATACGATAGAGGAGATTCAAGCCGCAGCGAAGACAGAACTGAAGGCCATCCCGGAAAGTGACTACAACCAGTGTTTCGAAGATTGGAAAATCCATTGGCATAAGTGCATTGCATCGGGAGGGGATTACTTTGAAGGGGATGAAATTGATTTGGAAGAATAAATAAAGAATTTTCAAAATAAATACAATGTCACCTTATCTTTTGTCTCAGTAAAGCCGAATTCAGTACTTAAGTTTTTAATTAGTTCAAAGTTAAATACAGTTGCCTAGAAAATTCATATGTTTTTCCTTCAGTTGGATGTCATTGTGAAGATATCGAAAATAACTTTCAAGGGTTTTCATGATGTCTTTGCATTTTGAAGCACCCAGCCTAGGGAAATATCTCAGTTGCATCTCAGATATGCATATGCAGAGGGAGATTGCTTTGGTTTTAGTGATAGACACTAATCATAGAACAAGACATGAAATGACATCGCTTAAATTAAGTGAAATTAACCCTTTCGAGCACACAGATAGTCGCTACAAGTCATTTTCCGCTTCTTTTATCTAATTAAATTGCTACTTTAAGTTTATTTTCCAAAGTATATAACTTTGGCGCTTTTCATAGATCTACTTTTGAATCATCTATCAAGACTGAATTAAGAGTAGCGTTACCTTAATGTAGCTAATGATAAATGGTTATTTTTTCCACCAAATAGTTAACGCATATCATTACCTACGAAGAAATTTACATACATAAAAAATTTTAAATCTCAAAATAATGACAATTTAAGCTGTCATTGTGATCAAAGTACGGGTGTTGGTCTACGAATCAACCCTTGCCATCAATTGGGATCAACGGTTGAAGAGTCAAACCGCAACTGATTCCAACAATATGAGTGCATGAAAAAACAGCAAAAAAGTGTGTAGACAGCAAAGGCTCACACGATTAACGTCGTTGACATTAAGCAACAATGGCAAAAAGTAGAATGACATAACTCGAAATAGATCAAAGAGCAGAAAAATAAAGTCCTAGTTATAATTTAACCAAAAAACTGTTTAGGAAATAATGTAAATTAGGTCATACAGCAATAAAAATAAATAAAATTAACAGTTACGTTATTTTTATTTAGTATGTGGCAGTCAAAGTGCCTTATTTTTGTATGTTTCCGCAAAATTTGTAATTTTTGAGTTAAGCCGCTTTTTGAGCAAGCAAGCGATATGTGAACAAGTGTGTGTAGGCACAGTGCGTTTCCGAAATGTCAAAATCGCGTTTGTCACACATCAACACAATATCACAACATCAATCAAAACCACGAACCGTTACACGCGTACGCACACACATGTGTGCATATGTAACCGGAAGTCAGCCGAAAAGGATTGGCGGTGTAATTTTCGCGTTGACTTCACATAAGCTGCGCTGAGCCACACTATTACTTTTATGCATTTTCAACCTCACTCTTTGCAAACCCCCTTTTTTTTAGCAATTTTTTGGCGAGCAAATGCGTTTCCCGCTGTGTAAGTGCCGTGCACCCTCAGGGACTCTCCGCCACCGACGTTTGTGGGTCGTTTGCGAAATTTAAATTTTTCTTTCAAAAATCTTCAACACTTTTTCCACGTTTATTTGCATGTGCAATACGAGGAAGTCAAAAGTAACAAATCCACTCAAATACATACATACATACATACATATGAGTAAGCGTCTTCTGTTCGGTGAAAATTTGAGCGAAATTTAGCCTGTTGACAACTGCAACAGGCGGCTTTTGGTAGTCGTGTGCGCCAGGCGCGTTGAAAAACACAAATCTCAAATCAGATTTTATGGGTACTTAGCCTGTTGGCCTGTGTTTGTAAACACTATGCATGAAAGGGTGGTAGGTATACGTCTCCCCGAGGTTTTTTTTTTCATTTCCTCACAGCAATGTGTGAAAATTAAAAAAAAAAATCGCTCGCATGCTATAAAAATCGTTTGAATGCAAGTCATCATTTCTCAGCACAGCGTGTGTCAGTGTCAGGCACGCGAATACGCCACGTCCCATTTCATAGTTTCCCGATTATCATCAGCAGTACACTCATAAATATGAATATTCGTTCTAAAAATAAATAATAAATATATTCCTTTTATTACAAACTCACAAAATAAACTAACTCTCAAAACAAAACAAAAAAATTTAGAATTTCAAAAACAAAAAAAAAAAAAAACACTTTCATAATTGTATTTAATAGTGATACCATACAAAATAACAACCAAATACGAATTGCTTTAATTTTTTGTTTTTGAAATTCCTAGTATTCGAAGAAACCCAATTTCCCATTGAATATAAAATACCCTAATAATACAAGAAAATCTAAGGTAACTAATTAATATCCGCAGTAATAGCCTAACTGGTTTCAGAGCAATTAAGCTACAAATAACAACACACATTTGTCTTAATTAGTCACATTAATGTATAATATAAACGAGTCATAGTTACATGATTCATATGTGACTGGAGAAATAATTCATCAGTTGTCTGCTTAGTGTGAACAGATATACAAACCTGGTTATATAGAAGTGCGAGGCTGGTAAGTATTTCAAGTCAATGAAATTTCATAAATTACTGTTTATAATTTTAATTTAAGCATTTATTTTATAACCTTCATTATGCTAAACCAGATTTTCTCACCTAATCCTATGACATCTCACATATTGACGAGCATTTCTGGTATGCAGCGATTGTCCGGAAAGTAATAGGACTGAGTCGATTCAAAAAAATGTATAGAACCAATTGTTACAATTCTTTAAAAACTTTCAAAATGGGCTTCTTCTGCGTCGATGCAGCGCTGCCAGCGCGATTTCCAAGCATTAAAAGCGTCACAGAAGGCATTCTCCGGAACAGCCGAGGTGTATGCTGCTTAGATCTCCTCTGTCGTCTCAAAATTATTGCCTTTCATCGTCCTTTTCACTCTAGGAAACAAAAAAAGTCCGGGGAGACCACATCTGACCTGTAGGGTGGCTGGGGAGGCATTGGGATTCCGGCCTTGGTTAGGTAGCTGTTCACAAAAAAGATGGTGTGAGCCAAGCGCTTTGTCTTGGGGCAGCTTCCAATCGGCTGCGCTGTCTTGTCGGACCCGATTGATTCTTCGTTTGAGTCTCTTGAAGACCTTCACGTAAAACTCGCCTTTAACGGTTTGTCCAGAAGGAACAAATTCTTGGCGGACAATGCCTTTGATGTCAAAAAAGACAATAAGCATTCGAGTTTCACACTGAATTTAATTGCGAATCTCTGCCCTAACGCACCCTACATTTTCGACTGTCCAGGTGCTCGGAGACAACTGACCAGCCGCTCGTTTGTTTGCTAGGAACGCCATCTACCGAATCCAGTCGGTGCGCGCACGCTCCCAAGTACAGTCGCGGCGGAAAAAAATCCTATTACTTTCCTGACAAACGCTGTGTTACATTGTAAGGTCTTTCGCAGATAACAATTGAGAAAAGATTTCACTTTTGTATGCGTTTGAAGAATTCGAACCACTTTTGCCACTCTGATTGAGGAATCTGCGAAACAAGTATTTTGAAGGCATCAGCCGCCTCTTCAGGAGTCGAAAAACGTTGTTTATCTTTGACGCAGGAGATAAAAAGAAATTATACGGTCCTTAGTCAGAACTATACGGTGGATAACTCATGAAATCGATGTTTTTAGTGCTCGAAAATTCAGTTGTTTCAGTCGATGTGTGAGAGCGCTGGTATTGTTATAGAAAGTATGATCCGTCTTCGGAGGTTGCCTTTCCTAATTTCTTGAAAAACAACTGGCAAACAAATGGCTGTGTATTTATGTTCTACTTTTTTTTAGTGGTATGGCAGCGACATGTACATTTTTTCCATAAAACCTGGCAACCATTTGCTTGGAAGTGCTTCGTGCGCAAACAACTTTTGTTCAATTCGGCACATCTTGAAATATCCATATAGTCGACTGATATTTATCTTCGGGCTCACATGCGTAAATCCACGATTCATCACCTGTCACGATGTCATAGACGTATTTCGAAGCACCGCTATTGTATTTTCTTAACATATTTTTCGACCAATCGACGCGAGCCTTAATTTGAACAATGGAAAAATTGTGTGGGATCCAACGTGAAAACATTGCTTACAATCAAATTTTCGTGCAATATTGAATGATCCCACTAATGTCTATAATTGTCTCAATCTCACGTTTACATACATAATCATCTTGCAATATCACTTTCCGCACAGCATTAATCGTTTCCAGAGTAACAGCTAATTTTGAAGGACTTTGACGAAATTCGTTTTGGAGTGATTTAGGACCTACATTGAATTCACCATACCATACCATATCATCGATATACAATAGTGCTTGTTAGAGCTTCATTGTCAAAAATAGATTTCAGTTCAACGATGCACTCTTGATTAGTTAATCCATGTCCAAAGTTGTAAAAATATAATCACGCGAAAATGTTGGATATTTAATTTCCTGTTTTACCCGATTTATATATTTTTAGTTAGCTTTGAGTTTTCAGATTGCAACACTATCCAAATAATGAAACATATATGGCACCCTTAGTATTTTTCCAACTATTGGCTTAATATACCTGGAGCTTTTGAGCTCTTGAGACATTGCTAAAGATATTCCACTGTTTGTAACCTAAAATTGCATTTTGTATCAGCAATTCAGCATCCTCAAGGCATGCCTTGGCTGAACGATTTAACTCTGCTTCACCTTTCAATATAAATTTGATCATAAATATAAATATATATGTGACTTGGTCTACGGAAAGGGGGCTTAGGTGTCAAAAAATAAAATTTTTTTTTTTTTTTTTTTTTTTTTTTGATACCTAAGCCCCCTTTTCGTAGACCAGGTCACATATGATATCATAAAATTAAGTACTTAATGAGTACAATGTTTAAACCCGTTGCCTAAAAGATCACAGGCACATTTTTCTTTCATTTGAACGTCATTTGAAAGATATCATGTGTAACTTCCAGAAAGTTTCACGAGACTATTACTCTTTGAGGCACCCAGCCTTGGACAATAACTGAGTTTAATTCTTAATATGAAGCTTGTTTAAGTTACAGTGATGGAACTTTAATCACAGAACAAAACTCGAAACGTCATTTCACTCAACTGTGTGGCGGCGTTGATTCCCAGCCTCACTTTTTCTGTAATTTTTGAGAGAACTATTTTAACTACATTACAGCTATTTTGGCTTGGTGGTTGTTAAAATCCGGTTTTTGGAAAGGAGATGCATGTACATCTTGAGGATTCTTATCCTATACTTGACTGACTTTTCCAACAAGAAAAAACTTCTCCCAAAATACGTCAATATATTTTCATATTCCCGCCACTTTAAAGTCTGATATATGATTGTTGCAACTCTTCCAATAAATACATACATACTTGTATGTAGTATAACACATAAGTCCTCTCCCACCAATGAATTTCTTCAGTTCCTGAACACATTTACATTCATAACGGTGTTCAACTATGCGTTGCTGTGACTTAACCCAAATTGAGACACATCATTTTTCATAGACCAAAGTGTCACTTGCACATTTTACCACAAGCGTAACAATACTAACAACAACAACAACAATAGGTGTACTGTAACTGCTAACAATCAGTTGTCACTCAACGACGCACGCAATTCACAAAGGCGACGTGTTGACAACTTTGTTGCGAAAATCTCAAGAAGCAGAAGCAGAAAAAAATCAGCAAAGTAAATTTGCATTCATTAAGAGCGGCGGGGAGGGGAATGATTGTAATAATAGAAAATAAACGAGTATAAAGGAGAACGCGCTGCAACATATTGACAGCATAATAATATGATACCGTTTTTTAGGCAACAACAAACAACAACAACAGCAAGTAAAGTTGACTGCTCCAGATTTCCGTTTGTGCATGTGAGTGTGTGTGTCTGTGCGTGAAGATGACGGTATTCAACATATGCTGAGTGCCACTTCCGGCCCATCATTGCCGCCTTGCGCGCGTTTGTCACCAAAATAAATTGTTTATTTTGAAGAAATCAAATTGCAAGCGTTTACACAGCTTGTGATTCACTTAAAAAGTGAAAGTGCGAATTTTTTTTTGTCCACCAACATGTGTACAATCGCGCATAAAACCGCCGACTCGGTGCAAATGCCACGTTTGATTATTGTAAAGCATCAACGCCAGTGATGGCCTACGCGTCAGCACCCTTAAAACTGAATCCACCACCCCAAAAGAAGTCGACATCGCGAATTTTAAATTAATGATACGCATATTCGTGGCACCGACTGTTTGCTTTTCATTTTCGCACTCACACTCATGCAGTGAGGTATTGTTGTTGCCGTGGTATGCAAACTTCGTACACTATCGTGTTTAGCTGCGGCATGTGAAGCTGCTCTTTGTGATGCACACATGTGTGCCTCTTCATTTCCGTTTGCAATTTTTCCAGTTCTCTTGTAAGAAATGCTAAAAAATGAATTTGAATTTTCAAAAAAAAAAAAAAAAAAAAAAAATAAAACTTATAAACGAGCCTTCATGTGTGACTTATTTCTTATACTTTCAGTTTTCTAGCAAAAACAGCAACTGCATTTGGCTTTGATACGCTTATTATGTTAATATTCTCATCCACGCGAATCCGAGACTGCAAAGACGACAGGCGCCGTTAAAGAGTTTTGATTAATGATGGGAATCGTGTGAGCAGCAGCGTCTTGTCGGCGTTGAATTTAGAAAACTTAAGTGACTTTTAACGCTGATTACTTCTGGAAAGAAATGCACATGTGTTTCAATATTTCGCATATACGTAGACCCCAAGAACTTATGTAGATAAGTAATGACATGATCCAAGATTGTCTTGCGTACAGTTATTTGCAGCTATGAGGTGTGTTCCGAAAATGACGAGAATTTCAAATTTCGCGGGTTTGGAGACCACATGCACACTTAGTTGCTTGTTAGTGAATTCTTGGCCAAAAATAACCAATATGCCCCAGCCTCCATATTCGCAAAATAAGTGAAGGATATGGTGCTTGAAAATCGTTAGGCAAGTGTTAGAGAGATGGCAAGAGAGATCGACATTTCTCGCGAGTCCATTCGCTTGATGAAACGCGTTCTTGCTCGACTCGTTCCGATAAAGCTGATTTTTTTTACAAAAAGAGTACTGTAAACAGGTATCTTTGGAAATGCTTGACCGTGCTAATTCCGATCTCGCATTCACGGAGAGCATTGTAACTGCCGATGAGACATGAGTTTGTCATGACAAAATAAATATTGATCAAAAATTAAATATTTTGCGTTTTGTTTATAATTTCCGGATACTTTCTTGTCACAATTTATAACGGACACAAAAAACTAGCTACTTTCTATTTCGAAACCCAAATAAAAACTTTAAAGATTTATTCCCAAACGTTTTCAAGAGCTCTTATAAAATTCAACAAAGTATCAATCATAGGCTTTACAGTGTTTTTCCGGAAAGTAACTCAGGAATTTTAACAATATGAAAAAAGCCTTACTATTTTTTGTTCATAATTAAGAAATAAATACTTGTAAAAATAAAAAACAAAAAGCAACATATTTTCGTTGATATTAGATGTCGCATCGACCAGAATTTAAATACTCGTACGACCTTGTTTTTTTCGCCGCAAAAAAGTCATATATTATTCAGCTTGGTATATTGAGTCAACAGTGCTTCCGGTTTTCTACTGCACATCTCATCATTCCAACGCCTCCTTTATTTTTCGTTATTTTGAAGTAAAATAACTACGTAATAATATGTAAAGAGTAGTGTAACAAGGAAGAAATAAATTTAATCTCTCAAACAAATATTTTTTATTCATCAAATTCAACCGAGTACCTTGTGGCTTCAAATTACGCCACTCTTTATTGCCAACAATATTGAAATAAGCCCATACTCACACGCTTGCCTTTCTATTTATTCATTCAATATTTGATCAATACATCTCCGTTCAACCGAAGTAAACAGAGTTGAGTTGAGTTGGGGTTGGGGCAGGCATCAAGTCAAATATGAATGTTAATCAAAAAATCAAACAATTGACATTCAATATGGTCTAATTTTTACGCTGCCATTATACAAATTATAATGATGAGGTACAAAGCATGAGAGATGAAATGAAAAACACACGCCAACTGGCGCAGAGGACGCAGTAGTAAGCGTGGTAAGACCAGCCGCAGGATTCCCCAGAGAGGCGGCGCATTTTCATTGAGAAATAAGAAACACGAAACGCAAGTGATTTTCGACGCAGAACCAAAATACAGAGTAATTGAAATTTTAGAACTCGCCAACTGGCTCTGCGATTATCGAATTCTTGGTTAGAGCAATTGATAATGCATTACTTACTAGAATAATAAACAATATCGATGGAATATGACGAGTATTAAAGGTAAACAAGTCAGCGTAGGCGTAGTCCACTGAAGACACGGTGTTACTAAGGGTGGTTCGGTAAGTTTGTATTCGTATCTATGTATTCAAGGTGCTGAGGCAAGTATAGATTTATAGATGAAAGGTAAACAGACTACACAAAGTGGTGAAATTAAATATAAACAATTTGAACACAACTTTTA
Source organism: Bactrocera zonata (assembly GCA_037783105.1). Lineage (NCBI taxonomy): Eukaryota > Metazoa > Arthropoda > Insecta > Diptera > Tephritidae > Bactrocera > Bactrocera zonata. The sequence goes on from JBAWJQ010004254.1 coordinate 95,140, forward strand.
CCATAGAATACCGGCGATACAGAGTTGGAGTTTTGAGTGTAGAAATTAATATTAATATAAAAGTACCCAAATATATATTTCCTAAAATTATATTAATATTTTTTATGAGTCTTATGTCTAAACATTTATTAACGCCAATCACAAACAGACAAATTGGACACCTCATTTCACCTTTCATAAACAGCCGAATTAGCTGAAGCGCAAATCGTATCGGAAATTGTAGAAAAACCAACGAAAATTAACCCAAAAAAATAAAAAATCATACGAAATATGCAGTGGAAAAAGAAGTGTGTCTGATTGTATAATACTCTGTCCCTTCATCCTTCTTTGTTGTTGCATTAGCATAATGCATAGATAATTTGTGGTGCTTAGTTGCCCTCTAACTGCACTCAAAGGCCTCAAATTAATTCACAAACAAAGGGCTCGCGCCTTGCACGCAACTCGAAATAATTCTAGCACCAAACATAATTTATATGCATACACACATACATACATCTAGAAGTGGGGGGGAAAAATCGAGGCTCTGTCACAAGCAAGCGCAACTCAACTGACCTCTCAGCGCACGGCCAGAAAAGCGCTAACTCCACTTCAGTGTACCTGCATAATGAACTCGTGTCTGCTATAAATGTAGGCCTGTCCATGTGTTTAATTCTGATGGACGTGCATTCTCGAGTTTTTACCTAATTTCACCTTTTATCATTGGACGAAATGCTGATTTCCACTAATCGCACACACTTCACTTCAGCCGCAAGTGAAAGAAAAGCTGAAAAAAGGCGAGAGTGAGTGTGGCTTTGTGTTGGCCACACTTTCGGCATCTTATCTTCATCACAAACACCCTATACGGCCATGAATCGCATCAGGATATTATCACAGCAGCTTTGTTGTTGCTATTGTCACCAGTCACCCACCATCAACACCATAGCAGAAAACAATGCATTAAACAATGTACAAGTATGAAGCATTCGTGGACTCAGGCGAGAGAGGAAAAAATAGAAGAACAATGGCATAGTGTTTACGAGTGTCAAAATATGAAGTAAAATACCAGAAGCTCTATGGCTCTTTTATAATATGTATAAGCTATAGTGGTTCCATATCGGGTGCTTGGAGCAGCTTTTTGGGGACAAAAGGACGTATGCAAAGTTTTAGATCGATGTCTCAAAAACTGGTGGACTACTTCGAATATGTACAGACGGACAGACGGGCACGGTTCAATCAAATCACTCGTCATGCATCGTTTATTACTTTTTTAGGTTAGAAAGAGGCAGGGATTACGGTAAAAATGTCTATGGTGAGTTCTAGATTACGCCCAAAGCACTTGTACTTAAACTTTTATTTCGGAACATTGATTGTTTTGAGCAGAAAATAAACCCTGATTTTTGAATCTTACATAAGCGCGTCTGTTATCGTCGATATTTATAAATGGAGAAAATCTGATTAACCTTAAAAATCAGGCGGACGGATAAGCCATACTCACAATATCTCTAGATTCCATTCGAAATAAACGATGTTATATTACTTCCTCCGGAACAAATTTATGATGCACCAAACAACGAATATCGAAAAAACAATGAGTCTTACTTTGATTTTTGAGCGGCTTTGGCGTGGTTTTTTGGTTTCGGCAAATTTTGTTTCCTCAATTCCGATGATTGTTGACTTTTTTACATGCCAAATTCATAAACCCTTGTCTCATCGGCAGTTATAATGCTCTCCATTAATGTGAGATCGGAATTCGCTCGATCAAGCCAGCCCAAAGAGATCTGTTTACGGCACAGGATGTGTTTGGAAAGTAATAGGGCAATGTCGATTTAAAAAAATTGTTGAACCAATCGTTACAATTCTTTAAAAACTTTCAAAATAGGTTTCTTTTACGACGATGTAGCGATCCAGCGCGATTTCCAAGCATTGAAGACGTCACGAAGGCATTATCCGGAATAGCTTTGAGAGCCGAGGTGCATGCTGTTTGGATCCCCTCTGTCGTCTCAAAATGTTTGTCTTTCATCGGACTTTTCAGGGATCACACTCAAAAATCCTTGACTCATCAACTGTGATAACGTAATTCAAAAATTGGGAGTCAATTTCACACATTCACAAATTTTCTTGGTACACTTCCTCTCGCCACAATTTCTGGTCGTCAGTGCGCACGAATACTTAGTAGATGAACTGAGTTCAAAACTTTGTGAAAGAACAAGCGACCTCTTCCCAGCCTTCCAAAAAGGCCTGGTGCCACCGAAACACACCACTTCTTGCTAAAGCAACATCTCGGTAAGCCTGTATGATCATATCAAACATCTCTGTCGCAGATTTACGGAGAAAATTTAATTGCGTACCTCTGCTATAACGCTGACTCTCCAAGTGTTCGGACACAACCGACCAGCCACACGTTCGTTGACTAGGAACGCCTCCTACTGAATCCAGTCGACGAAAAAAAACAGTCCTATTACTTTCTGAATAAACTTCTTCTTTACTGGCGTAGACACCGCTTACGCGGTTATAGCCGAGTTATCAATAACGCACCAGTCGTTTCTTCTTTTCGCTACGTGGCGCCAATTGGATATTCCAAGCGAAGCCAGGTCCTTCTTCACTTGGTCCTTTTAACGGAGTGGAGGTCTTCCTCTTCCTCTACTTCTCTCGGCGAGTACTGCGTCGAATACTTTCAGAGCTGGAGTGTTTTCATCCATCCGGACAACATGACCTAGCCAGCGTAGCCGCTGTCTTTTAATTCGCTGAACTATGTCAATGTCCTCGTATATCTCGTACAGCTCATCGTTCCATCGAATGCGATATTCGCCGTGGCCAATGCGCAAAGGACCACAAATGTTTCGCAGAACTTTTCTCTCGAAAACCCTTAAGGTCGACTCATCGGTTGTTGTCATCGTCCAAGCCTCTGGACCATATAGCAGGACGGGAATTATGAGCAACTTATAGAGTTTGGCTTTTGTTCGTCGAGAGAGGACTTTAGTTTTCAATTGCCTACTCAGTCCGAAGTAGCACCTGTTGCCAATAGTAATCCTGCGTTGGATTTTCGGGCTGACATTGTTCGTGGTGTTAATACTGGTTCCTAAATAGACGAAATTATCTACAACTTCAAAGTTATGACTGTCAACAGTGACGTGAGAGCCAAGTTGCGAGTGCGACGACTGTTTGTTTGATGACAGGAGATATTTCGTCTTGCCCTCGTTCACTGCCAGACCCATTTTCTTTGCTTTCTTGTCCAGCCTGGACAAACTCTGTACTCTTTTTGAAAAAACTTCAGCTTTATCAAGACGAATCGAACCAGAACGCATTTCATACGCAAAATATTCACAAAAATCTTTCAAACGAACTCGCGAGAGATGTCGAGCTCTCTTGCCAACTCTATAGCACTTGCTTGACAAACACTATGTCCTTCACTTTTTTAATATTTTCATCAGTTGAAGAGGTCCAATATCGTTCAGAACGAGGCATATCTCCAACGATCTCTCGTTCTTCTTTGTGCCACTTCCTGTGCCACTCTTAGGCAATGTAAGTACATATATAATGCAATGATCCAATAATATTTCGAAAAAATACTTATTGCGCCATTATGTGTATATCCAAATTTCATTTGTACTAGCTTCAATAGCAAGGTTAACATTTTAATTAAATTTTATATTGTACATATTTCATTTTTATGTCTCTTTGCTCACCATCAACCCACTGTTCACTGCACTAAAGTGGATTGCGTGAATTTCGCCGGTGCTGGTGCCATTGTTGTTTTCTTTGATTAAGTTTTTGACACCAAAGAAAATTAAATGTACATAAAAAACGACTGGTGCTTCAGCAAACGAAGTACTTTCGAATTAAGCAACTGCCTAACGGTTCAGCGATTTCCAACCAAACTTCCCAAAAACTCCCAAACCCACAAAACAACACATACTCACATACCCTGGCCAGCGAGTTACTAATTTCCCGTTAATGAGCGCAATTTCCCACACCAGCGGTGCGGTGCAGATGTGCTCTCGCAATCGCCTCGAGCGCACATTGGTGGCAAGTGTCATGCATCGTCATTAATATTTGGTTTTCAGCCTCCGATTCCTTTAATTTATAAGTGTGTGCTTCGTTGCTGTGGCTGAGTGTTCCATATATCCTTAATATGTATTAGTTTTATTTTCGCTTTTCTTTTCTGAAGATTAATTTGTGCCTGGCGAAGAATTGACATTCGCTGTCAACGCCGTCGTTTCGTAATTCTTTTCTTAGCCGGGATTTGTATCGAGGCGCACATGAGCCCTGCTATGTCCGTGTGTGCTCACCAGCATTTCTCTTGATTATTTTTCAAAGGTGCCACAGTGCCACATATTATTCTATTGTCTGCCTTGATGCTATTGGGCGGAAAATTGTTATTAATTGTTCTGCCACACATCAAAAGTCGCTTTGACACACGGCGTACGGCCGTATCGGATTTCAAGTGTTCAATGGTGTTAATTATTATATTGCGTTTTCGCTTCAAAACGGAAAAAGAGAGATTGTATAAACTAAGCTTACTTTTCATTTTTTTATGTCCTCAAACACAGTCGTTAAGTTTGTACCATTTTTGTATGATGATTATATGTTTCAGAATGCATTAATTCTAGTCGAAACCAAACCTAAAATTAAAATTCAAAATATTGAAATTCTTATTTGCTTCGGCCATATGTTTTTTAAGACAAGATGTTTGATACGAATTTCTAATTAATTTCTAATTTCTTGTGTTATAAAAGACTGACTGATCAAATGTTTGAATTTTGCAGACGTCCCATCTCTTTAATAGCATTCCGAATTTAATCTGTCGATAAAGCTTATCATATTTAAGACATGATTTCGTAAGCTGAGATGTACATTGGATGCATATTGGAGCATTTTTCTGAAGCTAATTAATTGATTGATAAGTAGTAGTAGCCCACACTTCAGTTTTAAATAAGAATGGACCGCAATGCTTTTCTGTAAGCAAAGTATCCCAGTTGTGGTTGTTGTTGTAACGGCAGAAAACAGTCTTAAAATAATTTTGAGGAATACTGCCGAATGGCCAGTCTTTGGCTGGTTAAAAATCAAGGTTCATTCCGGTTACGTTGTAGAAAGGGCTCAGTATCCCGGAGACTCTCTTTATTCGCACTCCAAATAATAGAATTTCGATTATTTATGGACTCTTTAAGGGGGTATTCTAACTAGTCTAGAAATTTAAAAAAATCTAAATTTTTTTTATATTTTCGAAGTTCAACTATTCAAGAATATGTGTAAAAGAGGATTTTTCAAAATTCAAATTATTTTCGGAGATATAGGCAATTTTCTGACCCGGCATCCAAACTGGTTCGGCCGGAACGCGAAACTTTAAACGCGTTTTTCTCAAAACTGACTTTTTCGGAACAATACCCACGATTTCACAGGTTCAGATTTACTTGAAATTTTTATAGAGTCTTCTTTATAGGCTTATCTATGGTTGGAACTAGGCCCATCCCAAAATTTTTAATTTTGTTATTTTTAAAAAATTCGAAACATTCAGAAAAGATGATCCAAAAAAAACTTTTTTTTAGGCAGTCGCCATTTTGTTTTTCCCCATTTTTCCGTAGTTCCGGCCATTGCGACATTATTCTAGATTAATAATCTTTTTTTCTTTTTGGTTTCAGATAACTAGGAGGGTTGAAATCATGGGTATGGTCACCTGGAAATTTTTAGAGACCCCCCACTTCGTCAGCTCAAAATTTTTGAAATTTTTTACTTTCTTTAGTTTTTAATTTTTTTCTCTACTCTTCTAAAATTAACAAATAACTAATAAAAAATGGATACTAAAAATATTAATTGCCTTTTTTTTACGACACTTTAAAAATTTACCTTCTAGACTAGAATACCCCTTTAAGATAAATGTAAGTTTGCTTGTAACACTCGAGCTTTTGTACGGTATTCTTTTAGATTCTGCGTAATATCTTAAAGGTAAGGTTAAAACATTCTTATTAGCATTATTTGAATACTTGAAATTTCTATGGGAAATATTGTCCATAAGGAAACTCAATATGTGGTTTGATCGTATTTGAACGCCTCGTAATTTTTACCTATTTATCTATCTATCTAAGGTCCAGCGAGTTGCATTTGCTCTTATTCATTAGTCCATGGCTAGGATTAGATGGCTGATTTCAAAGCTAATTTGTTGAAAAAAATTAAAAACTCTTCGAGCTAAGTCTCCGATTGACTAAATCTAGTTTTGTTCTAGTCTTTCCAAAGAGCTATTTATTACGCCGTTTTTTCTCCTCTATCTAATGATTAGCCAATAATTTTTGTCAAATTGCAGCTAGATCTCTCCACTGACTTTCTAAATATTTGCGGTCGGATTCATTAGCAGATTTTCGGTTATTAATCAACCCTTCAGATGTATTGACGAAACACCCGATGAAGACGTAGAGCTGTTCCGTGTCAATATTGGAATTTAAAAAATATTATTCAATATTTTATCTAATGTAGTTTAGCAGGCATTACTGACATGCCAATCCCGTACTATCAACTGAACAATTCCGAAAATCGAAAAAAAATGTTTACAATGGAATCACGGTTACAGATTCATTAAAAATTGTAATTACTTTATTTTATTTTGTTTAAAAAATACTTTGGGAACTCTACACAAAAGCACAAAGCATTCAGTGGCAGACGTGAAGTCAGCGAAAACTTGCCTCATGCGAGTCGTCAATCCATCTCCGTTAATGATGATAACATCGGAAAAGTTAGAGAAACAGTGCAATCGTCATGCTGACATGAGAGAGATAGCAGAGGACCTTAAGAAAGTTTGTGGATTGAACTCATTTTGGTTAATGTTTTGGGTATGATGCGCGCCAATGCTAGACTATTACACTCGTACAACTAAACTTAAATCTTTTGCATAAACGTTGTGGAGTAGAGGTCTGAATATGACCTCGAAATAGTCCAAACATTTAGGGAATGGGAGTATACTACGGTGAGTAGATAATTTCACGTTTTGGGCCGGACGATTGGCCACCAAGATCATGTGATATCATACCGTTAGACTTTTTCCTGTAAGGATATGTAAAGTCTAAAGTCTATGCTGACAATACTGCTTTAATTCAGACCTTAGAGCAAAACATCACGCGAGTCATTCGCCAGTTACGAGTCGAAATCGTAGTCGCGGCCAACTTTTGTATGAGATAAACTTCAACAAACAAATGAATGTGAAGACTGTTCTTTCGAATGTCAATAAACATTCCCCATTAAATTTAAAGCTTCTGTGTTTTTTTCTTTAAAAAAGTAGGAAACCTCGAAATAGATCAGCTTTTATATAAAAATACAAAATAATAAAATTTTCACTTTCTCAAATATTTACTACATTTTAATACCAAAAATATGCAAAACTATATTCAAATTTTAGATTTCACCCCGCACACGTGCCAACATATCGCACGCATCGAACGCAATAAAAGTGTAAACGGCGGCGCATTAACGGGAATTGGGTGCAAAGTTGAGAATCAATACAATTACAAACACTTATCGAAACTAATAAAAGCGGGAAACAGCAAGCAAATAGATTTCAAGTGCATTATTCAAGCAACATGCGTTTTCAATCATTTTTCCAGCAACGCCCGAGGCTATAAAAATTCACTGAGGCCTCACGGCGCGCCGGTGCTTATATTTTCTGCGCTTAATATGGGGGCATGTACATATGTATGTTTGGATGGGTGTTGAAAATGAAATAAAAAAGCGCTTATGTGGGACAACGCGAGAATACTCACACCTTTTAAGCAGAATTTATTAAACTCCCACTGCGACATGTTATCCTTTCGCTGCGGGGAGCCCGTGAAACACACAACAGCACACACATTGCCAAGTACTTACGTAATACTGGAGTGGAATGCAGCGAGGAATCTGCGTAGTTGGTTATTGGATGTTTTGTCAATAGATGTATTTGTTAACGAAATAACGAAATAACGGGAAAATGTGACATATTTTCAAGTGCTGCGCGTCATTACAACAAAATCACAGTTTACGACCCTATAACCCCCGGTAAGGTAGTCATATGAAAATAAGTGGAATGCGAAAAATACATAGAAATCGTTGTGAATGGTTATATAAATTCCAAGTGTGAATAAAATAGAATGACGCCTAAGGAAATGAAAGCATCAATGGCGGATATGGAAATCCTAGCAATGCTGATTTAAAGCAAATTAAATGAAAAGTCTTATTTAGTTTTAGAAATTAGTAATCAACAATTCAGCTGCTCATTTCAGGCACACATTCGTACGCAAATTATCAGCCAACTCATTATTATTCAAATTAATTTCTTTCTATTATGCGCTTTTTTGTCAATTTAATCCAGCTTATACACGCCTTCACAAATGAGTGTATGTCACATGACACAGCTACGACACTCACGCTCACTCATCCTGTCTACTTAACGCAGCGCGTCTTGTAATAACCGAAGGCGCTCCTCATTGGTTACCACCCTAAAATCCTCGTTGTAACCCACAAAACAACAATTTATACCTACATTTTTATATATGTATGTATGTATATGAATATAGGTATGTGCGATACTTGCATTTGAATGCCTAAAATTCGATTCCGTTATTTGTAATCATCTCATCACTTTTCAGTTACTTTTAAGCTGTCAATAATTCGTTCAATCTGCTCGCGAGTTTTACAAATGCCACCAAAAATTAAACCAAATGAGGCGAATTGAGTAGAACAAACAATGCCGTGGGCCATAATGAATACAGTAACACAAGTGTTTGAATATATGTAACAGAATCGAAATTTAACATAATTCTTGCACAACCTGTCAATTTCCCAGGAGGCGCGTGGAACATTGTTACATCAAATAATATATTATATTTTAAAAATGCTATACAAACATATACACTTACGTATTTTCAATGGATTTCTATAGCGAACGTGCGTCTTATTAACCTTTCATTTGTTTCGTCCCATTGCTTTCCTCAAGTGGGCGTTAACTGTACGTGCTTTGAGGAATTCTTTTGGTTGAAACTGTAAAGAATTGAGTTGTAGATTACTGCAGGACTCACTCATAAAGCTCTATTCCTATGACAACTTGGTTATTTTTCTATGATTTGTTATGTGAAAAACTTCGTTTATTTCCCACCAATGATTTGAATACAAGAAAGTGAAATCACAATAATTCATAAGCTCAACTACTCAAAAATAACGGCAATGAAAAAAGGTATTATGTACCAACGTAACTTGGAAAAACTCTTCTCGAGTTGAGTAACTTCGACCAAATTCTATGTGCCTAGTTAGCAGTCGTTTTTCTCTGAAAAGGAGATATCACAACAACTCACGAACCCGCTAGCTCTAAAATTACGATAAATCATAACTAAGCTGAACATTTTGTATAGAGAAATATTTTTTTCAGCCGAAACTCTTCGTTAATTGTTTTATATCCGTTCGGTGTTCCGAAAGAGGAATATTGATAAAAAATAGTTCAAGAAAAGGAGAGAGTTTCAATAAAGGCTTAATCACGATTTGGCGATTTATGATATAGATTCTATGTATATGTTGAGGTAGGTAGGAGTGCAGCCCTATCGGGCTCAATTAGCATTGATGTGCCATTTTGATACTCTGTTCGCAGAACCTCCTGTGTCTGCTATTACGTTTCACCCACTCTCTCAAACGATTTTGAGGTTTCGATGAAACTACTTATGTCCGATATGCTTTTAGTGGAAATCCATTCAAGGTTTGGTGCTTGATGGATTCCAAGTGTTTTGTGTCGGATCTGTGCTAGAGCTGGGCATTCGCAGAGAAAGTGGAAGATTGTTTCCTTGCTCCCTGCTACTACGCAGCCTTTGCCAACTCAGAAGAAGAAGAAGAACCCAGATCAAGTTTAGTTGGAGCTTGTCTTTATGCTGGAATTTGTCATGCGTGAAGACAAGGCCAGGAGCGCCGCCCTGCTATCCGTAAATATAGTTGCTTTATTTATATTCCTGTGGCTTTCTAATAGAGATCCGCGGGTTTTTTTTATGCCTAGTACTTCTGCTATATTCTATAGATAATTAGATAGAGTTTTTGTTTACTGCTCGGGTGAATGCAGTACTAGGTTGAGGAAGTATATTTTGTCGAAGTATCACTGATATATTTAGTTAATATTTACTTTAAGTTAGTTGTCTAACGGAAATTAAAAAAAAAAATACGCTGTATTGTACCATATACTTAGTGGAGTACCGATCTGTCCCACAAATTATGCCGTCGTGGCATGTACCTATGAAATATGAACTATACTCGTAGCACAGTAGTAATTTGATGAAGTCATTGCACTACGCTTGTACTTGAGGAAATATCAAAATTCACGTAATATTATTACATTATGAGTGACAGTCTACAAGAATTTTGCTGGATAATTTACCCACACTTCTACATCGATTTGGTAAAGTCTTTTGATACAACCTGTGTATACAACTTTTTGTGCCGTTTCCAAACAGCAAACTACTAGTCAACTACCATTATGAAGCAAGGTCAAAGCTGTGTAATTTTATTTAAATGATTTAGAAATCACTAACATAACACTTAAATACCATATCATCAATGTGAGTTTCAATGTTTCAAAGCTTTATCTATAGATGCTTTTATCTCTGTGACATATTACCAATATACTATAATACCAAATATAACACAACAAATTTTTGCCGAAAATGATTGGTTTTTATCATCATTCGGAATTAACTGAAAACAGCAATTTCTATTAACTACTTTTATATTGCTAAATAATATCTAGAGCGTCAGTTTTGATAGTAGCAGAAAGTAGATATCTCTCGATGAAGGAACTTGTTCTAAATGTCCGTGATACCATAACAAAAACATATATAAATAAAATTAAAAATATGTAATTTTTTGAAAAAATATTTTTATTCAAGTAGTTTCATTTTAATCTCCATAAATCGTTTACTATTTTCTAAATAAATAAATATTAAATTTAATTAAGGTACATAAATGCTTTAGTTCCAACTTTCGAACAGATTCAGTTTATCCTTTCACAGTTGCTGCAACATTGGCGGCCTGTTGAGCCACAGCAATAGTCTGGATTGTGGCATCTCGTGTATGTTGACCAACGCGTTCCTGAAATTAGATAAAAAATAAATAAGATATGTATATAGAAATGTGTATGTAAAGTTTTTTTTTTAATATTGAAATGATACTTACAATTTTCTTGCCAATCTTTTTCAACCATCCGGCCTCAGTTTGTCCAGCGAAGACGGCGATGAATACAGCCAGGAGAATGAAAATTTTATTGAAATTCATTTTAGTTTAGTTTTTTTTATTTTAATGTATCTGTGCTAGATTTTTTAAGCTTGGTGTACTTCTGCTTTTCTCAAAGTTTGAGTATTGTTTAATGATCATTCGTCAGCTCGACGATGCTTTTATACTCGTAGCTTGCCGGCATCAGAAAAGTAATCGAATGTCACCTTTCGTTATCAGCGCGTTGTGGGGGATTTATTTCACTTAGTACTGAACAGAGAAGCTTTGTATTGCTTTGTATGCTTTTTGGAATGTGGTTGCAGCTTCATATAATTTTTAGAAAATCAATTTTTGGGTCAATTTTGTCAAATAAAAATATCTTAGTAGTTATATATAAATATGTATATTTACATATATAAACAATTTCTAATTTTCATTTGGTGTAAAATTTATAAAAAAAAAATTGCCCAAAAATATAAGACTGGTGTGTGCTTTCTAAAATTTTCGATTTTTATTACTTTAGACTCAATCCAAACTTGATGAATTTCTAATTCAGAAATATAAAGTTTTATTTTGGTTGTTTTCTATTTTTTATTTTGGCAAATGCCTATTTGATTAAGGGTATATGTCGTCTAGAACCCTCAAAAGAGACCAAAATTTATTCTGGAAGTAAGCAACAAGAAATCACATTTTTCTCTTTCAGGTTCTATTGAAAAACAATTTCAAAATATTAAAAAATGGTAATTGGGAAAATAGCTTAGTATCTTTCCTCATTTTTCAAGAAAGCGTCTACGGCGACGGTGTGTGTTATTTGCAATAAAATATCCATCAAAAATTTTGTAATCCTTTGGATACCAATATTTTATGAGTTCAATGCAACAAGTTTCATATTGATCCCATAAAATAAAAATTCAAGCTTTACAAATGCTGTTTATTGAATTAAACATTGTTGAATAGGTTTCAACCCTTTTAAAACAATTTTTAGCCGAAAGCTTCATTAAACAATTTTCGTTCATTAATGAAGCTGATTTTGCTACTGCAATAAAAATATTGCATACATATATGTACATATGTATGTATATCAATAATAGTACCGACAGACAGATCTCTCTAATAATGCAAAGCATTCTTGTGTAGAAATTATTTTTAGCCGTCAGCTTGGTTATGCGATTTCTTATCACTAAAAGCTACTCTAGAACAGCATCTGTGCAAAAATCCCCGTTTATTTAGCCAGCGCGCTCGTAAGCGTCGATCCCTTTTATGGTAAAATATATAAAAGCAATGAATTGACTGGAGGTCAATCATTCAATTCTCCGTATTTGTTGTCTTCGCTTCATTCACGATGAATACAAAACTCGCTGTTATCTTTGCTGTCTTTTTGCTCATTGCGGCTGTGGGATTCACACAGGCCGATTGGTTGGACGATCTAAACGAAGGAACGGTGAGTTATTTGCTTAATGCACTCATATCTTCCGGCATTAATTACAAGTGTTTGCCTTTTCAGAATCAAGTAGTGAATGCGGTGAACGAAAATGCGGGGAAGATCAATAAAATTGCTACAAGTATTGATGCCCTTGGAAAGATACTAAGAACTTTGGATCCAGATTCGAATGAGGAAAAATAATTTTTTTTTTTAATATTTTTAGTTTTAAGTAAAGATATTCATTGGCTGTGTAGTTTCTGTAAAATTTTAAAATTTTTGAAAATGTCAAAGAATTTATAATTTTAGAATAAGTAATATTTTTTAGTAAGGTGCAAGGAAAAATATTTTATTGGACTTTATAAAATTAATGATGTACATAAATAATAAAAATAAAAATAAAATTTTAAAATATACTTTATATAATTTGAGTCTTCCAGCTGAACTTATTACGATCTTATTAATATTTACCCATTAACAGATACTACCTTATTTCATCTGTTAGCATTTTCATGTATCGTCTAGTCAGTCTGAACTTCAGTTCTATTAACCCAGTGAACGAAAACGTGCGTAATGTGGTTTGACGGTTCTCGCTCTAATATAGTTTGAGATATCTTTTAATTAAACATATTAATTTCCTACAAGAAGTGTGATTTTTTGGTACTATAAAAATAGTAAAGTACTTTCATTGCATACCCTTCCGAGCTCAGTTATTTCCTGTATCAAAAGCCAAAAAATACCAGCTCAAAGCATATGAAGAATCCCCGTTTAAAAAAATCTGTATAGTAATAGTAGCTGGCATATATTTCTTTGTTGTCTGAGCTGACTCACAGCAGTGGCACACGCAGAGGGAAATCACTTGATTGATCGTGTGCTTGCTGCTCTCTCACTTTTGAAACTCAACGTGGGCCAGTAAACAGCGCTCGACTACAGCAGCAACGACAACACGCTCAAAACGCGCAAATTTGTCAAAAATGTGTGACATATCTGAAGAAATTAAGCGAACTTTACACAAAATGAATTTCAGTGGTCTCTTGTTCATTCCCGCTTTACTTTATGACAATCTTCGCCGGACAAACCGAAGCCGGTTGGCTCAAGAGGATTGGAAAAGGTTTAACAAATTGAATTCAAATTCTTTTCATGAAACTTCAGTAGCGCGTAGGCCAACAAACAAGAAATTCTTGTCAATAAATTCCTTTAATAGTTCCCAATCGATCATTACTGGCACAACATGTGTCCTGGTTTTTCTAAAAATAGCACGTATCATTAATTCTACCTGAATAACTCAATTCGAATTCTAAAGCTACAAAATTCACTACCATAAAATAGGTCAATTCTAAAGTCCCTGGTCTGACATATATATGACGCCACTAGAATTAAATCCATAATATTTTTAATTAGCCCTAACCTTCAAAAGGCGTGTCTATAAACTTGACAGCTGTTGGATCATTAACTTGTGAATTATATTATTTTGAGTGAAGCAACTTCTGTTATTGTGAAAAATATGGATTAGAGGCATGTTGAACTTGACTTGCTGACTGGTTTCCGGAAACTGACCCAGAAAAATTAACCATGAAGGATTGGTATGTTAAGTTCACATGTGGCGAAATGGAAACGGTGAACCCAGTGGATGTCCAAAAGAGGTTGTTACTGACGAAAACCTCAAAAAAGCTCAAGAAATGATATTGGATGATCATAAAATAAAGTTTTTCTAAATAACAGGCACTCCAAAGATATCAACTGAACGTGCAAAAATCCATAAATTGGGCTTCGAATTGCTTCTGTATCCACCGTATTTTTCAGATCGGGCCTCCATCGAATATTTCCTGTTCTCAGATCTCAAACGAATGCTCACTGGGAAGAAATTTCCCTTGATGTGTTCGCCGAAACTGAGGCCTGTTTTGAAGAAATGTATAAATCGTACTACAAAAATGAAATGAGTGAAACAATTATCAAACAAGGCAGAAAATCCGTTATGAGTATTAGTTAATCAGAACATATGGGACTAATCTTTAGAGATTGATTCCTGTGTAAGTGGTTTAAAATCGTTCAATGCTTCTTTAAGATCAAAGATCTGTAAGTGAAAATGAAGTGGGAAGGATAGGTTGCTTGTCAAATAACGCGCTTACAGTTTTTCAGTATCCCTTGATGTTCTACATATACATAGAATCTAGATCATAAATCGTCAACTCGTGATTGATCCTTTATTGAACCTCTTTCCTTTTCTTGAACTATTTTTTATCACTATTCCTCTTTCGGAACACCGAACGGATACAAAACAATTAACGAAGTCTTTCGGCTGAAAAAAATATTGCTTTATACAAAATTTTCAAAGTTATAATTTATCGTAATTTTAGAGCTAGCGGGTTTGTGAGTTGTTGTGATTTCTCCTTTTCAGAGAAGAACGACTGCTAACTAGGCACACAGAATTTGGTCGAAGTTACTCAACTCGAGAAGAGTTATTCCAAGTTACGTTGGTACATACTACTGTGAAAGGTTACATTGTTTTTATTTTGAAAATTCTACATTAATTCTTCCAAATCAATTTCATCCCCTTCAAAGTAATCCCCTCCGGATCCAACGCACTTATGCCAACGGATTTTCCAATCTTCGAAACACTGGTTGTAGTCACTTTCCGGTATGGCCTTCAGTTCCGTCTTCGCTGCGGCTTGAATCTCCTCTATCGTATAAAAACGGTGTCCCCGGAGCGATCTTTTGAGCTTGGTGAACAGCCTGAAGTCGCACGGCGCCAGATCAGGTGAATACGGTGGTTGCGGAACGATATGGGTTGTGTTTTTGGCGAAATGATCACGAAATACGAAGGCAGTATCGGATGGTGCGTTATCGTGGTGTAAACGACGCATAACGTTCGAATAATGTTCCTTGTTGACTCTTTGACCGGTTGGAAGGAATTCATAATGCACAACACCACGATAATCGAAGAAAACAATCAACATGACCTTAGTTTTTGAGCGACTTTGGCGCGATTTTTTTGGTCTCGGCTCTCTTTTTGCACGATATTCGCTCGATTGATCGGTTGTTTCGGGGTCGTAAGCATAGATCCAAGTCTCATCGCCAGTTATAATGCAACTCATGATACCCTGGTAGTCGGAAAGCATCGTTTCACACACTTCAACGCGACGCCTTTTTTCCAAAAAATTCAATGTTTTCGGTACCAGTCGAGATTTGACGCGCTTGAGGCCCAAAACATCCTTCTAAATGGTATTGGCTGAGCCTTTCGATATGCCATCTTCATCAGCAAGGTCTCTAATTGTTAATCGACGGTTTTTCAACACCAAATCTTTGATTTGTTGAACGTGAGCTTCGTCGGTTGAGGTTGATGGTCGCCCTGGACGCTCTTCGTCTTCGACACGTTCACGGCCGGCTTGGAACTCACTATACCACTTGTAAACATTTTTTTTAGACATAGCCTCATCACTAAAGGCTTTCTGCACCATCTTCAACGTATCCGCAGCAGAAAATTGATTCCGTAAACAAAATTTAATGCAAATACTTTGCTCGACAAATTTCGACATCGCAAAAAACGAAAAACTCACTTTTAGCAGCTCACAAAACGACACGTATCTCAAACACTAATGAATATTTTGACATGCAATTTGACATAAATGTAACTGACAGTACTACCAACCTAAAAAATAATAATTCTCCAAATCCTTCGACGAGCGCAGTTTAAATTCAAATGTCACCTTGTTTTTTGGGCACAGTAGTATACCCTTAATCAAATGGGTATTAGCCAAAATAAAAAATAAAAAAAAAACCAAAATAAAATTTTATATTTCTGAATGAGAAATTCATCAAGTTTGGATTGATTTTACTATTTATAATTATAATATTTAATATAATCCAAATATATATGGACTAAGACTAAAGTAATAAAAGTCAGAAATTTTAGAATGCACACACCAGTCTAATATTTTTGGACAATTTTTTTATAAATTTTACACTAAATGAAAATTAGAAATTGTTTATATAAATACACATATTTATATATATGTAACTACCAAGATATTTTTATTTGACATACAATAGCAATACACAGCTTCTCTTTTCAGTATTAATTGAAAGAAATCCCCCACAACGCGCTGATAACGAAAGGTGACGTTGGATTACATTTTCGATGTTCGCGTGCTACGAGTACAAAAGCATCGTCGAGCTGACGAATGATCATTAAACACTACTCACACGTTAAAGAAAGTAGAAGCACACCAAGATTAAAAAATATATCACATATATAAAAGAAATAAAAAATCCCTAAACTAAAATGAATTTCAATAAAATTTTCGTTCTCCTGGCTGTCTTCGTTGCCGTCTTTGCTGGAGAAACTGAGGCCGGATGGTTGAAAAAGATTGGCAAGAAAATTGTAAGTATCATTTCAATATTAAAAACAAACTTTACATACACATTTCTATATATCTTATTAATTTCAATTTATTTTTTATCTAATTTCAGGAACGCGTTGGTCAACATACACGAGATGCCACAATCCAGACCATTGCCGTAGCTCAACAGGCCGCCAATGTTGCAGCAACTGTGAAAGGATAAACTGAATCTGTTCGAAAGTTGCCAGTAAAGCATTTATGTACCTAAATTAAGATTAATATTTATTTAGAAAATAGTAAACGATTTATGGAGATTAGAGTAAAAGTACTTGAATAAAAATATTTTTCCCAAAAAAGCTACATATTTTTTTAATTTTATTAATGTATATTTGTGTTAAAGTATCACGGACAATTAGAAAAAGTTCCTTCATCAAAACATATCTACTATCTACTGCCACAAAAACTCACGCACTTTTCTTTTAGCAGTATAAAAGTAGTTAATAGAACACCCACGATTTTAATTAACACTGAATGGTAATAAAAACAAATCGTTCTCTGCAAAATCTTGTTGCTTTAAATAAAGTTTAAATAAAGTAATATAATGAAATTAGGTCGCAGGGACTAAAGGAACTACAGATAAATCATTGAAATAGTGAAGCTCATAAATCGTTTGAATAAAATTACACATTAACCCTTACTTTGTAGTGATATTTGAAGCGTATTTCGCTGTTTGGAAACGGCGCAAATAGTTGTATACACTTTGAATGATCACAAGAGTTTACTAAATCGATATAGAAGTGTGAGAAAATTATCAAGCAAAAATGTCTCTTTCATAATCCAATAAAAAAGCTGTAGAAAGGCATTTTCATATCCTAGATAGCATATATTAACTTTTTCTGGAAGTTTGTAACACCCAAAGGGAAACAAATTTACTATAAAGTAAAAGTATTTATACAGGGTAGGCCATTTAAAGTTGACCCATTTGCCCATTTGCCAAAATTAAGGCGTCGCGGATAATCAGCTGGGTTTAGTTTTTGTGCCATTTGAATTTTATATGGAAACATCTTCAAATCTTTATGAATTATGCGTCGGAGAGTGGTGCGAGAGATGTCTAATTCCTGAGAGCGGCGATAACTCGATGTCGATGGAGTCTCCTCAATACTGGCTCGTACAGCTTCGATATTTTCATCAGAACGTCTTGTGCGTTGTCTGGATGCATGACTGGCATTACTGAGATTACCGGTGTTCACAAATTTTGCGTATAAAGACTTAATTGTGTTCTTAACTGGAGCACTTTTCACTTTATTTTTTTTGCGAAACGCACGTTGAGTTAACACAATTGAAAAGTTATTTTGAATATAAAGCTGAACAATTTCAGCGCGTTCTTTTGGAGTGTACTGTTCCATGGTATAAATTGTCTTCGAATGACGCTTCTAACGCGGTTGCCAGATGGGTCAACATTAAATGGCCTACCCTGTATAAATAATCAGAGGGACGAGTTGAGTCACTTTAGCTTGTATATAGTACATTTTGACAAAAAAGTAATCGGCAAAATATTTAATTATTCGTCAATATTTATTTTGTCGCTTTCAAAGTAATCCCTCTAGATATAATACACTCATGCCAACGATTTTTCCAGTCCTCGAAACATTTTTCATAGCACTTTTGGGATGGCCTTCAGCTCCTTCAGTGAATTTTATTTTATCTCTTCGATCGACTGAAAACAGGTTCCATGGCAATTTCAATTTGGGGAACAAGAAAACTTCACACCGAGCTAAATATTTGATAGGAATCATTGCGTTTTTGGCTTTATATTCGGGCATAATCGCACTCTTTTTGAGTAAAATCCAGCTTTATCTGGTCGACTCTAGCAAAAACGAGTTTCATACCCAAAATATTCAACAAAATCATTGTAACGGACTCGCTAGAGATGTCGAGCTCTCTTGCCCTCTCTTTAACACTTACCTGGCGGTTTTCAAGCACTTTTTGTACGTTCACTTTTTTACTTTTTTAATGTTTTCATTAGTTAAAGAGATCGAAGGTCGTCCAGAAAGAGGTATTTATTCAACGATCTCTCGACCTTCTGTGAAGGCTAGTACCACTCGTAAGCTTGTGTTCCTGAATCATCGTAGACTTTTTTCAACATTCCGCACACGAAATTTGCTTAGAAATACAAAAGTTTAGATAAATTCTTTGTTCCATCCCTCAGTTTTTGAAACATTATTAACGGTACAACGGTACAATATTCCAATTAATTCTTAAGATTGCAAAACTATAGCATTAGTTAGCAAACCGGCCGCTTAAGATCAAGATAAAGATATTTTATTACTTTTTATGCTTTAACCGGTGATTTCCAAAATGACGTATGTACATTTAGATTTCCGGACACAAAAGTTGATCATTTGACAAAAAAAAAAAAAACGGTTTAACGCTTTCAAATAGGGAAAGCAAAAAATAATGAAACTGAGATAATGAGCAATCACCTAATACCCTGAAAAACAATACTTATGAGGAAGAAATAACATAACTACAAACATGTACGTAAATATAGGTGCTTGTCTGAAATTTTAATTAATTATTCCCACAACTACCCTGCAGGAAAATGAATATCTATCTATCGAAATAAGCAAAATGCAATGCAACATGATAAAATTTGGAAACTAAATCACTTTTGTATAACAAAATATTCATTTTCAAACTGTTATGTATTCAAAAGTACACTAGTCAACAAATTTTAAGGAAAAACTTGCGACTAATGTGGTAAGAGGTTTGTTAGGTATTTGGGATGTCCTGATTTCGAATTTGAATTCAAAACTTTTCCATCACGTACAATTATTTTATATATATTATATTATATATTTTATGCAAAATTTGTGTATACATATTCCAAACTGTTTTCTTATGCAATAGATGTTTGCCCTGATAGATTTAAGACTTCCTTAGCAGATTTTAGACTTCATAAGAAGCTCCCTATGAGACAACGTCTTTAAATTATTATCTGAAACAAACGCAATTTGCAAAATCGGCTTTGGGGGAACTTTTGCCCAAACCACGTTCTAGAGCTTAAGTGATAATAAAAAGCACCCGCAAGATGCTAAAGCCTAAAAATAATTGTACCCACAAGTTCTTTATATTATTAGATTGGGCTGACCACTTTGAGTTGCTTAGAGATTGAGAATTAAAATTGTTTATGATGTTGCAAATACATACATACTTACACGTACTCATATATACATTCTAGTACACAGAGCTCCCTCGTCAAGCACTGAGTGTCAAAGCAAGAAATCCCCGACAATGCGCTGATAACGAAAGCTGACACTTGATTGTATTTCCGATGTGTTCACGCCGGCTATAAAAACAACGGCAAGCTAGCTAATGATCAATAAACATAATTCGAACGTCGAAGAATAGAGAACTTCTCAACAGCCGTAAAATAAACTCACACTAACAAAATGAACTTCAACAAAATTTTTGTTCTTCTGGCTATGTTCATTGCCGTCTTCGCCGCACAGACCGAGGCAGGATGGTTGAAAAAGATTGGCAAGAAAATTGTAAGTCTGCAAGAACTACCACAAGCTGAAATATATTTCTCTACGTCTTGTTAAGGAACGCAGCATTTATTAATTTAATTTTCTTTCGATAAAATTTTAGGAACGCGTGGGTCAACATACACGAGATGCCACCATCCAAACCATCGCTGTGGCGCAACAGGCAGCCAATGTTGCAGCAACTGTAAAAGGATAAACTGAAAATGTGTAGAAGTTGCAACAAAAGCATTTATGTACCTTAGTTAAGTTTCTTACTTATTTATTTATTTATTTAGATAATTTATTGTGACCGACATACTGAAATAAAGTTGAGAATGAAATCAAGTTTTTCCAAGATTTACTTTTTTACTTATAATTGTTTTATGAGATTTATTTATTGAAGAAATTTTTTAGTTCGACGAGCCATCTGATTCTGCAATGTTTTTCTCTATACTAAGGTAGTCGAGCTTTGTTCAAAAAGTATCGTAAATTCTGTGTTTCTTAAGAATGTGTTTATATATTCATGAATATATGTTTTATTCCCTTCAAAGCAATCAACGTTTATTCAATCCTCAAAACACTTAAAAAATTAACAATTTTTTCCTCAGATCTGGCCCCTTGTGACTGTCTTTTGTTATCAAAACTGAAGAGGTTAATGAAAGCGGACGCTACTCTACGATTGTGGTGATGTAAACTCCAGTGCAGAAGGAGCTAACAAGATCACAAAAAGCTACTTTTTGGACGTTATCGTGGTGCAAATGTGAATTTTTATTCTGGCAGATTGCTTTGCGCAAATTGGGCATAACTTGCAGTTAATATTCTTTATTGACCGTACGATGCTTTGACAAGAACTCATGATGCACAACGTCCTGCAATTGAAGAAAACTGTTAGCAAAACCTTCACATTCGACCTAACATGGCGCACTATTTTCTTGGATCATCCGGCAGTTTGGATTGTGAGGGTCTTCGCGACTCTATGAAAGCATTTTCTACACCGATACCTTGGACTAAAGCAAGGTAGCTTCACCATATGCCACAGTCTACATTCGGAATGCGTTCGTGAACTTAATTTTGTTTTACAAACACAATTTTATACAGATTCTTTGATCCCTTTTCGCAATAAGCACAAATCGAAGACGAACGAAACGTTCAAAATGGCCGACCTTGTCAGCATAAGTAAAGCATATGAGTACTAACATAACGCAACAAAACAATAGAAAATCGAATACTTTTTATGAACCAGGCCAATTGACTGAAATTGATATTAATCCTATCAACAGATTTGTGGCAAACTCAGGGCCCCTTGTCCGCAAGCGACGCTCTTAATAATCCAACCTTGGGAGTTCGGAGCATTGACAACCGACGTGACGTTTCTAGCTGCCCAAGTGGATCACTTGTAACCTCACGAATATCAGCCTGATTACCTAACCTCACCCACACTAGTTTCAAACCTTTAATCAGCCTACGAATCTAATATAGCATAAGCATGGCAAAAGTATGTACATAATATTCGACGCATTTATTTGGGAAAAATCAATCTTTACTGATAAAAGTAAGTTTAATTTATTCCGAAATAAGATATAATTACATCTTGGACAGGGGATATTAAGTTTGCCACGAAATTCGTAACACCCGGAAGGAACTGGCATGACTGGCTGGATGGAGTTAGGTATGGCCGTCTGTTCGTCGGTCAGTCTCTCTGTATATACGCGAACTAGTCAGTTAGTTTTTCAAATATCGATTTGAAATTTTCACACGTCCTTTTCTACGTAAAAATCAGCTATTTTGTCGGAACCGCGGTATTCCACCGAAAACCTATAAAGTGTCATAACTAAGCCATAAATAAAGATATTAAAGTGAAATTTGGTACAAAGGATTGCATTAGGAAGGGGCATATTTTGAGGTAATTTTTTTGGAAAAGTGGGCGTGGCCCCGCCCCCTAAAAAGTTTTTTGTACATATCTCGGAAACTACTATAGCTATGTCAACCAAACTCTACAGAAACGTTTCCTTCAGGCATTTACATATACAGTTCAAAAATGGAAGAAATCGGATAATAACCACACCCACCTCCCATACAAAGGTTATGTTGAAAATCACTAAAAGTGCGTCAACCGACTTACAAAAAACGTCAGAAACACAAAATTTTACGGAAGAAATGGCAGAAGGAAGCTGCATCCAGGATTTTTTTAAAAATTGAAAATGGGCGTGGCGTCGCCCACTTATGGACCAAAAACCATATCTCAAGAACTACTCGACCGATTTCAATGAAATTCGGTATATAATATTTTCTTAACACTCTGATGACATGTACGAAATATGGGTGAAATCGGTTCACAACTACGCCTTCTTCCAATATAACGCTATTTTGACTTCCATCTGATGCCTTCTCTGTATAATACATACATATAAATGAAAATACAATTCAAAACTCAAAGTACACAAATTGATCTAATCTAATTAATTTTACAGCAAAATAAAAAAATGTGTAAATGACGGATAATGAAATCCCGATTATCACTTTATCATGCGAGAGTATAAAATGTTCGGTGACACTCGAACTTAGCCCTTCCTTACTTGTTTTTATTATTTTCCCATTTCAATTTTCGCTTAGACGATAGACAGGTAATATATTTAGTAAACTAATTAATGTATGAGGTATTCGCCATTTGTTCAAAGACATTAATAATACATACGAAAAAAATTTAATTTTGTTTATATAGATATGTATGCATACATACATATATGACTATAAATTTGTGAGCTCACTAGACATAATTCTTGAGATATGTATTAGAACAATTAAGTTTGTCAGTTCGTAGATATTTGAAATTTTTTCAATTAACTCAAAGGCGAATAAATCAAAATTTTTATGAAGCTGAAAATACATGCATAAGTACATACAACAAAGCTACATTATTAAGCGTTGAATCGAAATAAATCCCCGCCAAAACACTGATAACGCCGCTGTCGCTGTTGTGTAGTTATTACGAGCGTACTATAAAGCCACGGTTGTGCTGGTGATCGATCAACAAACACAATTCGAGTGTCAACGAAAGCGGAAGCACACCAAGTGTAATAACTATCATACACAAATCTAAAAACTTAAATAATTAGACAAAATGAACTTCAACAAAATTTTCGTTCTCCTGGCTGTCTTCATCGCCGTCTTTGCTGGTCAAACCGAGGCAGGATGGTTAAAAAAGATTGGCAAGAAAATTGTAAGTCCCCAAACTTAAACATATTTTTTACAAATTTTTAAGGAGCGAAGTATTTGTGAATTTCGAATTTTTTCCGTAAAATTTCAGGAGCGCGTTGGTCAACATACACGAGATGCCTCAATCCAGACCATCGCTGTGGCGCAACAGGCAGCCAATGTGGCAGCAACATTGAAGGGATAAGCTGAATGTTTTCCAGCCCCAAATATATGTTTACACGTTTTATAGCTTAATTTAAATTAATAATATTTATTTAGACATTTTTGTGACTTATTTATGAGGAATAAAACAGAAGAAGTATTTTATTAAAATACAATATTGAAAAAAACACACGGATTGTTTACATTTCTTAATAAAATTTCCACTATTCTTCGATTAGATATTTTCTGGTTTAGTAGGTGTCTTAAATATTACTTTTCTATTTAAATAGTTGTGAATTTGAAAAATATTGCCGTGAGACAGGCAGAGAAAAAATTGTGTAGTCTTACCAATAAAAAAAAAAATTAGCCAAAGAACCCAATTGCAGAAGCTGGAATATCACAGTTTAAAATTTAATATTTAATTAAATATCAATATTTATTTTGTCACTTTACCTCTTCGATCGACTGAGCGGCGATTTCAGTTTGAGGATTTCAGTTTGAGGAACAAGAAAAAATCACACGGAGCCAAATCTGGTGAATACGGTGATTGATCGATAGTATTCATTGCATTTTTGGGTTTAAATTCGGTCAGAATCGTGGCTCGATTCGAAGGTGCATTATCATCGTGTAAAATGCATGATTTGTTCTTCCACATTTGCAGCCATTTTAGACGGATGTATGGTAAAATAAAACTCCTTATTGACCGTCTCTCCATCCAGAATAAATTTATGATGCACCAAACAACGAATATCGAAAAATATACAATGAGCGTCACCTTGATTTTTTCAGCGGATTTGGCATGATCGGCTCGTTTTTCCCCCATTCCCATAGAAACCCATGTATCATTGGTAGTAATAATGCTCTCCGTCCAAAGAGACCTGTTTACAGTAATCTTTAAAAAAAAATTCAGCTTTATCGGGACGAGTCGAACAAGAACGCGTTTCATATCCAAAATATCCACCAAAATCTCTCGAACGAACTCGCGAGAGATGTCGAGCTCTCTTGCCATCTCTCTAATACTTGTCGGACGATTTTTAAGCACCATATCTTTCATATTTTTAATACATACTATATATTCGTGAGTTGAAGAGGTCGAAAGTCGTCCAGAACGAGGCATGTCTTCAACGAATTCTCGACCGTATTTGTAAGCTTTGTACCACTTGTTGGCTTGTGTTTTTGATAAACTGAATTACCAGAAGGCTTTCCAACACTCGCAACGATTCCACACACGAAGTTTGGTTATAAATACAAAATTTGGGAGAAAATTTTTCTTCGGTATTTTTGTCCACAATGTACTACTGTGCCCAAAAAATAAGGTGACATTGAATTTATTTTGAAAATTCTTTATTTATTCTTCCAAATCAATTTCACCCCCTTCAAAGTAATCCCCTCCTGATGCAATGCACTTATGCCAACGGATTTTCCAATCTTCTAAACACTAGTTGTAGTCACTTTTCGGGATGGCCTTCAGTTCCGTCTTCGCTGCCGCTTGAATCTCCTCTATCGTATAAAAACAGTGTCCCCGGAGCGGTCTTTTGAGCTTGGTGAACAGCCAGAAGTCGCACGGCGCCAGATCAGGTGAATACGGTGGTTGCGGAACGATATGGGTTGAGTTTTTGGCGAAATAATCACGAATTCCGAGGGCAGTATGGGATGGTGCATTATCGTGGTGTAAAAACCAAGAATTGTCTTTCCACAATTCCTGCCTTTTTAGGCGGATAGCGTTACGCAAACGACGGATCAAGTTCAAATAATATTCCTTGTTGACTGTTTGACTGGTTGGAAGGAATTCATAATACACAACACCACGATAATCGAAGAAAACAGTCAACATGACCTTGATTTTTGAGCGACTTTGGCGCGATTTTTTTGGTCTCGGCTCTCTTTTGGCACGATATTCGCTTGATTGATTGGTTGTTTCGGGGTCGTAAGCATAGATCCAAGTCTCATCGCCAGTTATAATGCGTTTCATGACACCCTGGTAGTCGGAAAGCATCGTTTCACACACTTCAACGCGATGCCTTTTTTTCAAAAAATTCAATGTTTTCGGTACCAGTTGAAATTTGACGCGCTTGAGGCCCAAAACATCCTTCAAAATGGTATTGGCTGAGCCTTTCGATATGCCAACTTCATCAGCGAGGTCTCTAATTGTTAATCGACGGTTTTTCAACACCAAATTTGATGGTCGCCCTGGACGCTCTTCGTCTTCGACACGACCTAAAATAAAATAATAATTCTCCAAATCCTTCGACGCGCGCAGTTTAAATTCAAATGTACCTGAAATTTAACTTTCGGATCCAAGAATAATTAAGCTCTCAGACTTAGTTAAAGCAAATCAGTAAATATCAAAAGCTTACAAACCCAAATTCTGTTTTTTAATGTACTCTTTCTTGAGTTACCGACGGTTATTTACACAGGTGTTTCCCAAAATGACGTTAGTAAAGAGATCTGGAATTTTGAAAAAAAACAACAGAAATGAAAGAAATACGAAACTGTGATAAAGAGGAATCACCTAATACCAAGAAAATCAATTAAAATGACGTCGCGCCAATACTTCGCGAATAAAATGCAGTTCGGTAACCTCCTTTGTATTGTTGGATTGTAGGTAAAAAAATAATAAAAACTAAAAAAAGAGACGTACGAAGTTACTAAGAGGAAATAGCGAAACCACGAACATTCATCAAATATTATACAAATGTGTGTGTTTGTAGCTCCGTGTATGGTTAATTATTCACAAAAATACCATGCAGGAAAATTTAAACATCGCTCTAGCGAAGTGTGGTAAACTTACTAGTTAAGCTAAGGAAAATCTATTATTTATTAAAATAATCAAATTACTATATTTTATTATCATTATTTTCGAAAAACAATCTAATGGGTCATTTATCATATCATTTCTTTTCAAAAAATATAATAAGTGATTCCATAGAAAATGTAAATATAAAATTTCGATATCCCAGCCGAAAGCCTCAGATGCTAGCGCTGCGTTATCTTTAGTTTATGTAATAATTTTATTGTTATGTAAACTTATGTAAACTTTTATAAAAAAATCGATAAATGTAAAATTCGATATTTGCGAACATTATTTGCCCAACAAGTTTTATAAACAAATTTCTTAAAAAAAATTAAAAGAATAACCCGAGCTACAGTTTGAGAACATAAAAACATTAAGTCAATCAATTTTGAGGCAATAAATTATTCACTAATTACAATTTTAGTAATAAAAAATTTATAAAAATTATTTAAAAAATAATTAATTTTTAGTACTGAAATATTTATCAAAAATAATTTTTTTATGAATATATATTGGCTATGAAATCAAATTGTTCAAAAAATATGTCCTCCATCGAAAGTAATTCCGAAATAAACATTACAACTTGACATTTTCGTTGACATAATTTTACTGAAATCTTAGTTAATACTTATACCTACAGGGCATTCCCAATGAATATAGTTATGTTTGTAAATATAAACGCATTTATGAATGAAGCTGAGCTGAATTAATTGAGCTCTTTGTTTACGTGCCTTTACTCATAAAATTTACTATAAACGTAGGTATGAGTACACATATGTGTGATGGATGACGATTAAAGTGATTTTTTGTTTCCGAAGCTCAAAGTGTAAATAACCGAGGCATTTCTTTGTTGTTGTCAAAGATTGGGAAACCTAACGATGATTCAAAATTAACCCAAAAAACAATGATTGATAATAGAAGCTGCTTCTTGTATTTGAAAATTAAGTAATTGGCGCCAAATGTGAGAAATGACTGTTAGGGGAAACCTTTAATGTCAGTGACCAACGAGTTGGAAAATAAGATACACATTTCGAACATGAAACCAGGTTTTGCAGGCACCAAGTACACATAACGCAAAACTTCAATAATATTGGATATTGAACTAACAAGTGATCCAAGTAGATATAGTTCTTTCAATAGCCTTTGAATTGAAAATATTCGACCGAATAGACCACGTCCAACCCACAGTGAAGAAAATAAAGCAGCCGTAGATGAGAGTATATAGTACATAAAGACTGAAGAGAGTCGAATCGGCGCCGTTCGCAGTAACTTGGACTGAAGGTTGGACCAACTTGGCGCATTTTACGTTGAGATCTTAAATTGTAAGTGATCAACGATGCAGCTTTTGCCAGACTGACGCTGTTTGACCTTCGCAAGCGACATCACTTCGCTTGTTAGCCTTTTGAGAAGTTCTAAAAATATCTGACCTTTTTTAGCCAAATTATGTTTAGCGATTAGGCCCATTTCTGACTTAATGGGTATGTAAACACACAAAATTGCCGCCTTTGGGACGAAGAGCATCTTTAAGAGATTCAAGAGCTGCCATTTCATCCAAAACTCCACCGAGGACCAGTGGAATCATCAATGCATATTTTTTCAAAAACCGATTGATGCCTGAAATTGAAGCTGCTGCTATCGGCGAAATTTGGTTTCAACGAGACCGTGCCACTTCCCACACATCGCTTCAATTTATGGATACCAATCGAAATGATCTCTTTAACTTAAGCGGTTGTTCTTGTGAACTACAAAAATCGATTTTTTTTATCTAATATGATCTGAGAAATTGTTTCGGAGATATGAGCGTGTTTGTAAATATTTTTTAATCGGTTCCCAAAATTTTAAACGCGTTTTGTCGAAACTCTGTTTTCAGAGTCGATGAGAAAAATTTCTCCGGATCGGATGAGATAATCGACTTGAAATTTTCACACGATCTTCTTAGATATACACATCTATTGGTCAGGTAATGATCGAAGCAATAGGATTTTAATAATAATTTGGATTTTTAGACCAGCAGAAGAAATTAAAAAAAAAGTTTGTAATTTTAAACAACTTAAGCTTACTATTTTCCATCTTTTTAAATTAAATTAAATTCACTGGATCTAACTGTTCTCGAAAATTTCCATATATTTACGGATTTACTGTTAATGTTAAAAATACCTTTTACAAATACACAACGAATACAATTTTCTTACTTTCAATTGGCATCATTATAAAAACCTTTCCACAACTTATCAAAGCTCTGACCAGTTTGAGACGCTCGGTTAATTAAATCCGCATTTTTTTGCAGCAAATCAGTCTGAAAATGAAAACACACTTGATATTAACCCGAAGTATTTAAACGTAGTATTAGGAAATATCTAACAGAACTCTTAGCGAGATCCATCAAGGCAGAGAGACCGCCAAAAATATCCTGCTGTTGGCACTCCACGCCCGCAAGAAGCAGGAACACAACACATATTACCGCAATTTTAGTAATCATTGTAAGATGGATGTGTGACCTCGAAATAATTGCTAGTTTTTAAAACGGTATCCGACAGTTACGAACGTGATGGATAAAGGAATTACTTTTGCTAGAAATAGCAGCTACACAGGCATGATTCAGATTTTTAAAGATTTCTATAAAGCTATTTTGGAGTATACAAATTAGACACGGCAGCAAATTTAATTGACCGCAACGAAATACCTGGTGTGACCAATGAAATCCCCTGCTACAGATTATAATACGAATATTCGCCACATTAAGCCACTTTTACTTAGGAAGTCAGATTGTTTGACAGCTATATACTATAGTGGTTTGATCTGAACAAAAGTTTTTGATGCAAGAACTTGATTTTGATCGATCACTTTATATGGTAGTTCGATGATAGCGTGGTTGGTTATCGTCAGACAGTTGGTGAAGACGTTAAGATATCTCCAAACTGAAATACTAGTATCAGATAGATCAGTCAATTGTATATGTATACCCTTTATAGGGTATCCTAAAACCATATTATAGAGTTCCACACTTTGTAAGAGTATAACGAAGAAATCAGATATCAAGAGGAAATATTGTTATTAAATTACAGTTTCTTAGAAATCGTGATATACATTCGAGAAAAAATTAATATCAGGACTTCATCTACTCAAAAGTGGAAAAAACTTTACAACTATAATAAATAACATACTTGTATGTATGTATATGATCATCGTAATTTTATATGCAGCTATAATACCTAGATTTGAATATACTCCAGAAAGAGTACTTAGTTGAGTACCATTGAAACAAATCCCCGTCAACGCGCTGATAACAAAAAGTGACGCTTGACTGCATTTCCGATGTCCACGTGCAACGAGTATAAAAATAACCTCAAGCTGGCGAATGATCAACAAACAGAATTCCAACATTGAAGAATACAGTACTTCTCAACAATCTAAAAATAAACTTAAACTAACAAAATGAACTTCAATAAAATTTTCGTTCTTCTGGCTGTGTTCATTGCCGTCTTCGCCGCACAAACCGAGGCAGGATGGTTGAAAAAGATTGGCAAGAAAATTGTAAGTCTCAAACAAATTCTCTGAAATATATTACTTTATAAATTCTTAAATTAGAAATCATTTATTAATTAAACTCAATTTCTTTCCATTAAATTTCAGGAGCGCGTCGGTCAACATACACGAGATGCCACTATCCAGACCATTGGCGTAGCTCAACAAGCAGCCAATGTTGTGGCAACGTTGAAGGGTTAACTCAATATGTTGCTAGCTGATACAACAAATATTTATGTACTTAAATTAGTCACTTATTTAGACCATTTTGTGACTAAAATTAAAATTTTAGTATTTGAATAAAATCAAATTTCCTGCATACACTTTTGCGTTTTATTTTTACACGACATATTATCAATAATTATGGATAGAAGCAAAGCCAAGTTTGAAGGAAAAATTGGTAGATTTCTAAGAAGTTTCCAATTTAAAAAAAAAAGAAAAAAATCGAGAAATTAAAAGTAAATAACCTAATACTAAAACTAATATAATTGTAGTTGCGTGTTTGTTTTTGTTAGCACAGACGATATGATGGGTTTTTTTTCTGAAAATATTGTTCAGTGTTCCGTTAATTGTATTGCTAGGGTATCCACTTCAATTTGGGAAACACTTACTCTTTGCAAATACTTCCACTGCTTGAAGGCTATTGTTATTTTTTTGATAAGCATTACATTATGCATTAATGAAATTTTTAAATGTTCTTAACTCGTACCGGTAGCTTTTTGAAGCACATTCAGTGATAAGTGAATGTCATGGCAAATATGGTATGTATCCCTATAGCCAACTTTCACAGTTGTACAGATCGACAGGCCCATTTTCACATTCTCAACTGGTGATTGTGTGTACTAGTGGTTAAAATTATATTATGGCTTACGAAAAATGAACTATATTTAAACTTCTATATATAATACCTATTAGAAACATATACATAATAATATCATAGTGAGTATTTCTGCAACCATTGGTCTTTATCCGGGCAAGAACTGTCAACTTGGCAGCATTTTGAATAATGTTTTTTCTCTATATTACAATAAAATATAGTATATACATATATGATATATATTTACCACATATATTTCATAAGTGATGCACATTCAATACCCATTAGTTCACTAGAGCTCATACTAGGGGTATGCTGATGGATCCACTTTGGACAATCCAATTCAAAAGTATAAAAGCTTATGTGAACACGGTAACAAATCGGCACCAGTCGTCAAAATTTATGACTTGTAGCTATTTGTACCCGAATTTAATATCTGGGACCTTAAAATTATGGACAATATGAATCAATCCTAAAGACAATTAACTCCAAAGTCAGGACTTATTTAAGGCCAGGTTCCTCTAAAAAACGTAATTTTTTCAATACATTTTATTTTTATTACGAAACATGTTGAGTAATCAATTTTTTTACGTATGAAAGTACATATATTAAATTACTTGAAAACATTTTTTTTTATTTTTTTCAAAATGGCGGTTCTGAAAATGGCTGCTGAAACTCATCCGATTCGTAGATGGATGACATCTTATCTAGGAAAAGAATTATCTGAAAGCAAAAAACAAAACGGTTTCCTGTTCTGCATCGAATTAGTTATGGCCTGAACCAGAATGAAATATTTTCAATAAAAAAAAAAAAAAAAAAATGGCGGACTTTTGAATTTTTTTAACCCTTTTTTAACTTTTAACTGTTTATAACTTTTTTAAATAATAATAAATATTTCGGTTCTGCTTCAGACCATAGCCAGACATCTAACGAGTAAAATGCCGTTTGGTTCATATCGATAAGTACAATAGTTTTGAAATGAGAGTGTCATCCATGCGAAAAAACGTGGTTCGGAGAAAAAAACAGTAGCAATTTATGAAAAAAAAAATTTGATTTTTTCAAAATTGTTTAGAGGAACCTGTCCTTAAAAAAAGGTAGCTGCTGAACTATGAAGAAGTTTTTTTTAAATTTATGAATGCTTCTAATAGTGTAGAAGAAGATTAGCATTTTCTGTAACCAAACATGAAAAATATTATTATGTACGGTTACCAGATCGGTCCAGTACGTCTCCATCACAAAAGAAAAAAAAAAAACAAGTAAAAAGAAAACGAGCAGGGTACAGATGGATCACAAATTCCAGCGTCTCAAATAGGTAGAATATAATTATCTTCCAGCATCGTACAATTTAATTTTTTTTGGTCATATTTTTTGGCACATTTTCAGTTTTTATTATATAGTTATGGAAATCGTTGCATGACATGTTCTTATAATTATATTTAGTGACAATCATGTTGCGAACATTTTCAACAAGGAGGCGACTGCCTTCATCACTCCATTGTATATTGATGAGAGAGAAAATTCTTTCACAATTAGCATTATGTCCGGGAATAGAAAAAAAATACTGCGCAATTTTCAAAATTTCAGAAAAGGAATCAATGTTTGAATTCGCTTTCAAAATGCACAAATCTGGTCATTTGAAGTTTGTGAAAAAATTTTATAGAATCCTCGTCATTCTCTTTTTTCTTTTCTATAAAATTGTACAAATTCACCAATTGATCGATTATCTTCTCTTCATGGATATGAAGGCGTTTGCGCCGAAAATCAATACACTTCCCTGAAAAAATCAGTATATCAGTACGGGGTCTAAAAATCAGTACGCGTACTGATAAAATCAGTACATCTGGTAACCCTATTGTTATGTAAGAAATGTTTTGGATAACCAGAAACCCCCTGAAGCAAGGTATTTGCGTATTTTTCTTATCTATTCCGGAAGCTCTTAATAATAAATTTTTTATTGAATTTTATTGTAAAAAGATAAGAAAGAAATTATTAAAAAGTAGTCTCAAAAATATATCAAATTCTATTCTGAAAATTTTGTAAAAACATGGGTCAGAAAATGTTTACCAATAGATAGGTTTAGTTGGAGCGGAAAACCCCCAGCTTCTCCAAAATCGCTGAAACCACATCATTCCTCACAAAATAACATTCCTCAGAAATTAAACTTTAAATTTTTTCCCATCGTGGAGACTTTTATGACGACAT
The DNA here is from genome assembly GCA_037783105.1 of Bactrocera zonata. Classification (NCBI taxonomy): domain Eukaryota; kingdom Metazoa; phylum Arthropoda; class Insecta; order Diptera; family Tephritidae; genus Bactrocera; species Bactrocera zonata. The sequence goes on from JBAWJQ010004254.1 coordinate 128,300, forward strand.
ACACTAAGGTGGTTCAAAAAAACAATTATTTTTTTCGTTTGGTACTCGGAAAAATAGGTTCCTAGACACCTCTAAAAAAGCCTCTCCAAATATGAGTTTTTAATTATAACAGGAAGGTTCTCCTACAACAGTTTTCTATTTTTTCTTATTATCAGATAGAAAAATTTATATCTCGCTTCCAACTACTTGAAAAAATATCTTGTTCTTTAGATTTTGTAGGAAATTGAATGCTTTACAAAAAGGTCTCCAATGATTTTTTCGTAATCCCAACCGTTTAAAAGATATCAACAGTTAAAGTTTGATTATTTTTGGGAAATTTTTTTATTTCTTATTAATTTTATAACTTAATGAAAAAAATCATTATGAATGACGAAACTCACAAATTCTTGGAGAGGCTTTCTTAGAGGTGTCTAGGAACCTATTTCTCAGAGTACCAAACAAAAAAAAAAAATTTTTTTTTGATCCACCTTAATACGCATTGATGTTTCACGATGAATATCTCGTAAACGCTTAACTTAATCGAAAAATCAGCAGAGACCATTTTTATAGAGCAGTAAATTTCCTACAAAACTACGAATTTTCCAAGTTACAGTTATTTTTTCATTGAGTTATAGAATTCAAAAGAAAAAACTTAATTTGTCTTAGAATAATTAAACTTTAACCCTTAATATCTTTTAAACGGTTAAGCTTATGAAAAAATCGTAAGAGACATTTTGTAATCAACTAAACGAGAAATTTTTTCAAGTCGTCGGAAGCGTGATTTGCACTTTTCGATTTAATAATACAAATAATAGAACACTGTAAGGCAGAGAACGTTCACTTGCAGTTAGGAGACTTGGAAAGCCTTTCATAGAGGTGTCTAAGACCTATTTTTCAGAGTATCAAGCGGAAAAAATTGTTTTACCCATCTTAACACATATGTACATACTATACATATGTATATACTATAAAACTGCATGTGACAAATATTAATTCACCTGTAGTTCAAACACTACTAAATGAAATTGAAAATTATTACAAATAAGAATATTTGCACATATTCGCATATATGGAATAAATATTATTTTTAATTGCGCAAATTAACACAAAGACTGATAACACAAAATTTAAATGATGCTGAAAACACATACATACATATGTATTTAGCAACACTGCTAGTCTCTACAATGCAGAGTAGAAAGAAATCCCCGAGAACGCGCTGATAAGGAAAGGTTCCGTTTGCTTTGTACCTCTCTCGTGCTATAAAAGCAAATCATCGCTACTGAACTATCAACAAACACAATTCGAACGTCGAAGAAAGTAGAAGCACACCAAGCTTAAATAATTTTTCATTCAAGCAAGCAAATCTACATACATACATAAACAAAATGAACTTCAACAAGATTTTCGTTCTTCTGGCTGTCTTCATTGCCGTCTTTGCTGGCCAAACCCAAGCGGGATGGTTGAAAAAGATTGGCAAGAAAATTGTAAGTTAGAAAAAGTAACTCAAGACTAAATTATATATACTAACTAATCTAAATTTCATTCCTAAATTTCAGGAGCGCGTGGGTCAACATACACGAGATGCCACCATCCAGACTATTGCTGTAGCTCAGCAGGCAGCCAATGTTGCGGCAACGTTGAAGGGTTAACTGAATCTGTTCGGAAGTTCCAAGCAACATATGTGTACTTAACTTAAGATTAATATTTATTTATTTAGAAAATTATGTGACTGATTTCTGGATATCGAAATAAAAGTATTTGAATAAAATTAAATTTTACCGAACAATTTTTGTTAATATTATCTAAACCTTGGTTATAGGATTCTAAGAAAAAAACAAAAAAAAAAAAAAAAAAACAACTTTCTCTTAAAACACAAACAATTTCCATGTTTTTGTTGACTAATTTTTTTCGCTAGTATTATTATACTCATAATGGGTTAAGGGTATTTCTTATGAAAATTGGTTATCAGTGCGGGCTTAACACATGTCGGAAGTCGTTAAGGTGCTCTATTAAAACAGGATAAAAGAACTAAGATTTCTATAACGAACATAAGTTGTCTAATACCATAGCAATATTTTCATTTTTTTCTTTTGGTTTCATCAAAGCTTATATTCAAATCTCGTCAATATCAAAGTCTTAAAGACCCAAATTCAATTATTTTATGGATTTTGTTTAGTTTAAAGATGTTACCAAGGTTTATTTCAGCGAGTGTTTTCCAATAAGACCTATACAATTTCCATCAACAAAAGTTTGAAAAAACATGTTTACCATTCTGAAAAAAAAACATAAATGAAAAGAGATGAAACTGAGCCAAAAAGGAATCGCCTAATACTCAGAAATATAATTAAAATGACGATTCACCAATAATTTGTGAACAAACAGCAGATCGATTACCTTTTGCTGTGTTGTTGAGTTGAATGTAAACAAATTAATAAGAAATGAGAAGAACAAAATAATACGAAATAATTAAAAGAAATAACGAAACTAAAATCGAAGCGGACGTATGTATGTATACATATATGGGGTATTCCATACCAAATCGACCACTTTTGAACCCGACCCGACTTTAGATTTTGCTGAAACTTATCCATCCTTTTCCACCCTTTGAAAACCATTTTTGAGAATTTTTTCAAAATTTTTTGCCCAACTTCAAAAACGTTATGAATTTTTCAAAAAAATGGCTTTTTTATTTTCAAAGAGCTATAACTTTTGTAGAAATTGACTTTTAAATTTTTGTTTTTGAATGAACTTTTCGAAAAAATACACGAAAAAAATTTAACACGATCAATTATATAAAATAATCGGTAAAATCGTCACTTTTTGGAAGTTCGCCATTTGTTTGGAAGTTTGCCTTTTTTTTTTGCTTTTTTTTTCCTCAAAAAAAAATTTTCAATTAATTTGATAACTATCCCTGTTAATCCCGGAGTGGGCCGATTTTTTTTTAAATATTTTTTTTTATTTATTTAAAAAAAATTGTCAAATTTTCAAAAATAAAAAAAAAATTTTTTTCGTAAACTTTATTTTTATCATATAAAAAATATAATTTAAAAATTTTATGATATAATATTCTCAATACGCCAGTAAAAAAGAAGATATGCTATAGTAGTCCGATTTTCCAGATAAGGACTTGATTTGATCTATCAGTTTATATGGCAACTTGTATGAGCAGCGTTTTGGAGAAGAAAGGAGGTGCGCAAAAATTCAAACTGAGGAACTAATTCGGTTATATACAGGTGGAGAGATAAACGTATGGATGGCTAAAAGGACACAGCTCGTCATCCTTAATTTATATTATATATATTTTATCTCCAACGTTTCCTTCTTGTTGTTAAGGGTATAATAATGGAAAAGCTTTGTTTTAATAGTTGCATTAAATATTTCAATTCATGCTTTTCCTACTGAGTTATTTAAAAAGTTTCTTCGTAGATGCGTTCATAGATGTAGTTATAGATTTGTATTTACAAAAATATTTATGAATGAAACAGAGCTGAGCTAATTGTACAATTTGCTCACGTTTTTATTAAATTTAGTATATATAGAAGTATAAACAGATGTGAGTATGTGACAATTCGCGTGATGTTTTTTTTCCGAAACACAAAGCGGAAATAACAGAACGTTTTATAATATTTGCGTGTGGTTTTCATTTGTTGTTGCCAGATGATGGGAACCAAGCTGCAAATCGAAATTCCCTCAAAAAACAGTGATTAATAAGCAGCTTCTATCTGAACTTCAGAAATTGACTTCTAAAGAGGAGAAATGCATCAAGTATTGTTTATTAAATGATGCTGAAAAAAGATAAGCAGGTTACTGAGACATTTCGACAAGGCATAATATATATTTTCTTAGGAATATATTAAGCGAATAGTTTTTTATAACAAAACTTTAGAATTAGATGAAGCTACAAGAAACAAATCCGACGAAAAAACAAATGCGTTTTAAATTTCAGCCCAGAGACAATCACTATTGTAAAGTATTACTCTTCATTCGAATCTGGATCCAAATTCCTTAGTATTTTTCCAAGAACATCATACAAATATTGAGCATTTTGGTTCACCGCATTAACTACTTGACTATGAAAAGGCAAACACTTGAAATTAACACCGGAAGATATGAGTGCATCAAACAAAAACAAAGAGACAGTAAAGATTATCGAGATTTTTTACTTTACAATGTCAAGTTTACATTTTGCCATAAAGAAATCGACACTTACAAGCGCAATGACTAAAGAAAAGGGGATTTTTGCTTTTCTAAAATTTTAGTGATAAGAAAGCGGAGAAGCAGCTTTAACTCTAAAAATAATTTTTATACACAAGTGCAATATATTTTTAGAAATGTTTTTATGACTGTGTGACACGCTCTCAGTGGATATGTTGAAGATGGCGTTCTCCCAAAATAGTTCAAGCCTTAAACCCGTTCTTCGGACTTTCTTTCTTCGTTTAATGCAAATAGGAGACAGCAGATTTAGATACCAAAGGTTTGATGATTTCCCGATCGATCGGAAATATTAGTTATATATATAATATATATGTATATATATTAATAAAGGTAATCCAAAGACCTTACTTCTGTGAGAACTAGATACACCACATTTTATAACATAAATAATGAAATCCCCAACAGAATAAGAATATAAATATCTAACATTTAAAACATGAATTTTCTGAACACGAATAATTTTTTTTTAAACAGAGAAATATTATCCTCTTCCATGATTAAGGTAAAATATGATGTAACACCTCTATAGTAGTATTTTGATAAAATTTGACAACAATCTAATTATGCATGAATTTTTTATATACGAAAGCCTCGGCTGAGATGAATTTTACTGCCTTCAGCGAATTAGAGTTTTTTCGGTTTCGACTAAATTTTGGAAATTTTCGCTAGATTTTTTGACTTTTTCATAAACCCATGTCTAGTAATGAAGAGTTTGTTGGGTGTAGGGTTCTCAGCCACGATCTCAAGCGACCCAAAACATTCAACAAATTAAGTTGAGTCACTCCATAAGAAATGTTGAGATTCTCTGCAATCTCTCTAATGCCAACATGAACTATAAAAATCAGATTTGTTGGTGTTAAAAACATAATCTATATAGTAAATAAAAGAGAAAAATAAATTTTGTATCTAGGTGTGTTCCTCATAGCCTCCAAAATGGCTGGACTGATTTAAATGTAATTTAGGTTTATCTTCAGAACAGCCCAGGAAGTGTTTCTGTAAAATTTTGTTGCGAACGGAATTTCTTTTTTAATGATCTTAATTAATTATCGATGCGCGTACCTATTTAGATTTTTAAGTACACGTAAGATGACGCTTACTTCGTAGACGATCGTAGGCAAGATGTGGACAGTGGACGAAATGCCACATAATTATTTTGTTATTTTTTTATTAATCGATTTTGTTCACAAAATTTAAAAAATAGTATAAATTGATGTATATTTTTATTTTTAAGTAAATGTTATTATTTTACGTAAATAATCTCGAAGGACAAAACTTCTCCGTTGATAGGCCTCTCTCCACGGAAGTAATGACGAGTTCACGCGGAGTTGGCGCGGAGCAAAAAATTGGGTTCTAACAAAACATTCCAGCTCAGAGAAAGAAAGACCTCTACTCCGTTGGAAAGACCAGGTGGAGAAGGACCTGGCTACACTTGGAATCTCCAATTCGCCAAACAGCGAAAAGGAAAAACGACTGGCGCGCGTAAGCGTTGTCTACGCCAATAAAGAAAAGGAAGGAGAATTTATATACATATGTATGTATGTATGTATTGTATGTTTCTTCGATGATTAATGATTTTTTGATTTCTCTACACATTTACATAATATTCGAAGTTATATAAAAAATATATATTGTATATACATACATACGTAAGAAAGTGAGTCAAAAAAGTTGAAATGATGCTGTAAATATGTATACACACTCTACTAAATACCGCATCCAAAGAAATCCCCGGCATCGCGCTGATAAGGAAAGGTATCGTTTGCTTTGTACCTCTGTCATGCTATAAAAGCAAAGCTGAGCCACTGAATTATCAATAAACACAATTCGAAATTCGAAGAAAGTGGAAGCACGCCAAGCTTTAATAATTTTTCGCACAAAGAAACAAATTTACATACACAAACAAAATGAACTTCAACAAAATTTTCGTTCTCCTGGCTGTCTTCATTGCCGTCTTCGCTGGACAAACTGAAGCGGGATGGTTGAAAAAGATTGGCAAGAAAATTGTAAGTTAGAAATAATAACTCAAAAAATTTATATAAATTTCAATGTGTATTATGCAATAAGAAGCATTTCTCAATTTCTCTCTATACATCTCAGGAGCGCGTTGGTCAACATACACGAGATGCCACCATCCAAACCATTGCAGTAGCGCAACAGGCCGCCAATGTTGCGGCAACATTGAAGGGATAAACTTAAAAAGTTTGCAAGCCGATACAAAAAATATTTATGTACCTAAATTAGTTTAGTATTTATTTATTTAGACCATTTTGTGATTAAAATTAAAATTATAGTAATTGAATAAAATTAAATTTTCAAAAAACTACACACTTTTTATTTTTACATGCCATATTATCAAACAAAATGGATAGAAGCGAAGCTATGTTTGAAGGAAAAATGTATTTCTAACAAGTTTCCATTTGCAGAAAAAAATCAAGAAGTTAAGTACTACTACTAGTACTAAAAATAGGTTATTGCGTATTTGTTTTTAGTAGAACAAAAGGTATTTTTTATGAAAATTTCGTTGAGTGCTCCGTTAATTATATTGCTAAGGTATCCCACTTCAATGTGGAAAACACTTAATCTTTGTAAATACTTCCACTACTTGTCTGGATATTAAAGCCACTTATTTTGATAAGCAAAATTTGTAATTGTTCTCAATTCGTACCGGAAGCTTTTTGAAGCACATTCGGCGATAAGTGAATGTCTTCGCAAATATGTATGTAACTCCATAATCAGCTTTCACAGGTGAATTATATTATGGTTTACGACAAATCTACTATACCTATACTTTAATATCTATAATGCTTATTTGAAACATACAAATAAAATCAAAGAGAGGATTCCTGTAACCATTGGTCTCAGTTGTACGCAATCATAAGGAACTTGTTTTTTATCCGGCCAGGGACTGTTAACTTGGCAGCATTTTGAGCAATGAATTTTCTCGCTATAACAATAAAATTTATATTGTATGTAATATATAAAGTCTTTCCGTATTTCTAATCAAACTTCAACTTAATTTTTTTTATATTTATAGTAATAAATAAATAAACCAATATGTACAATTTTGGTCGACCACTTTTTGCCATTTTTCCGCTAGAGATGTTATTTCATCAGTGCAAATCGATTTTTCGAAATTTCCAAAACGAAAGCGATCGAACCATTGTTGTGCTAGACGATCTGATACAGCATCGTCTCCGTAAACTTCACAAATTTCATTGGTGGCTTGCCTGGCATTCTTCCCTTTTTTATAAAAAAATTTCAAAATATTTCGAATTTCTTCGTTATTTTCACTCAGATTTGAACAGCTGTAACTTTTTTTCCACTTCCCCGAATTTAATATTAAATGAAGGTTAATATCTCACCTTTCCAACACTATGTGGTACGACGCAATGTGATTGGTAGCACTGGAGATATACGACTGCAACGACATTAATTGACAAAATACGAAAAGACTTTTTCGACTATCCTATATTTTATACGTACTGTCTCATTGAAAATTCTCTAGTGAACTTAGAAGGCTTACTTGTACCATTATAGACAAACCAATCCAAAAATGTAGAAGTTTAGGTGAACACGGTAACAAATCGGCTTCTTATATAATCGTGTATGATTTGTAGCTATTTGCCCCCGAGTTTAATATCTGAGTCCTAAAAATTATAATCTAAATGTACAAGAATATTATTCTGGTACAAAGGATGAAATGTGTTTGGTCCGAACTTCATTTTTATTGTATGATTCACTTTAAATTCAGAAGAGGTAAATTTTAAATATCAAAATTCAAATTTAGCGTAAGTCTTTATTCGACATACGTAAAGCGTCAACCAATAGCGATGACGGGATTTTGATAGCTCGTGACCATATTTGTTTACGGATTTGTGTAAAATTTTGTCAGTGTTTTCTATAAGATTAAGATATAAGGTTAGCCATTTCATCATGTCACGCGGTTGCATCTCAAAAAATTACCGTTTGAATCGGATTGTGGTATGGCGGTATCATAGGGCCTTATTTCTTTCGAAATGAAGCAGAAAATGTCGTTGCCATCAATACGATGTTGACCGACTTTTTTCCCGGAATTTGATTAAATCGACGCAGATGATTTCTATCTCTAACAAAAAGGTGCGGGCCTCATATTTCCCGTCTAAACATGGACACATTGCGAGCAAAGTTTGGCTACTCGTTAATATTGAGAAGCGGTCGCTTAGCTCATGCGATTTAACGACTTCCTATCATATATATGTAAACAGAGCCGCGGTATTTATTTGGCCGACATTCTGTTCAAATCATAAATAGCATAAAATTATCTACATAACAAAAAAACAGTAAACATTTGAACCAAATTTTAGTGCCTTCTTTCATTTAAACCTCACGGCGACTTATTGGTAGATCCCTTATATGTATTAAAATTTATCTATTAAAGAATATGAGTAAATCTTAAAGGCAATTAATTTCAAATATGGGACTCATTTATACGCCAAATATGCAGGAACATATAGTCCATGATTGCTTAAACTGCGAAGTTGATTTAAAGTTTAATTTAAGGGGGTATTCTACTCTAGAATTTTGAAAATTTCGATTTTTTTTCATATGTTTAAAGTTTAGACTTTCAAAAATATGATCTTGGAAGGATTTTACAAAATTCGACTTATTTTCGGAGATACAGCCGATTTTGTGAGGTGGCGTCCGTGTTCACTAGAATTGTCTCCTAAACTTTAAACACATTTTTCTCGAAACTACTTTTTTCCACACGGTACCGGCATTATCTCAAGTTCTATAAAACCGATTTACTTGAAATTTGGTGTGAACCTTCTTTATATAATCCTTTATCGTTTCTACCAGCATCGTGTCAAATATTTTGTTTTTAATATTTTAAAAAAATTCAGGAAGTTCAAAATTAACGTTAAAAATTATTTTTATTTTCAGGCAGTCGCCATTTTTCAAAAAAAAAATTTTCGTGTTTCCGGACTATAACAGCATCCTTACTGATTAAGAATTTCTTTTGATTTTTTTTTTTATATTTTTTTGTAAATTTTTTTTCTGTATTCTTAAGATATCAATAAAAACTCCATAAAAAAATTGATAGTAAAAATATTTTTGTTTTTTTTTTTAAATAAAATTCAAAAAACTGCCCAAAATTAATAATAAAGCATACTTGTGCCTCCATTTTCAGTAACCATGAGTGGAAATTATTTTTATGTGAAATTTTTTCTAAACTTTTCTGGAAGTTTTTACATAAAAAATATTTTAAAGAGTGTTAGCTGATTATATCCAATTTTGATTCGTAAGTCTTTCGACGGATTTTGTACATAATAAAAAAACAACAATTATTACAATACAGACTCAAAAATAGACCTAATTCCAGTTGAATACTTTTGTAAAAAAAAAATAGTTCGGGAACGGTTATTTAAAAAAAAAATCGAGACCTAATTTGAGTAAGAAAAGTAGTTTCCCTAAAAAAGCTGAATTGATTTATTTTATTTCTTTCAAGAAAGCAAGTCCGCGCTTTAGGATACCTGACATCCCTGGGCAATAAAACTTAAGTTTTTCCCCATCGCAAGTACTGCAATGGTCACGTATAATATGTATCCACGTATGTATATATACATAACTGCATGTTTAAGCAGCAAATATATCTTTACTTGAAATACAAATAAAACTATTATAGCTTATATTGTCTAGTCGAATATATCTAGGTAATATTTGTAATTGCACCAATTAACCCAAAGACTGATAAAAAAATTTAGATGATGCTGGTAACCCATACTACACACTCAGCAGCATGGTTACTCTCTTCAGTGGAAATTATGAGTGGAAAGAAATCCCCGACAATGCGCTGATAAGAAAAGGTTCCGTTTGCTCTCTCGTGCTATAAAAGCAAAGCTGCCCTAGTGAACTATCAACAAACACAATTCGTACGTCGAAGAAAGTGGAAGCACAGCAAGCTTAAATAATCTTTCATTCAATCAAGCAATTCTACATATAAAAACAAAATGAACTTCAACAAAATTTTCGTTCTTCTGGCTGTCTTCATTGCCGTTTTCGCTGGACAAACTGAGGCGGGATGGTTGAAAAAGCTTGGCAAGAAAATTGTAAGTTAGAAATCAGAATTCAAAAAATTTTAATCAACATTTACTAACTTCACAATTTCTCTCCAAAAATTGCAGGAGCGCGTTGGTCAACATACGCGAGATGCCACCATTCAGACCATCGCTGTGGCGCAACAGGCCGCTAATGTTGCGGCAACATTGAAGGGATAAATTTAAAAAGTTTGCAAGCCGATACAAAAAATAATTGTGTACCTAAATTGGTTTAGTATTTATTTATTTAGAAAATTTTGTGACTGATTTTCGGGGATTGAAATAAAAGTATTTGAAGAAAACTAAATTTTACCAAAAAATAACCACATTTTCGATGTTTTGTTGACTAAAACTTAATAGACTCGGGGTGCACCTAACACGAAATAACGAAAAAATACGAAACTGGGATAAAGAGGAATCACCTATCACTAGAAAAAACAATACACATGACCATTCACCAATAATTTGCGAGCAAAAAGCAAATCGATTACTTTTTTCTGTGTTGTTGAGTTGAATGTAAGCAAATATAAATTAATAAGAAGTGAGACGAACAAAAGATAACAAAATTATTAAAAGAAATAGCGAAACCAAAATCAAAGTGGACGTATATAAAACGTTTCAAATAATTATTCGCACAACGACCCTGCAGGAAAATTTAATTAGCGGCTCATCGGAAATTTGAAAATGTTCATTTTTAAGCGCACAACGATATTCATGAAGTTGTGTTGCCAAGTAAAAAAGTTTTCCATATAAAGACTTGATTTTGATATATCAGTTCGTATGGCAGCTGTAGGTCTGATATTGACGATTGTAAAAAAAAGAGCAGCCTTTTGGGGAAAAAGGCGTGTTCACCATTTCGAATCGATATCTCAAACACTGAGAGACTAGTTCGCGTGTATACACTCGGACGGATGGCTACATTGTCTCAGATACATATAGGGTTTTCCAATAAGGGTGATATGATTTCTTAAAAGACACTAATTGGTCAGAAATATCAAATGTTTTTTATTTATTGTGAAGAATATTCGATACAACCGAGGCAATTAAGTTCTGAATAAAGCATTAATAAAATGTCCTCCACGACTTCTTTTTTAGGAACGAATTCGATGAACCCAATTTTCGAGTACTTTTTCCACTAAATTAAGTCGTATGTCATGAATAACACGTTCAATATTTATTTCTAAACCTCGAAGAGAGTTTTTTGCTAAAGACCAATGACTTCAAATAACCCCCAGAAGAAGGGGGGTGGATTAATATGAACGATTATTTTGATAAAAAATTTTTTAATTTGTAAACGTTGTTTCTTCGTATATATTTCCATGATGAAATTGTAAACATTACTGAAGACATTGAAAAAATTACAGATCATGACATATTAAAAATGGTCGAAAAGACACTTAGAGATCATACCATCTTTATTGGAAACGCGGTATTTTATAGGGTCTCCGACATTTACATGTGAGTTTCACTTGATTAACCTTGTTTAGAGAAAAGATTTTTTTGAATAGCTTCCCTTCTGGGTCATTTGAAATTATTTTTTCCTTTATATATACATATAATATATTTATGAATGAAACAGAGCTGAGCTAATTGTACCATTTGCTCACATTTTTATAAAAAAGTATGCATGGACGTATAAACAGGTGTGAGTATGTGATTTTTTATTTTCAGTTCACAAAGCAGAAATAATCGAACGTTTTATCTTCATGTGAATTTAATTTTTTGTTGCCAGATGCCGAAGAACCAAGCTGCAAATCGAAATTCCCTCCAAAAATAGTGATTAATAAGCAGCTCCTTTCCGAACTCTAGAAATTGATTTCCAATGGGAAGAAATGTTTCAAGCATTGTTTATTAAATGATGCCGAAAAAAGATAAGCAGGTTACTGAGACATTTCGACAAGCCATAATATATATGTATATTTTCAGGAATATATTAAGCGAATAGTTTTTTATAATAAAACTTTAGAATTAGATGATGCTACAAGAAACAAACCGACCTAAAAACAAATGCGTTTTAAATTTCAGTCCAGAGACAATTACCATTATAAGTATTACTCCTCATTCGAATCTAAATTCCTTAATATTTTTCCAAGAATATCATACAAACAATGAGCATTTTCGTTCGCCGCATTAACTGCTTGATTCTGAAAAGGCAAACTCTTGAAATTAATACCGGAAGATATGAGTGCATTAAGCAAATAACTCACCGTTCCTTCGTTTAGATCGTCCAACCAATCGGCCTGTGTGAATCCCACAGCCGCAATGAGCAAAAAGACAGCAAAGATAACCGCGAGTTTGGTATTCATCGTGAATGAAACGAAGGTAACGAGAAAGGAGTGTTTAACGATTGACCTCCGGTCAATTCATTGCTTTTACAGGTATATACACATACCTATACAATATATGTATGTATTTTTAGAAATATCTGAATTTGACACTTAATACTTTTCAAATTGTTGAAGATGATGTCCTCCACAAGGAACTAGAACAAGAAGGGGATATAGACACTACAGCGGGCTTAAACCACGTGCTTATTTGTTAATTCTTTTTTTCGTGATATAATAATTTATTCTCAAAGCTAATGAAACAGTTATCAATTCTGAAACCCAAGGTGATAAAAAATTATTTTTTCGCTCAATTGCTAAATTTACTTGCTATGAAGCTCTTATAATTCCTTGGCAAAAATGTCTCATGTTTAAATAACAACTTTTAGTGGGCATTCTATTTATAGTACCTACACACTACTTATATTACTTACCTAATACTTAATTTCTAACATACATACTTATTGAATAACCCACAATAAGTACTTTCTAATATAACTTTTATTACACTGTTTTCATTTTACTATTTGCTCGAGTTTCATCACAATTGAAGAGTATTAATTTTTATGCGCCAAAAGATATTGCCTTATCATGGGGTAAGTTTGTGCTTTGTTTACATAAAAGCGGGGATTCTCCTAAAGTATTCCAATATATGTATTACATAATTATATACAAACAACTCGGAAGAGATAGAGGTACACATAATATATGCATCTCTGCGCTGCTGAAAATAATAAAATCACCGGACGGTGTAAAAGTTATTGTCTGCTTATCAGTAGGCGCCCATATAGTGAGCCCCCGTAGCACCTCCGTAGCATTTCTAAGTCTAGTAACGGTTGCAGCTGCCAAAAGCCGACGCTTGAGCTCACTATAAAAAGTGTAGCCAACAAATACATTGCCATCAAACTCACTTCAAGTGCCTTAAGAAGGGCAATAGCGTCTACTCAAGCACCAATAAACGGCAAAACTCGTAAATCCCACACTTTAGAGAGCAGAATCAACATGAACTTCAACAAAGTCTTCATCTTCTTGGCCGTGGTGATCGTAATTTTCGCCGGACAAACCGAGGCCGGTTAGCACAAGACGATCGGCAAGAAAATCGTAAGTCTTTTTTAGTAGATTTTTGGATTTCATTTTTCCAGTTTACTAACAGCCCTAATACATTTCGACAGGAGCGTATTGGTCAGCACACCAGAGATGCCGCCATTCAGGGAATTGCTGTGGCCCAACAGGCCGCCAATGTTGCTGCCACTGCCAGAGGCAAGTAGCTGCCTCATTATCAAACCGCCACTGCCTAAATTAGTTAGTAAAGAAGTATTTAAGTTTTTATTTATACTAATAATAAATTAAATAAATCGATGCAAAACAAAAATTTATTTATTCATTTATAACTGATGGCCTCGCTTAACGGATGTTTTTGATATAAAGTAGTTGGTCGAAATCGTCAAAAATAAGGAAAAATATTGAAAACTGGATATTAGTAGAGCTTAGATTATTCTAGACAGGAAATAGGGATCTTCACATTAAGCTCTTTGCTTAACAAGTGTGTATGGAATCGAAAGACGCGAGTTCCTAACCATACTTTTTTAATATGCGGTAACCCCTCAGTCGATGGAAGAGATAAAACAAAACTCGCTGAAAGAGCTGAAGGCTATACCAAAAAGCGCTTATGTAAAGTGTTTCGAAAACAAGAAAAATCGGCATTATTTCATCAGTGTAAAAGTTTTCTGGTTTCTCTGCGAAAAACAGCGGCAAGTAATTTTCATAGGCTCCTCTTGAAGCCAACTTTACTCCATTAAGCGAGTTCTGCATTGACCGAAACAGATGGTAGACCGATGGTTCAAGGTCAGAACTATATGGGTGGTGCATCAAAACTTTCCAGCCAAGCTCTGCCAGTTTTTGCCGAGTCATCAAAAATGTGTGTGGTCTAGCATTGTCCTGATGCTATCAGTTGATCATTTCTAGCTATTTTGTTTTCTACCTTGAATCAATCTTTCGACCAGGCTTGGAGTAGCGCATAGTGGATGATTCCTTTCCAATCCCACCAAACACTCAGCATTTCGAGGTGTCAATCCTGGCTTTGCGACTATTTGTTGAGCTTCATCACGCTTGGAACATTATCTTTCTCGCACATTATTGTCGTATTTGATCCCACAGGAGTCGAACTGTTATCATTCGTTTCAGAAGTGGTTCGATTTCATTTCGTTTCAACAAAGAATCGCAGATGTTAATTTGGTCCATTAAATTTTTCCAGCCTTATTTTGGTCAATTAAATACTATTTCATAAAAAATATGATTAACCATGTCTCGAACTAATAATCGGATTTTTATAAAAGATGTAGCTACATAAATTTTCATACACACATACATATATCAGCTTGGATTCGAAACATAGTAGGTATTATGTATTTTTAAGGGGGTATTCTAGTCTAAAAATTAAAAAAAATCGAAAATTTTTTTTTATATTTTCAAAGTTTAACTATTCAAGAATATGTGTACAAGAGGATTTTTCAAAATTCAAATTATTTTCGGAGATATAGGCATTTTTCTGACCCGGCATCCAAACTGGTTCGGCCGGAACGCGAAACTTTAAACGCGTTTTTCTCAAAACTGACTTTTTCGGAACGATACCTACGATTTCTCAGGTTCTACTGGACCGATTTACTTGAAATTTTTATAGAGTCTTCTTTATAGGCTTGTCTATGATTGGAACTAGCCCCATCACCAAATTTTTAGTTTTATTCTTTTTAAAAAATTCGAAATAGTCAGAAAAAGTGATCCAAAAAAACTTTTTTTTTAGGCAGTCCCCATTTTGTGAAAAAAATGTTTTCCACTAGATTAGTAATATTTTTTTCTTTGGTTTCAGATAACTAGGAGGGCAGAAATCATGGGTATGGTCACGCGGAAATTTTTAGAGACCCCCCACTTCGTCAGCTCATAATTTTTGAAATTTTTTACTTTTTTTAGTTTTTAATTTTTTTCTCTACTCTTCTAAAATTAACAAAAAACTAATAAAAAAATTTATAGATAAAAAATTTAGATGACTTTTTTTACGACACTTTAAAAATTACCTGAAATTCATGCTTCTAGAATACCCCCTTAATTGCCCAAAAGTTACTCAACAACGTTCAAATGATGCTGCAAATACATACATACGTACATGTATAAGTATTTACACTCTACTGAGTGCCGTATGGAAGGAAATCCCCGACACTGCGCTGATAAGGAAAGGTTCCGTTTGCCGACGTGCTATAAAAGCACAGCTGTACTGGTGAACTATCAACAAACACAATTCGACCGTCGAAAAAAGTTGAAGCACACCAAGCTTTAATAATCTGTTATACAAGCAAACAAATCTACAAAAAAAAAAAACAAAATTAACTTCAACAAAATTTTCGTTCTTTTGGCAGTATTCATTGCCGTCTTCGCCGGACAAACTGAGGCGGGATGGTTGAAAAAGATTGGCAAGAAAATTGTAAGTTCGAAATAAAAACTCAAAAAATTTATATAAAGTTTAATGTGTATTATTAAATATAAACATTTACTAACTAATCTCAATTTCTTTTCTTATATTTCAGGAGCGCGTGGGTCAACATACACGAGATGCCACCATTCAGACCATCGCTGTGGCGCAACAGGCCGCCAATGTTGCGGCAACATTGAAGGGATAAACTCAACATGTTTGGATGTTGTTTCAACAAATATTTATGTACCTAAATTAGTTTAATATTTATTTATTTATAACTATTTTTGAGTCAGTTATGGAAATTAAAGCAATAGTATTTGAATAAAAATAATCTTCTACAAAAAATATTCACTTTTTTTAATTTATAAAAAATTAATTGGATTGTTTTTCAAATCGGTCTTTTTTTTCTGTAAGTTGGTAGTACTGTTAGTGACATCTATGCTAAATTTCACATCAAAATATTCATTAGTATTTGTAATTCGGGTCGTTTTGTGAGGCTTTAAAAGTGAATTCTTCGATTTTTATTATGTCTGAATTTAATTAACAAAGAAGTGCGATAATGCAGCATCTCATACTGAATTGGTTATTCGTGATCATTTTGCCACATTTTCAACTAATATCGTGCCGCAACCAACGCACGTTGCATAAATGCCTGATTTACCTTCGTGTAACTTCTGGCTATTCCGCAAATTCACATGACCACTCTGAGGACACCGCTTTGACTCAATTAAGGATATAAAAGCTGAATCGAAGAAGGTAGCCTTTCTGTCCAGTTAACAGAGATGTTCGCTTAATAGAGCTTTCACTGTATGTTTTATTTATGCATTGTTTTTATTATCCTATCTTCTAAGTTGGGTTGAACTGGACACAGTGTGCTATATTTTGCTCAAATCGGTTGAGTAGCTTAGGAGTCCATGACGGACAAAAAACATGACACGTAGTTATATGTTTACGTACATACATAATATGAAATTTGATTTAGCAATCGAAAGATACTTAAAACAGGCTATTATTGATTGTTGGATTTTGAAATAGTATACTATGGTTGTTCGCTTTAAACTTTCCATTAAAGTGAGTGAGAAGTGATATCACGAAAAGGTTAGGAAACGAAAGAAAGAATTCGGTTTTTCACAGGTAAAGCACTTCAAGCAATTAAATGAAGTAAAATTGCCTTTAGACCAGCCTTCATCGAATATATTTTAGGATATTTTAATTCAATTTTGATAGAAAACTCTCTTTGACCGTTTGTCCGTCCAGAATAAATTTATGATTCACCAAACTACAAATATCGAATATCGAGCAATTATTTGATTTTATCAGCGGCTTTGGCGTGATTTTTATCGTTTCGGCTCGTTTTTCCCCCAAATTCTGATGATTGTTTGCATATCGAACTTATAACCCCAACTTTCACCGGTAGTTATAATGCTCTCCATGAATATGGGATCGGAATTCGCACGATCAGGCATGTCCAAAGAGACCTGTTTACGGCACTCTTTTTGAACAAATTTCAGCTTTATCGGGACGAGTCGAGCAAGAACGCTTTTCATACTCAAAATAACAAAATAAACAAAAATCATTTGAATGAACTCTCGACAGGTGTCCAGGTCTCTTACCATCTTTCTAACACTTGCCTGAGGATTTTCAAACCCCATATCCTTCACTTTTCTAATATTTTAATCACGATCTCTCGACCGACTTTGAAACTTTGACTTTGTACCACTCGTAGGCTTGTATTTTTGATAAGACTGAATCAAAGTAAACTTGTTCCAACATTCGTAACGATCCCGCACACGAAACTTTTATAGAAATACAAAATTTGAGACCAATTCTCTGTTCGATATTTTTATCCATTAAAAAGTCGCAAAGCACTACTGTTAGATTGCGCTCATATTTGGTGTAGTAGTTAAGGACAGTCCTACCTATTTACCAAAGTAAATTTTTTGGAATATCATTTACACGGGGAGTTTACATTACAGTTTCCGGGTGCTCTTTTGTCACAATGAATAACAGTAAACCATGGTGAAAATTTATGCCTTTTAATGATGTTTACCGCATTCATCTGATACCGAATTCGTATTTGTTCAAGGAAATACCCAAGTTATAAGCTTTCTCTTATATTTGACCCCTTATATGATTCATGCGATAGGATCAAATGTAAGTATTCACAGGGCACTCCAAAATAAAGGCTTTGCTTCTGTAGTATATAAAGTCAAATAGAGGAAAAGTAGCCCTAGTC
The DNA here is from genome assembly GCA_037783105.1 of Bactrocera zonata. Lineage (NCBI taxonomy): Eukaryota > Metazoa > Arthropoda > Insecta > Diptera > Tephritidae > Bactrocera > Bactrocera zonata. Next base: position 146,597 of record JBAWJQ010004254.1, read on the forward strand.
ACCAACGGACTGATTGTGCACTAGTCACTTGTGTATATTTAGTAAAGCGTTTTAATGAATTTTAAGTTTTACATCTTGATTGGCCAATACAAACGAAATATGGTACTCCAGGTCAGGTACCTCCATGTTTCAGTTTTTTCCGAGAGTTTCTCAAATTTCTGAGAATCAAGAATTCGGATTTCCAGTAATTAAAAAATAATAATTATTTCTTCGGGTTCTTGTTATAAAATAAAGAGACTGAGATGAAGAGAAATTACCTAATACCAGGAAATACAGTGACGTTTCAATAATATTTTGCGAATAATAAGCAGAACATTAAGCTCATTTGTGTTGTTGGCATCAAAAACTGATAGAAACTGAGACAAATGCAAGATAGGAATATGAGTAAAAAACATAATGAGATTGTACTGTATTATGTGAATGTTTATATGTGGACACTTAATTCGTACAAATACCCGGTAGGAGACTATCGCGTAACTAAAATTTGAAAAATGTAACTAAAATTCGAAAAATTTGCTCTTTACAATGAAATTTTTTTTTTGCAAAATTGTTTTACAGATCATTGTGCTATATAGACATTGAGGAAAATCATCAAATAGTTCGAATAAAATATTTCCTATTAGATTGAATTATTCGAATATTCGAAATATAATTTGTTGCAAATGGAAAATAAAATAATTTTCTTCGGCATTATTTTCATCCGAAATTTCTGGTAATTTTTTCTCGCTGGGTCATTGAGCCACTCAATGGCTACATTTATAGATATGTAAATAGAAAACTTTTATGAATGAAACAGAGCAGGCAAAGCAGCAAAGTAAATTGCATAATTTGTTTACGTGACTTTACTAATAAAATTTACTATAAATGTGTTTGTAAACAAATGTGTGATGAATGACGATTCATGTGATTTTTTTATTTCCGATACTCGAAGCATAATAATCAATCGCTTCTTTCTAGATTAATTTAATTGTTGTTGCCGAAATTCAGGGAACCAAAGGCCAGCTTAAAAGTCCCCCCTAAAACAATTATTGATAATTGAAATATTTTTGAATTTGATGAAGAAATTACATATTTCTTTAATGCCAGGTGATGTCTACAAGTATAACGTCAGTGGCGAACTTTTTATAGTCTGAATAGGGTATATTAAATTTAGCCCGAAATTTTGAAACCCCCAGAAAGAAACGACAGAGATCCTATAAAGGTCACACGGAGAAAACCTCGCAAGCAACTAATGTACCAAAACACCCATTAACATGTCACAGATTCAGGATCTAGCTCAGAAGAACTTGAGCTCATGGTTCTCCAACCCTCTACTAGTGATGGGAGACCGAGTCGTGCCTATTAATTTAAGGGGGGAGCCTGCTTTAGAGGCTTCAAAAAATCAAGTTTTTTGAGGATTTTTTTGAGAGGGAAAGAAATAATTGATTATAGCGAAATTTCTAAGGTTTATAGTTATATATTTAAACATCATTCACAAATTTTTTGGATACGAAATCTTTGATAGTCTACCTTTGGGAAGCAATTGTTGATGCATCTCGCATGTGCATTTGTCGGACGGCGGGCAGGATGCAAGTTGCAATTTTCATCGGAAAGAAAAAAGTCAAAGAGATTCATATTTTTGAATAATTTAGTTTCTAGTTAAACTAAGAAAATTCAAAATAAAAAGGTAAATTTAACAAATTTTTTAAAAATTGAAGAAAAGTAGTTTTTGACTAAATAAATTTTACTTTATGTTCTTTAAAAATATGTTCAAACTTGACTTTTCTTAGTTTTTTTTAGTGTAAATAGAAGATAATTTAATGCCAAAGATAATAAACTTTGCCCCAATTTAGTTTAGTTTTTTTTTCTATCCTGCCCGCCTATTAAGGAAAATCGTAAAAATGAATAAACGAGAAATCGCGCGTCAAACTTTTCGCTTTCTGCCCAAGCGCTAATATATAATATCTGCTAGACGCTCGGTCACTATTTTCCTTCTAGCTTCGAAAATATTTCGAATTCTCATCTATAACTTTGGGGACATATTCATAGATATTTTTTTAAAAGATTTAAACAAAAAAAATCGATTCTTTGAACCTTCTAAAGGCTCCTCCTTAATAATTTCCGTTTGTCTGTATTTGTGCGCAATAAATAGAATTAGTTATTTTTGAGATATCCACATCAAGGAACACACCGCAAATGAGGGAGAAAAAAACGACCAAGGATCTGTCAGCTATTTGTAGGACTATCATAATATGTATACAATTTATATGTACCTCAAGAAAGTCTCTAGTATAAGTCACGAAAGCACGAATAACAGAAAATCGGCTTCATAAAGTAAGAATTTCTACCGCACGAAATCATTGTTGAGTACAAGTGCCACTTCAAACTGAAAGAAAATGTAAAGTAAGTTCTTTAATCCACAAGAAAAGCACATTTTGTAAGGTCCAATTACACTTCGTTCAAAAATATGTCACAGAAGCTTAGATGACGATCAAATCAGATTAAAGTTTCGCTGATTTTGAAATTATGATCTGTATGGATTTAACGAAATATCAGCGACTTAAAATTCATTGGCTGGAATGGCAAAGGCATGATGTTATGACGAACTATAACGCTCCTCCACTTCCACAAGAAGATGCTCTTTTGTCAGAAGCGCTGATATCAGACCACTGAGGCATGTTGAAAGGACAACTTTTTTATTTGACAAGATATCATCACAAAATTTAATACCGATTATAAACCGACAGTGCGCAACAATCGCCTAACAAATTGTTTACATCGGACCGCTATAGCATATAGCGTCCATACAAACAGATCGATCCAAATCAAGCTCTTGTAAGTAAACATTCTTATGTTAAAATATATCGTCACAATTTGGCATAGATTATTGTCCAAAAGAAGTCTAACATACAGCAACCATAAAAATGATTTTTTAATTGATTTTCGGCCGAAGTTGAATTAATTTTTTCTAGACAAGCAATGAACTTAATATAATACAAAGTAAATCGGTAATTTTTAGCGCAATTATCGTAGGTGTCGAGAATAAATCTTAGAACAGCTTGGACTTTTCTACTTTCCCAAACGTACGAAGAAAATTTTTGAGTTTTTATCAAGGATAAATAGTTTGTGTAACAAAAAAGAGACCCAAATATAATTTAAATCTTTAATAAACATGAATTTTATTGGATAAAATTTATGCTTGGTATATAAAAATGAAATAAATTGTTAGGTGAAACGATCAAGCAACTGGCATAAATCAAATAAACTGGCATAAGCACAAAGAGATAGCACAATGGGTAGTTTACCACTTTAATGAGGTATTTTCATATTTAACTACTCTCCTGTACTAAATTCAATAGGATAACTTTTTTGTTGCTCTAATATTGGGTTGTCAAATATCACCGTTCCGCCTTTTTGTCTTTTGAATTTCGCGGCTATGTATAAAGAGCTACAGAGCTCGTATCTGGCAATACTGTATATCTTTGAAAGGTGGGAGTTAGTCACCAAACTATTTTAAACCATCTGCAGAAGACTAGATACACGAAAAAGCTTGATGTTTGGGTGCCGCATGATTTGACGCAAAAAACCATTTGGATCGAATCAACGACTGCGATGTGCTGCTGAAACGGAACGAACTCGACCCATTTTTGAAGCGGATGGTGACTGGCGACGAAAAATGCATCACTTACGACAATATCAAGCGAAAATGGTCGTGGTCGAAGGCCAGTGAATCGTCCCAAACAAGGGCCAAGCTGGGATTGACGGCCAGGAAGGTTTTGCTGTGTGTTTGGTGGGATTTGAATGGAATCATCCACTATGAGCTGCTGCCATATGGCCAGACGCTTAGTTCTATCATCTACTGCGAACGACTGGACCGCTTGAAGCGGGCGATCGACCAGAAGCGTCCAGAATTGGCCAACAGGAAGGCTGTAGTGTTCCACCAAGACAACGCCAGACCACACACTTCTTCGATGGCTCGTCAGAAGTTACGGCAGCTCGGATAGGAGGTTTTATCGCATCCACCATATAGTCCGGACATAGCGCCAAGTGATTACCACTTGTTCCTGTCCATGGCGAACACCCTTGTTGGTGTAAAGTTGCACTCAAAAGAGGCTTGTGAAAAGTGGCTGTCCGAGTTCTTCCCAAATAAGGAGGGAGGCTTCTACGAGGGCGGCATTACGAAGTTGTCCTCTAAATGGAAACAGATTATCAAACGAAACGGCGCATATTTGAACTAAATCCGATCACTGTAACACTTTTTATAAGCATTGAATAAAGAGCAAAAAAGCGGAAGGGAGATATTTGACAGCATAATATATAAAATGTATGAGAAGAGAGTAAAAAATACTTGTAGAGTATTGTATACAGAAAAAAATTATTAGCGAAAAAAATACAAATAGACGGAAATTAGCAAAGCGTCTCAATTGGATTCATAAAAGTAGTTATTCAAGCTTCTTATCAAACTTTTAGATGATATTAAAAACTTTTCATTACAGCAATAGTAAAAAGTCTAAGTGCTGCAAGTAAACAAAATTAGTGAAAAGAGTTAGTTAACAAGAGAAACTAATTAGGAAAAAAGCTGTCTAAAAAACAATTTGCCGCCTCAACACTAAATTGTGCCGATTGCAAATTATTACTAAGAAATTATCTAATATTGAATTAGCAATTTTTATGAGCAACTTTGTCGCGCACTAAAGTGTCCCAAACAATTCCACCTAAACACAAATTGGTAGATAAGAACTTAAAAAATAGCTATGCGAATAGTTTTGAAAATATACTACTACGCCCAAAAAATAAGGTGACATTGTATTTATTTTGAAAATTCTTTATTTATTCTTCCAAATCAACTTCATCCCCTTCAAAGTAATCCCCTCCCGATGCAATGCACTTATGCCAACGGATTTTCCAATCTTCGAAACACCGGTTGTAGTCACTTTCCGGGATGGCCTTCAGTTCCATCTTCGCTGCGGCTTGAATCTCCTATATCGTATAAAAACGGTGTCCCCAGAGCGGTCTTTTGAGCTTGGTGAACAGCCAGAAGTCGCACGGCGCCAGATCAGGTGAATACGGTGGTTGCGGAACGATATGGGTTGAGTTTTTGGCGAAATGGTCACGAATTACGAGGGCAGTATGGGATGGTGCATTATCGTGGTGTAAAAACCAAGAATTGTCTTTCCACAATTCCGGCCTTTTTAGGCGGATAGCGTTACGCAAACGACGCATAACGCTCAAATGATATTAATTGTTGACTATTTGAAGGGTTGGAAGGAATTCATAATGCACAACACCACGATAATCGTAGAAAACAGTCAACATGACTTTAATTTTTGAGCGACTTTGGCGCGATTTTTTTGGTCTCGGCTCTATTTTGGCACGATATTCGCTCGATTGATCGGTTGTTTTGGGATCGTAGGCATAGATCCAAGTCTCATCGCCAGTTATAATACGTTTCATGACACCCTGGTAGTTGGAAAGCATCGTTTCACACACTTCAACGCGACGCCTTTTTTCCAAAAATTCAATGTTTTCGAAACCAGTCGAGATTTGACGCTCGTGAGGCCCAAAACATCCTTCAAAATGGTATTGGCTGAGCCTTTCGATATGCCAACTTCATCAGCAAGGTCTCTAATTGTTAATCGACGGTTTTTCAACACCAAATCTTTGATTTGTTGAACGTGAGCTTTGTCGGTTGAGGTTGATGGCAAAGGCTTTCTGCACCATCCTCAACGTATCCGCAGCAGAAAATTGATTCCGTAAACAAAATTTAATGCAGATTCTTTGCTCAACAAATTTCGACATCGCAAAAAACGAAAAACTCACTTTTAGCAGCTCACAAAACGACACGACATCTCAAACACTAATGAATATTTTGACATGAAATTTGACATAAATGTGACTGACAGTACTACCAACCTAAAAAAAAAAAAAGAATTCTCCAAATCCTTCGACGCGCGCAGTTTAAATTCAAATGTCACCTTATTTTTTGAACACAGTAAATTTGAAATTTCAAATAAAGACCGGCAGCAAAACAATAAAACGAAAATACAAAATTAACAACAATAACAATAATTTATTTGTCTGGATAAGCCGACTAATTAGCAAGCCTAAATAGTGGCGCGAAGGGAAATCACTTGAAAGGTCGGCACTTGGCGCGCTCCCGTTTATAAATCTCAACCCGGTTCAGCAAGGCAACTATCAACGCTCAACCGCATTAGCAACCACAACACGCCCAAAACGCGCAACTTTTTACAATTGAAACTTACTATTTAAACAAACGGAAGAAGCTAACCAAATTTTACACAAAATGAATTTCCGTGCTATCTTCATCGTACTCGCTGTGTTTGTCGCAATCTTCGTCGGACAGACCGAAGCTGGGAGGTTGAAGAAAATTGGCAAAAAAATTGTAAGTTAAAAGCATTACAAATATTTATTGAGCTTATTAATCGAAAAAAATGTCAACATACACGAGATGCCACTATAGAGACGCTCGCTGTGGCTCAACAGGCCGCCAATGTTGCTGCGACGGCCAAGGGTTAATAAATTTACCTTAAAATTGGAGATGGACTATTTGCAAGCAAAGCTTTAATTTATGCTTGTTTACCTTATAGTATTACTAGCAATTTGTAATTTAGTGACTATAAATTATTTTAAATAAATATTATTTTTGAAAAATGGAAATAAGTTTACTTGTTATTTCGGAACACTATTGGAAACAATTCAGATTTATGAGTATTCAGGATATTTTTTCAACAGTTCAGAAAACAAGAATTTAAAGAATGTCTTCGTTGGGCGATGTAGTCTATGTGAGATTCATATGCCTCGCAGTTTAAGGAACTAGTTTTCATAAAGTTTATTCCAGGATATCTCAGGTGATCTTATGAGGGATGATTCACTGAGTACCGTGATTTGTGAAAATTTGGCAAATCTGTTGAATAAAGCTCATCCATAATGAATAAAGCCTTTAGAAAAAACAAAAACAATATAAGAGGAAGTAATTTGCTGACAAGTGAGCTGAATAAGAAGAATGAGTCACTATGTATGCAATGATTCAGTTTTATCAAAAACACAAGCTTGCGAGTGTTACAAAACCCTATAAAACAGATCGAGAGATCGTTGAAGACATGCCTCCTTCTGGACAACTCTCGACATCTACGGCTAATGGAAATATTAGAAAAGTGAAGATATAGTGCTTGAAAATCATACATAGGGAGCATTATGACTGTCGATGAAACATGGGGTTTTGAGTTTGACATGCAAATAAGTCAGGAATCATCGGAACCTGTTTTCATTCGATCGAAGAGACAAAAGAAAATTCGCATAAGGAGCTGAAGGCCATTTCAAAATATGCTTATGAAAACTGTTTCGAGGATTGGAAAAATCTTTGATGCCACGAAAAAACTTCTCAAGAATGTCCGATAACTGTTCAGAGACAAAGAAGACGTTTGCAGGTAAGAATCTGGCAGATGTTTAAGGGACTATCACAATATGTAGCGTAGATCACGATCAAATCTTGTAGAGTGAGACTCAAACCTTCCTCAACTACGTTGACTTTATAAAACAATACGCCGGTCAGACTTCAGACGCAACAAGCTTCAGACATACACTAATCGTCATTCACAGTGGAGCCATTAACACCTTCACCGACTCCCTCTCAACGAATGCCGTACTTGGAGGCAACCCCTCACCCATTACAGACGAAGGGCAAAAATTACCGCGAGAATCGAGAGTGATACTTGCGCAGATTCGTTTTGGATACTGTAGCAGATTAAACTCGTACTTATCCAGAATAGACCCAGACATATGAAACATATGTCCAGCGTGCAATGAGTCCCAACATGGCAATAGCCATCTCTTTACATACCCTGCTAACCCTACACATCTGACACCTTTTTCTCTATGGTCAGACTCCATTGATCAGCACTTTTCTTATCTAAAACTAAACTTATCTAATCCTTACCAACCTAACCGGGGCTACATACTCGTTACAACAACAAAAGAATTAAAGTACCGCTGATTTTGAAGTTATGATCTGCAATTAATTTAATCATCGACTTAAAATTCACTGGCTGGAATGGTGAAGCCATGGTATTCTGACGAACTAAACCACTCCTCTAGAAGCGCAAAGGAAGGCAGAAACGAGGTTTGACAATTAAGTAATGAGACTGATTTTATTGCCGCGCTTGCGGTAAACATATGACCTTGAAATTCTCTTTCTGTTTTTTCGGCATCCCTCCCCTCTACATTGATAGATGTACCATTGCTCTATTTTGTTTAGTTCGCCTGCTGCGTCAAGTTGAGTAGACGTGTGTTTGTAGTGCTCGTCACGAAAATGGAAAACCGAAATCAAGAGCAACGTGTCGCGATAAAATTTTGCGCCAGATTGGGCGAAACAGCTTCGGAAACGTATGCTAAAATTGTATGAGTGTATGGTGATAGTGCTCTTAGACCCGGAAACCAAACGCCAAAGCTCACAATGGTTGCCTCCGCGCGCCCACCGCCCGAAAAAAGCTCGCATGAGCAAGTCGAAGGTGAAAACGATGATTACTGCCTTTTTTGATAGCCGTGGAATCGTCCACGAAGAATTCGTTCCACCGGGGAAAACTGTGAATCAAGTCTACTATTGCCAAGTACTCGAAAGATTGCGAAAATGGGTCAACAGGGTGCGCCCAGACATCGCTCGTAACTGAATCCTTCAGCGTATCCCAGTATTTGGCCTCTAAAGAGATCGCCGTGTTGCAACAGCCGCCTTATTCGTCCGACATGTCACACTGTGACTTTTTTTGTTTCCTAAAACAAAATCGGGGTTCAAAGGAACCCATTTTGAGTCGATTACGGACATCCAGGCGGCCGTGAGGAGGGTACTCGCGGACATCCCAGTCGAAGCGTTTCAGAAATGTTACGTAGCATGGAAGCATGGGACTACTTTGAAGGGGATGGCAGAGTTGTAGAATAATTTTCAAATACACGGTTTTTATGGAATCAGTCTCATTACTTAATTGTCATACCTCGTAAAAGCTACACGTTCGAAAAACCTCACTGAAACGGGAACTTAATTTCATTTTATGTATCAATCGGCTTTAATATTCAGAACGAAGACATGACTGAGGCGACAGAACACAACACGAAGTTTTATTGGAACTTTTTTCTTCAAAAACCTTGACGAACATTCGTTTAGATTTTCTTCGGATGTCTTACGAGTATATGGTAGAAGTATAAAGCAAACTCACCATCTGCATTTTAACAGCTTTCGTAAAGTAGAAAATAAATGATTCTTAGCTGACACTATTTAAATCTGACTCAAGGAGAAAAATAAAAAAAATCTTGCGGACAGACTACACTAAGCGACTTCGACGTTTCGTGGTGAACTGATTACTATAAATTATTATAGTTGCTTTTAAGCCAGATGTACATAAACATGCTATAATATATAATGAATACATATTTACATTGTATATTTATAATAATTCAAATTAAAATGAATGCAAAAATTGATGACATGACTACTACTAAATAGGTCAAGGGTTCATATCCCAAAAATAATATAAACAATTATAGAATTATACTTCGAATGGCAGTCACCGCCGCCATGTAATAAAAATCTTCACCAAGTGAATTTACTCCAACACAATCGGATTATTCAAAAAATCCTCGAACCCCCTAAAGGAGTTTAAAATTCCCCATATGATACATATGCACTTGGCAGAAATCGAAGCGCATTATGAAAACTGTTTTTAGTTTAATTATAACGGGAATTTTTGTGAATCCACCAAAAAAGTAGTTTGATGTGCTAGCAATATCAATGAGCTTAGGTAAATGCATATGAGGTTACTTATACACATCTATGTCTTGAAAACAACACGAGCTTACTTTCTGCTGAGCTCAATAAAATCACCGAACTGAATCAAAAAAGGAACAACAAAATATGGACTGACTGTCAGTATATATTTAGACAGTGAATATTATATATACGTGCAATAAACGACCGTGGCTGACGATCGGCGACTGTGGTCCCCCTGAAATATGTATATAACCACCGCGGGATTTTTTCCAGCTGAGTCTAGTGGGCAGACCGAAGAGCTGACTATAAAAGTTGGAAACATAGAATGTATTGTCATCAGTTTCATTTCAAGTGTCTTGAGAAGAACAATAACTGCTAATTATCAGCCAATAAGTCTATATACCTACGAGGAAAAATTCAAATCAACATGAACTTCAACAAAGTCTTCATCTTCTTGGCTGTGGTGATCGCCATTTTCGCCGGCCAAACAGAGGCCGGTTGGCTCAAGAAGATCGGCAAGAAAGTTGTAAGTATTTCTACGAACAAAATTTTATACTTTTTAATAATTCATTCATCACTAACATGCTTACTTTTGTTTCCGACAGGAGCGTGTTGGCCAGCATACCAGAGATGCCGCCGTTCAAGGAATTGCTGTGGCGCAACAGGCCGCCAATGTCGCTGCTACTGCTCGAGGATAATTATTATTAGTTGCCGAACACATTTAAATTACAGTTATAAGCTCATTTTGAGCTAAAATGTTAATGTGGCATTAACTAAAATTTTTTTTTTTTTTATTTATTTTCCAAGAAAAAAAAACATTTATATTATTAAGTTGAGGAAAAAATTTCGAATAAATTGAATACTTAAAATAATATTATTTATTTTATCATTTTTTTTTTTTTTTGAATTTTAATAGTTGGCATGTTCGGCTTGTTGAGCAACTTAGAGATTGTTTCCACTGTGACTTAGCTATATCTATAACATATCTGTCGATTAAATAACTACAAGTAGTCAAGGGCATATAAATTCCCTCTTTTGTGGAGTCTAATTATAGCGTGATGCCTATTCCAGCTAGTTCATCTACTTCACAGTTCCCAAGTACTATATGTCATTATGCCTTGAAACGCATTGCAGGTTTATCGTGAAATATGATGATAGATCCAATAAGAGATCAAGACATTATTTGACGAAATCCTTAAAGACTTTAGTGATATCAAAGTCACTTGGCTGTCTGTATATAGGTGTACTACGAGTATAATCAGTTATTTTGTTCAAACCTTTCCATGTTTTGTATAAGTGAAAAATTTCTAGAGCTCGTGGAATAGAATCCCGAAACTATACGAGGCAATTTAGAAACAGCAAATATGAAATAAGGAGAGCGTGGAAAATGTTTCGAACATAAAGAGAATCTTTTATTTTTAGGGATATACTAGTCGATTACTTGAGAACACGCCTTTGAGATACAATTCTTAAAGACTTGAACGAAGGAAAAAAGCTTTGCGAAATTTTCGTTTAAATTTTTACTTTTTTCTAAAAATGTCTGCCAAAAATTAAATTTCAGTTTTTTTCCTTCGTTCAAGTTCTTAAAACTTAAACACGTATTTTTTTATTTTAGACTAGCAGCCCGTCCCGGCATCGCACGGGGTAGACAATTATTTATTTTTGGAAATTTGGATATAAAACACTTTTTTTCACAAATATTTTTATTTGTATTGAAAAAAATCCCACAGTTATATTTGTATGTAAGTCTATTAATGTTCAATTTCTTTGATGGTTTAAGTGGCGGGCACTTTTGAAAAATTAAAAAATAAAAATAATAATAAACAAAAAATTAAAATAGCAGTAATAAATAATGAATTAAATCGTATAGTAAATTATTAAATAAATATATTAAATAATAATAATATTATTATTCTTTAAAAATTAGCGTATAAAAATATTATAAGTAAAAATAATAATTACGAATAAAATAAAAAAAAATAAATAAATAAAATAAAAATACTAATTATGAAAAATTAAAAAATAAAAATAATAATAAATAAAAAATTAAAATAACAGTAATAAATAATGAATTCAATCGTTTTACATATATTTTTGCCACTGCACGTGCTCAATTCTGCTAAATAGCAGCGACAACGTCGAATTCCTTACTTTGATTCTATCGGCTCTGTTAGCCGCCAAATCGAACATCATACAGAATTCAATTTGCATCTTCTCTATACTTTAAATTCTCTGGCCCGGTGCGCTTTTCAGAATGCATCGCAAACAACGGCCATGGCGCTATGGCGGTTTTGTTTACTTTTTTAAGTTTTTAATTCGTAATATCTTTTGAATGGAAAGTCCAATTTAAAAACTATTTTATAGGTAGTTAAATGGTCTTGACTATAAAATAATTTATTTGGATAAGGATTAATATAAACATATAAATAGCATGGTTTGAATTTGGTTAGCATTTTCATTAATGTTTAAAATGAAAAAAGTTGTTGTAGTAGCCTATGTCAAATTGGAAGAATGTATCATTCTATTGGTGAAATAATTTTTTAAATCGGCCCAGTACTTTTTGAGCCTATTCATTACAAACATACAAACATACAAAAATAGGTACAAATCTGTCCTCTTTATATTATTAGTATAGATTAAAATGAAAAAAGTTGTTGTAGTGACATAACTACATTAGTTGGACATATGCTACCGCGGAGTTTTTTGTAGACATTATGATGTTCTTCAATATTGTTGTACTTTATTTTGTTCTATCGCTAATAGTTTCGGCAGCGCATTCGACGAAAGACATTTTAAGACTCATTTTTCTACTCCTTCGGTTACATTGTTAAAATTTTACCAAGGATCCCTAATTTTTTTTTCAAAATGAAATGTAGCCTATGTCAAATTGGAAGAATGTAGCATTCTATTGGTGAAAGAATTTTTTAAATCGGCCCGGTACTTTTTGAGCCTATTTATTACAAACATACAAACATACAAAAATAGGTACAAATCTTTCCTCTTTATAATATTAGTATAGATGATCCTGTAAGGAGTTATGCTGCCAACGCAGGTGCATCTTTTTTCCGAGGGCTTACCGGAAATGGCCGAGTTTTGTTAGTGTATGTTTTTAAGAATAAAAAATTCTAATAAAATATTTAATTTTTTTATGAGAAATAAATTGTTGAAAAACGCTATTTTTTCTTGAGGAAATCCTTGTGTTCTTGAGACAAAACAGGCTGAGGGAGGGCGCAGAATTTGGCATTTGCCTAGAGCGGCAAATTGTCTCGGGCTCTCCTCCTACTTAAGGGGGTATTCTACTCTAGAAATCAACTTTTGGGCAGTTTTTTGAATTTTATTAAAAAAAAAAACCAAAAATATTTTTACCATCCATTTTTTTATGGTGTTTTTATTGATATCTTAAGAATACAGAAAAAAAATTTACAAAAAAATATTAAAAATTAAAATAATTAGAAGGGGGAGAGACAGGTGTAAACAAAAATGGCGCATCCTGGTGACATTGATCCTGACTCTCCTGGTGGTCTGAAAAAAAAAAAATCAAACGAAATTCTTAATCAGTAAGGATGCTGTTATAGTCCGGGAACAAGAAAAATTTTTTTTTTTGAAAAATGGCGACTGCCTGAAAATAAAAATCATTTTTTCCGCTTTTTTTTTGAAATTCCTGATTTTTTTTTAAATATTAAAAACAAAAATTTTGACACAATGCTGATAGGAACGATAAAGGATTATATAAAGAAGGTTCACACAAAATTTCAACCAAATCGGTTGTATAGAACTTGAGACAGTGCCGGTACCGTGTGGAAAAAAATAGTTTCGAGAAAAACGCGTTTAAAGTTTAGGAGACAATTCTAGTGAACACGGACGCCACATCACAAAATCGGCTGTATCTCCGAAAATAAGTCGAATTTTGAAAAAACCTTCCAAGGTTCCAAGAATATTTTTGAAAGTCTAAACTTTAAATATATGAAAAAAAAATCGAATTTTTCATAATTCTAGAGTAGAATACCGCCTTAACATTCCAATGTTAGATTTTGCGGTTGCCATTATGTAATATATGTGTTATGTATGGATGTATTTATATCGGTCTGGTTTATGATTGGATATTATATTTTGTATATAAAGCTAGATAAAGTAATAAAACTACGTAAGCATATGATCCATAATATAAGTTATGATTATAATAATAAAAATAAGGGCAATCGGTTCTTAATGACCGCCAGTAATTGTTATGGAGTTCATAGTATTCCTTGGCAAAAACTTTTCATGTTTGAATAATAACTTTTAGTGGGCATTTAAATTTAGAGTTATATGAAGTACTTATCTCATACTACTGGTACCTATCTAAAACTTATAGTACTTACACAACAAGTACCTTCTAATAGAACTTTTATGAGATTGTTCCCCTTTTATTATTTTCTAGAGTTTCATTGAAATTGTATACAATCAACTCGGAAGAGACACAATCAACTCGGAAGAGACAGACGTGCACACAATATATGCATATCTGCGCTGCTGAGAGGAATAAAACTGCCGGGCGACGTAAAAACTATTGTCTGCTTATCAGTACGCGCCCTTAAAGTGAGCGTCTGTGCACCCCCGTAGCATTTCTAGGTCTAATAACGGCTACAGCTGCCAGAAGCCGGCGCTTGAGCTCACTATAAAAAGTGCAGACAACAAATGCATTGCCATCAAACTCACTGCAAGTGTCTTAAGAGCAACAGCGTCTACTCAAGCGCAAATAAAGGACAAAACTCGTAAATCCCACCCTTTAGAGAGCAGCAAAATTCGAATCAACATGAACTTCAACAAATTCTTTATCTTCTTGGTTTTGATGGTCGCTATCTTCGCCGGGCAAGCCGAGGCCGGTTGGCTCAAGAAGATCGGCAAGAAGATCGTAAATATTTTTACTATATTTTTCGATTTCTTTTTTTCCAATTTACTAACAGCCCTAATGCTTTCTGACAGGAGCGTGTTGGTAAGCATACCATAGATACCGCCATTAAAGTTGTTGTGGCCAAAGAGATCGCCAGAGGCTAGCAGCTGCCACATTATCAAACTGTCACTGCCTAAATTAATTATTAATAAATTAATTAATTCTTTATTTCTACTAATAATAAATTAAATAAATCGATGCAAAACAAAAATTTGTTTATTCATTTTTAACTGATGGTCTCGATAAAAGGATGTTTTCATATAAGATATTTGATTGAAATCGTCAAAAAGAAGGAAAACTATGGAAAAGTAAATAATAGTAGATTTTAGATTATTCTAGGTAGGAAGTAAGGATCTTCATATTAAGCTCTTTGCTCAATAAGTGGCTAGGAAATCGAAAGACGCGGGTTCCTAACCTATATTTTTTTAATATGCGGTAACCAGTAAAACGACAAACTTTAGTTTTAAACATGAAAAACATAAAAAGACTTTTTCAGCTCGCTGTAGCTTGTGATAATAATATATATAATAAAAAATCTATTTTAAAATTACAAATGAACTTGATAGTGGAGGGACCTAAATAAAGTCGGCACACACATTTAAGTCGCAGAAATTAATGGGATTTTGGTACCCGCCATAGCTCAACATTTTTTTTATATAACTTTCGAACGTTTTGAAGTAGGGATAGGCCATTACTAAATCATATAATACACATTTTTAGAAATTAGGCTCAAAACCAACTATGGATTTAGTACTAAATGTTTTCTTTTATATATTTATTTCCATTCATTATTTTTTAATTTTATTCCCACACTATATCACGCTGTTTGATAAGAGCGCACCCTAGCGGCGACTAGATAATCTAAAATCGCTAAATATTTACTCGCCCGTTTCTGACAGCCAACTCGTTGCCTAATCGCTTGTCAAAATGCGAATGACGGAAGTTACTGTTCTGTGGTATGCCTTTACTTCCTTTCCTGTCAAAATAATTGACCAAGGTTGGTGTACTTCTCTGTTATCTTCACAAAATAATTATAATTTCTATATATGCAAAGTGAAATATGCAAAAATGTTGCTTGAAAACAAACTACATAAAACAGATATATCGCAATAAGTGAATTTAATTGAAGAAATGTGAACAGTGACGAAGATGTGTAGTGATTAAATGTACGCCGGTCGGACGCTGTTACATTTTACTACTTGATAAAATATGTGTTCTGTTTTAGCAGCTTTGTTGCTTTCGCATGCACACTGGCAGACATATTCAATTTAAACGCCGCTAATAACAAATTTGGTGTTCTATTCACAGATGATCGGCAACAAGATTATCAAGCCTGGTGGCGCTGAACCTGATGACTTTGAGAAGTCCATTGCCCAAGCTCTTTTGGAGTTGGAGGCCAACAGCGACCTGAAACCCTATTTGAGGGATTTGCACATCACCCGTGCACGTGAGATTGAGTTCGGTAGCAAGAAGGTAAGTTTGTGTGTTAGTATGTACACAAAAAAGGAGTGTATAAATATGTTGTTTGTATTGTATTTCTAGGCTGTCATCATCTACGTACCGATCCCACAACAAAAGACGTTCCAGAAAATCCAAATCATCTTAGTGCGTGAGTTGGAGAAAAAATTCTCTGGTAAACACGTTGTTGTAATTGGCGAACGTAAAATCCTGCCTAAACCTACCCGTAAAGCCAGGAATCCATTGAAGCAAAAGCGACCACGCTCACGTACTCTTACCGCTGTGTACGATGCCATCTTGGAAGATTTGGTCTTCCCAGCTGAAATCGTTGGCAAGCGCATCCGCGTCAAGCTTGATGGCTCTCAGTTGATCAAGGTGCATTTGGACAAGAATCAACAAACCACAATTGAACACAAAGTAAGTACAGTGAAAAAGTGTGCAGCAAAACCGAAAATGTGTATATAAATATAAAAGAAATTAGTTTGTCCCTGTGTTATTTGCTGATTGATTACCCACAATCAGTGATCGTCAAAAGGGACGCACATCAAATTCCAATGTCTCGTTATTGCCTTTTAATCGCCCTTGCGGCTTTAAGGTACTTCCATACATTGGAAACAAATCAAATTACTTTATTATAAATAATTGCAAAAAGAACATTTTTTGTTATATATAAATTTCGTCCCGGTGTTATTTGCTGATTTATATGCCAAAATCAGTGATCGTCAAACGGGACGCAAATAAAATTCTTAAGTCTCGTTATAGTCTTCATTTAGCTTTTACGGCAAGTAGACTTCTCCATACTTTAGAAACAATCAAATAATATAATAAATTAGTACAAAATGTTCTCTTTGCCACGTAACGTTCTTGTGTTATTTGTTGATCGCTGCTTATGGTCAATAATCGTCGAAAAGAACGAAAATTAATATGTGTAACTTTAGTTTATATGCCTCAATTTTGCTTTAAAAATTAGGGCTACTTTTAAAGTTATGCACAAAAATTGTCTAATAAATAAATAAAATCTAAATAGTAATAACTTCCGCCGTTTTGCCTCCCGCTCGTCCTTTTTCAAGGTCTATGGCGAGTTGGGACTTCCTACAAAGGCGGAAAATTAATAAATGTCGCTGTAAATGTTATTGTACTGCAAATGGTCAACAATAATGGTCTGCGATGTTTACATTAATATATGCCGATTTTAAAGTTATGCGCAAAATTGTCTAATATAAATACAAATTATTTATGTGCCGCCGTTTTGCCTCCCGCTCATCCTTTTTCAAGAGCTATGGTGAGTTGGGACTTCCTACATAGGCGGAAAATTAACAATATCACCGTAAATGTTGTTTTACTGCATTTGGTTGACAACAATGGTCTGGCGATGTTTACACAAATATTTAATTTTATATTTATATTGAAAAATTTTTCTGGTATGTCGTCATTGACTAAACAATATTTCTCTTCTTTTCAGGTTGATACTTTCACATCTGTGTACAAGAAGCTCACCGGTCGGGATGTCACTTTTGAATTCCCAGATAACTTCTTGAATGTTTAATTTCTAACCGATGCGGAAAAAGGGGGAATATTAAATGATTCTTTCGGAAATACGTTATTAACAACGTATTTAGGAGAAAATAATAATAAAAATTTTTAAAATAAAATTAAAAATAACGTGAATAACTGTTTTGGTTTTTGAAACCATAGTTGAGGAATTTGAATGTGCCTGGTAAGTACATATATAGCTGTTCGCAGCTTTTGTGGTATTTTTTGTCTACAGTGATAATGAATAATTAGTGCAAAATAGTGCTAGGCACAATAAAAAGAACTCGAGAAATCGGATTGAAATGAAAACAGAATTCGTACATAACTCGAATTATATCCGTTCTCAATACGATGTCGCTAGCAGTTTTCAATATTCAGTTTGATTTCTAAGTTTAATCACTGGATAAGAGTCAATTAAGTTATTTCGTGCATAATGGTAATAAGGTAATATTGGACTAATAAACTCAAAATATCTACACTTTGGTAATAGCAGCAGTCGAAATTCTCCAAATAATTGTCGCACAATTGATGCAGCTTAAATCTACAGCTCCCGTCTATATAGTTTTCAAAGAATATTTGAATTAATCTACAATTGTTATCATAACTATAAATTATTGCTCAAAATGTGACATCGTATCACTTGAAGCACTAAATAAATATCCCCCGCACAACAAACAACGCTATTATGCAAACGTTATATAATTAGATTTACTTCTAATTTTGGCGTCAATTGAAAATTGTAACAATAAGTCAGCCTGTGGGTTTTAAAATTAATATCACATACGCATTTAATAGCGATGTGTGATCTTTCCTGCCCTGCCATGAGAGTCAACAAGAAAGCCCTCCCTTTTTTTTTGTGTTATTTGTGGGGTGTGATAAAAGGGGTTAATACCACCGTTTTGCCACATGAGTGGATACTTTTACAACTCTTTTTATACTTCCACACTAATTTGCATATGAATACGCGTTTAATTAAGCCGCTTCTCATTCTTAGTAAACACATCACTACAGACATACGTATGTGTTAGCATGTAGGACTTTTGAAAAACATTTTTCACTAACGGGATATCAATGTTACAAAGGATTATCAGCAAACATGCATACATATGCACATATAGTAAAGAAATACCTGTTTCAGTATTATACGCCTTGTTGCACTTCATTCATAAACATTTGTTCTTCGTTTCTTAATTAAGAATGTTGTGTTTTTGTTTGCCTAGTGGGTTTGCCTTTTTGGGAGCTACATACCTAGTACATGTACATTTGCAAGTGTATGTATATACCATAAAATCCTTCTTTGTAACCGGAAAATTAATTGTTTAACGACATGTGTCACTCATATGGGAATTGCGCCATTTTTGTTTGAACATTTAAATTAAAGCCAACACATGCAATTATTTATTTTTTAACACATGAGTGTGCGTACACGGCCTTGCATACAATAGTATCATGTAATATAAAATAAGATCTTTAACGAAAATAATAGCATCCTTTGAAATTGACGTGTATTTAGAAGATTTTCCGCTACACATGTATGCACTTGCATTTAAATTGAGTTGTTGGGAGACTTACCTGACTTTAAACACTGAAAAAAGAATAAAATGTGCAGATAAGTAGGAAGTCATATAACAATTGAAGAAAAAATATGAAATTTATCAATAAATTTTTGATATTGAAGTATATTTAATTAAAGATAGTAACACTTACATATCATTCACTAAGTTCTTATTTCAGCATCACACCTTTTCTTGTAACTATAACACTTTTAACACACTCACTTTGCACCACTTTTCACACTAATAACTCTAAATAAATATATTCAGAAATTTTACTATGATTTAAACATAATTTTAATTTTATATTAGACAAATCGCATTACCAGTGACTATTTTCATGAATATTAAAAAATAACTGTTAATAAATATTTGTAGTACAGGGTGAACCTTAAGCCTTTAACTCTGAAGATGAACAAAGAACTAGTGTAGCTTTTTTGCAAATCTACTTTTATTTAAGAAAATCTGAAGTTTTAGTTATGAAATAGATATCAAATTTTTAATACATTAAATTTTACATTTTTCATTATGATTTTAAGATTAAAAATTAAATTTTCTGTATGTTTGAGATAAACGAAAATTTAATTTTTTAATTTAATGGTAACAATTACAATTTTTATTTTTAATCCTAAATCAGAATTAAAAATTGATAAAATATAAATCGTTTCATTATGAGAGTTTGCAGACTACTTGTCTGGCCTCTAGTTAAAAACGGTAGAACACGGAATACCCAAACTTAAAAATATTTAAATTCAAAAACAATTATTTCAATTTAATTTTTAGTTATATGCTTAAATAAATATTTGGTTAATAAAATATCTTTTGTTTCAATCCGGTATAGCTGATAATGCTGCATATATTTCGGGTTTAAGATTTAAAAATTATTTTTAATCAGAATTTTCGGAGTTACAAGAAATTGAAAATTACTATTAAATCGTAATTCAATTATTTTTAATGCATTATTTGCAACCCTGCCCACCGCATTAAGTATTTTTAAAGTTTTAATCAAAACGCCTTGCCCGGATATCGATCCAGTCCGTTATTTATAAAAATTAAAAATTTTGTTTGAAAAGTGCAAACGCTTCGAAGCACCCTGTGCAATAATGTGAGTAGTATTCATACATAACTGTTAATATTCGATTTCTTTAATTAACATATAATTTTAGAATTATTATTATTGACATTTTTTACTTTTCAATTAGTTTAAGATAATTGTTTATTAACACTGCGATCATCATGTGTCGAACGCTGGGAAATGACAACCATGCAGTGATCCCTGTTTAGGCCGCTTACAGGGTGCCCGAAAGCCTACTGTTTAAATGGAGAACATACAACAATTAGGTGATTAGATTTTTAGATTGTTGGAAGTTCTCTGGTTTGACTGCTTAGTTTAAGAAATATGTAAGTAAACAACTTAATTTAAAATAAAGCGATTTGAATTCTGTAAAATTAAATCAAATTGTAGTATTTACATCAATATTTATACCCTAAAAGGGTTATACTTGTATTAAGTTCGCTATAAAGATAAAGTCGGAGACCCTATAAAGTGTCTAAATTTTTACATATACCGTGATGAGCTGAGTTGATTTTGTCATGTCCGTCAGTCTACTCATTTGTCCGGTCTTCCGTCTGTATGTACGCGAATTAGTCCCTCAGTTTTTGAAATATCGATCTGAAAATTTGCTTAAATGCCAGACCCGCGACATCGGACCGCCATAGCACATATCTGTCATACAAACTGAACAATCAAATACATGTCGTTGTATGCAAGACGTTTTGCTTTGACAAATATCCGAAGACATTATTCAGATCGGAATACAATAGCATGATAAAGGATCTGTTCCGTGATCTCAAAGTTAGCGTATTTTCTTTTATGTCTATATTTACCATGCAAAAGGAAAAAAAGAGTGATTACAACTGGTTGTATTCAATCAAATCCATATAGATATATATTTAATTAGATTTTGAAAGTCATTAACGCAGAAAAAGAACACTTCTGGTAGTTCAAAGGCTTATAAGATTATCACAAGTATTTACTAGCCTTTCGGTGGTGCACGCTCCAAATAAATTGTGATAAGCATTATGTACCAAACATTGAATATATGTATGTGTGTAGGTACCTAGGTCCATACAAAAGTTTACCCTTTTACTTTCAGGGTTGAACCAATCGCTACAATCTTTACAAACTTTCAAAATAGGCTTCTTCTGCGTCGATACAGCGCTACCGGCGCGAATTCCATGCATTGAAGGCGCCACGAAAGGCATTCTCCAGAATAGCCTTGCAAGCCGAGGTGCATGATGCTTGGATCTCCTCTGTCGTCTCAAAAATAAAAAAAAAATAAAAAATCGGGATCATCCTCAAAGATCCATGACTCGTCATCAGTGGTATCCCAGCACGGTCTATATCAGCGACCTTTTCCCGGCCCTCCAAAAAGGTCTGGTGCCACCGAAACACACCACTTCTTGCTAAAGCAACGTGTGTGTAAGCCTGTTTGATCATACCTTCTCTATTCAGCTCAAATTATTTACTCCTGGAGTAGATTGAAGAAGTTTCACGATAGGGAGTCGCCTTGTCTGAAAACTCGTTTGGTATCGAATGGCTCGGAGGGGTCCCTCCCGATCCTGACGAAGCTTTTGGTATTGTTCAACGATAGTTGACACAGCCATATTAGTTTTGCAGGGATACCAAATTCAGACATCGCGGCATAAAGAAATCTCCTTTTCGTGCTGTCAATGGCAGCTTGGAAATCGACGAAAAGGTGGTGTGCGTCGATTCTCTTTTCACGAGACTTCTTCAAGATTTGATGCATGGTGAATATCTGGTCAGTTATTGATTTTTCTAAGGTCACACTGATAAGGCCCAATCAGTTTGTTGACGGTGGACTTTAATCTTTCACACAGTACGCTCGATAGAATCTTGTATGCGATGCTGAGGAGGCTTATCCCACGGTAGCTGGCGCAGATTGTGGGGTCTCCTTTTTTTTGGATTGAACGGAGTACATTTAAATTACAATTGGCAAGCATGCTTTCGTCCGACCATTGTCTGCAAAGAAGCTGATGCATGTTTCTTATCAATTCGTCGCCGCCGTATTTGAGTCCATCAACCCCCACCACTTTGTTGTTCTTCAGACGGGTAATTGCATTTGAAACTTTATCATGGTTGGGCAATGGAACGTCTGGTCCATCGATTGGGTAATCGGGTGCACCATCTCCAGGTGTTACATTTTCACTGCCATTCAGCAGGCTGGAGAAGTGTTGCCGCCATAATTTCAATATACTCTGGGCATTAGTCACATATTTTAGGGACGTGCAGCTTTATTCGTATAAATATAAAATAATTAATTATTGTATAATTTTCACAACATATGGCTGTTACGATCGATCGATTAAAAAGTTAGTAACTAAACTATCAAACTGCTTGGGTGTCAAAGGATCCACTAAAGCGCTACAATTACATATTTAATCAAGCTTTAATGACATATTTTAGAAGCATGCAACATTTTTCGTAACAGTGCACTTACTACGTCTATATACATATGTACAGATGCACATACTTCAGTATTAATTAATTTTCATTCACATACTCGTAGGATCATCATACATACATACATGTACCATATGTACATAAGTATACATATAAATAAGTGGTTTTCATGTATGACTAAACATCACTATTTGACATATGGAGCATGCATATAGCATGTGTAAATATGTATGTTATGTGTCTGCTACTCTTTCAATCGACATGAAAGTTTCTAATAAGCTTTCACTATCTGATTTTCTATAGCAAAAACACCGACACATTTCAACAGCAAATTAATGTGAATTTATATGAAAAAGTGACTAAGTAGGAGCAGCAAGTTTATGAGGCTTGAGTACTGAAGAAGTTATGCTTTTATTAAAATTATAAAACTTTACGTTGATTTTTGAAAAAGCTGTTTTCTACTTCGTTTTCAATGCGAAATATCTGTCCAACATTAAATTCATAAATAATAAAGGTTATTTCCTACCAAAATACTCTTTAAAGTTAGTAATTTCGTGTTATCTCCTTATTTCATGTTGATAGACGAGTGTCCATTTGGTTCGTGTGCAAAGCACGTGCAAACATCGCGATTGACAAACAATTGTGTTGTAGAAGGTGGTGATTTTAGTTCTTTCTAATGGCGGTTAGATTCTTTCTAACGTAAACTTTGCAGGCACTAATTGACATTGAACTTGAATTTTAAATAGCAAGTCATGTGGTTATTGATTTAGGGAAAACCCCCACAAAAATTTAGCAAAAGAAGAAAATTGTTGACGGATCATTATTTACTTTACTATTCCAGAGTTATACATATATAATGTATTAACAGTATTTTTTAGCAGAATTTTTAGTTGCGTTTGAAAATTTTCTATCAAATATGTTCTCTAGCTGATAATCAAAATTGTGTAACTTTCTACGGCAATAGAGACATTCCAAGACCTAAAGATGTATATTTATTCAAGTAGTGATCTAAATTTTCTTTCTAAAGTCGTTACTCATATGCCATTTTTTCGGAAACAATCTTAAGAGGGCGAAATTTGAAAAATATTCTTAACCTCTTCAGATTTTCCACTTTTTTGGTGATAAAAATACTCTTAGCTGGGAATTATTTAACAATTTTAAAGGTACTTTAGAAAAATACCAAATATATTTCATTAAAAATATTTAATTAAGTAATATTGCATAAGGGATTTAAATGATTTGAAGACTTCTTGCTTACAAGAAATCAATCTAGACTGTTTGTCTATTATTGTATAGTCTGCAAGAAGTCAACTTAGCTCGATCTGAAAGCTGTTTCGCTGCAAAGTACAGCACAAACTTTTATTTTTTTGGAACTTTCGCTGCTTTTTGAGGTGATGGAGTTCACTAGAGCCATAGATGTCCAAACAGCCTTTAATGTTGAAGCATGTGTCTGTTCTAATGCCCAGTATATGTTGTCAAATTACCGGTAAAAACTTACACCGGCACGAAATCTTGAAACACCCTCAAGTACCAGAGGAAATTTCTATCACCTCGTACGCTGATGATTGCACGATGATTACACAATCACTCCGACCCTTCTCGCTTCTTCACTGCAGGACACTAAACACTCTTCGCCACCAAATCCACAGCGACCATATTTACTAACTGAAAGAAGGAGTACAGACTTGACCTTAATATTGCAGTCGATGGCATTAAAATTTTGGCTATCAATAACTCTAAGATTTTAGGTGTGACGTTCGATATACTTCTCACACAACCGCGATTACTGGCAAAGTACAGAACCGCAACAAACTCCACAAGTCGCTAGCTGGCAGCACATGTGGAAAAGACAAAGAAATGTGGTCGCCTGGATGCAGTGAAACGCGGATCTGGAAGCTATACAGACATGTCAGAACACAGTACGCCGCACTACAAGGGGATGCCTCTTGATGTCTCCCATCAAACACCTGTGAAGTGAGGCCCGCATGCTCACAGTTAAAGAGCATAATGAATTTCTCTCCAAGCAGTTTCTGCTGAGGTGCTTTCGTAGAAATAATCCCTGTAGCAATCTGCTTGTAGCGGAACCGCCTCCTATGAGCATCAAGAGGGTCTTCCTTAATTACTTCGAGGACATAAAACAATACGCCGACCAGACTTCGGACGCAACAAACTTCAGAAATGCTCTGACCGCCATTCACGGTGCAACCATTAACACCTACACCGACTCCCTCTCAGTGAATGGCGTACTTGGAGTCAAATCACAACCTATTGCAGACGAAGAGCTCGAGTTGTCGCGATAATCGGGAGTGACCCTTGCGCAGCTATATTCTGGATTCTGTAGCAAGTTAAACTACTACCTTTCCAGAATAGACCCTGACATAGCAAATATATGTCTAGCATACAACGAGTCCCCGCATGACACTAATGACCTCTCCCATGTTGCAACAGCATTTAATGATTTTGCTCACCTAACGGTTGTTTGTAACACCTTAGACTAATCGAGATATATGTATATAGACTACCACTATATAAGTGTCACGAGACGACTTCGCTTCCTAATGAATACTTGCACGTGCAAGTTCCACCTCGCGTCTAAAAATTAGTCGAAAACGAACTATAACTTTTTAAGCTTTTAGTTACAGAATATGGGGATTTTAGTCTCTATGGCTGACTTTTTACCGATGATATCGTTCATCTCTGAGATTTATTATTGAAGCTCAGAGAGTGTTTCTCTCCAGTAACAATGAGTCCTTGTGTCTAAAATGGACAAAATGGTGTCAATACTATCACTAGATCTTATATACCTCTTGTGAGTACCGTACATGCCAATTTATGTATGTACATATATATTTTAGCAATATTAGGTAAACGCACTATATATTACTGGCTTGAAATTGATCCAAGAAATACCACAGCTCTCATTAGTACATACTCATACAATGTTACTCTGCCAGACTTTATACCGAATGTTTCGGTCAGTGTAACAGTTATCTTATGATGCCAAAAGTTAAGGTTATCTTATAATGCCAAAAGTTAAGGCAATCAGTCCATACTTTTCCTAGGCTTAATGTACTCCATAGGTATAGTAAAATCTGCCTTTTTGGCTGATTTTGAAACCGATGCAGATATTAATGATTTTTCAAGTGACTTTGAAACAGATGTAATGATTTCGGTCTTTCCACCTTCTTACTGTGAACCGAAAGTTATGATCGTCCAAGACAAACTAAGTGCCATACTTTCTTGAAATGAACAAATCACAAAGAGAGTTTCAGACAATTTTAATTATCAAATTGTTTGTGTCTAGTCTACTAAATCCACTTGAAATAGTTTGCACAGTGCGCAAAGTTAGGATTCTTAAATATACAATTTCCATACATATACTCTCAAGTGTCTATAGATTGCAGAAACAACAACAAGCAGATATCAGTTTTGATGCTAGCACACTGAAAATTCATACGAGGACAGTGTTAAGAGCAAAAGCTCATAGCCCAAACAGACCACTACTGTACGCCCATAATTATGCTTGTGAAAAATACCAGGCAATTTTGGTGATTATAGTGTCCTTCAGCTACATATTCCTTTTATCAAATTATGCTATTGTAATCTTGCGGTTCTTTAATAATATGTAATGAATATTTGAGGAAACCACCGCATTCGGTTCTTTAATCAAAGAGGTGTGAATAACAGATACGTAAAAACAAAGTTCTAGTTTTTAACCAGTATCAGTTATCAGCAGTCTAGTTGCTTATCTAAAGAGCTTGCAGCTGTGTTAACAACTTGAGAATGTGCATAAGTATGTATGTATGAATGTAGTGAACGCCTTTTATCTTATGAGTGATTTCAGAAAAAATACAATTTTTGTAAAGCATATATCTTCTTACAATATATATGTATGTATGTACTCGCTGCATATGCAACACCTGGCTGGCCTAAAAACCTATCGTTATCAATATTGATTACGTTTCTGATTTTTAGCATGCACACCTGTGCAATAAGCCATTCAACCGGCATGATAATTGACTCACCGCCAAACCGTTATCTCTGATTATGTAAAAGCGAAAGCGACATTTTTTCGGAACAGTGGGTGGTAGGGGTGTCAAAAGACTCAATTCTATGTTGATTGATAAGCAATGTGATGCAGATTATTTATTACTGCGTTTAACTGGTATTGTCATTTGTTATTTTGGAGAAGGTTGTTTTTTTGTTTTTTTGAAATGGACGAATCAAAAAATAACCCTTGCAAAGTGACTCACATGGTTGGGTAGATTTTTGTTTTGTTAACACCAGATTAACACCAGTACTAGTGAGTGGCTTAGTGTTTTCGCAGACTGTAGCATAGGTAACGAGTGAAGGCGGTGGATTCCCTATTTTTAGACCGCCGTAATGAAAATGAAATGAGAATGTTATATAGGATTTGTTCCCACAATGCTTCAATATCTTTGACTCGTCCGAAAAGTACGTTTTCTGGATACCTGTAAAGTGGGGCTTCATGGTGGCGATAATCTTTTCAATCAAAGTGTTACATGGCTTTCACAGCTACAAAAAATCGTTGTTTTATTGTACTTTTTAATTTTATAAGATCGCTGGAATATTGTCCTAACTGCTTAAGTTTGTCCGAGTAATAGTTTTGGAGATACAGCCTTGAAAAGTTGTTTTTCTTCTTAATTGGCGTAGTCACCGCTTACGCGATTATAGCCGAGTTGACAACCAGTCGTTTCTTCTTTTCGCTACGTGGCGCCAATTGGATATTCCAAGCGAAGCCAGGTCCTTCTTCACTTGGTCCTTCCAACGGACTGGAGGTCTTTTCTCTGCTTCCCCCGGCAGGTACTGCGTCGAATACTTTCAGAGCTGGAGTGTTTACGTCCATCTGGACAACATGACCTAGCCAGCGTAGCCGCTGTCTTTTAATTCACTGAACTATGTCAATGTCGTCGTATATCTCGTACAGCTCATCATTCCATTGAATGCGATATTCGCCGTGGCCAATGCGCAAAGGACCATAAATCTTTCGCAGAACTTTTCTCTCGAAAACTCGCAACGTCGACTCATCCGTTGTTGACATCGTCCAAGCCTCTGCACCATATAGCAGGACAGGGATGATATCAATATCATTGGCGTACGCCAGCAGTTGTACACTCTTATAGAAGATGGTACCTTCTCTATTTAGTTCTGCAGCTCGAACTATTTTCTCCGGAAGCAGGTTGAAAAAGTCGCACGATAGGGAATTGACTGAAACCTCGTTTGGTATCGATCGGCTCGGAGAGGTCCTTCCCGATTCTGACGGAGTTTACACAGTCGTATTAGTTTTGCGGGGATACCAAATTCAGACATCGCGGCAGCTCCTTTTCGTGTTGTCGAAAGCAGCTTTGAAATCGACGAAGAGGTGGTGTGTGTCGATTCTCCTTTCACAGGTCTTTTCCAAGATTTGGCGCATGGTGAATATCTGGTCAGTTGTTGATTTGCCAGGCCTGGGCTTTAATCTTTCACACAATGCGCTCGATAGAACCTTATATGCGATGTTAAGGAAGCTAATGCCACGGTAGTTGGCGCAGATTGTGGGGTCTCCATTTTTATGGATTGGGCATAGCACACTTAAATTCCAATCGTTGGGCATGCTTTCGTCCGACCATATTTTACAAAGAAGCTGATGCATGCTCCTTATCAGTTCCTCGCCGCCGGCAATCTGTCGACCCCTGCCGCTTTATTGTTCTTCAGGCGGGCAATTGCGTGCTTTAAAAGTTGTTACTTGAAACTTTAAACTACTGTTGCTGGCACCTGTGTCTTCAAAGTCGGTTGTCAAGAATTCTCGCGAACTGCTCAACCGATCTCAGTGACATTTTACGCAGATCTTTGAGATATAATTTACGAATGATTTCTTCGAGGAAACTCATGAAATTTCTTCTTATTTTCAAGTTCGGAAGCAAAAACAAGTCACACCGTGTCGAAGCTTGCCAATATGGACGTGTCCCGGAGGTGCGATCCGGAAAGTTGTCCGCCGCAATAAATTGAATGAGAAGTTGGTTTATAGTATATGCGGTCATATATTTTTACCGCCTACCGAACTTTCAAACTTTTTTATATTGGTTCATAATCCTAGAAGAGACATACATACATCTGTAGACAGAAACTAATTTCATTTGGAACACCGACCTACTACTTCTATTAATTTCATAATTTCCCGCAAAAATAATAAAAAAAAATTAAGTTATGTTTAAGGTATCTCCATTGAGATCCAAAGTAAAATATGTACTTATGGTATATACTTGTACTATATGGTAGTTCTATCTTTATCATACAGAGCTCCGCCGCCGAAAGGATTTTAATCCCGTATTGTCTGTAAGATAAATAATTTTAATTTTATGGAAAAGAAGCCCCTTGTAAGATTTAGGTTTATTTTTTCCTAAAGTGGTGGATTAAAATGTATATTTTTGTCCAGCTATTGTTTTTTTAAGGAAAACCTATTTTTATGTCAATCATTAAAAGGACCATCTCCGATTTGAATTGATATATATATATATTTTTTAATTTTTGGAATTATTGCAATTGAAAAAATTCCCGAATATAACTAGTAGCCTACAATGAACCGACTCAACACATTCTGGTTCATGTTTTAGCTATGAAGCTTGCCAATTCTAGATTCGTACCATAAGATCTGAATCTTTTCAGAATGACATCGAGAAGGAGTCGAAAAATGTATACTTTGTAACGTAGCTGAGAACTCTTTATTCAGCAAACGTATAACTCTTGGTGACGAGATATGGATTTATGAATATGACCAACAATCTATCGAATGAGGTTTTAAAAATGAGCCGATCTTTTTTGTTTTAATTACCGTGGTGTGGTTTACCATGAATTCGTTCCACAAAGTCAATACTGGCGTCAACGTAAAGCGATTCCCCGTAAACGATCGAAATCGTGGGCAGAAAATTCATGGATTTTTCACCACGATAATGCGCCGTCAGAGTCCAGCTGGATTGTGTATGACTAGTTTGCCAAAATCGGAATGAAGGTCATCGCTAAGCCACCGCAGTTACCAGATTTAGCATGCTGTGACTTTGTCTGTTTACGAAACTGAAATATCCACTTCGGGGAACGCACCATGAGTTCATTGAAGCCATTAAAAGTCATTTTCTGAAGATAATCCAAACCGAGGCTGATAACAAGGTTTCCCTCAAAAGGAGCCTAGCAGTCTGGAACAAATTGAATCAGATGGTAATTGCTTTGTCACGAAAATAATCCACTTTTGTAGACAACTTCAAAATATTTTTCGAATTTTAGAAGCAATAAAATGTTATTTCTTCAAAATCCAGTATACTGTGACAGAAATCTAGAATAACGGGAAACATAAAACTTTCTTAAAACATGTCGCTGAAACTTAACAACTTTAATTTGTTTAATGGCATAGTCATAAAAAAGTTTTCGCCGAAGGAATGTACAATCCTCTTTCCGTCACAGTTCAAGCAGGAGGAAAGTAGTGAATGTATATACACACACATACATATGCGTACGTCTGTATGTATGCATTTGACTTTAATGAGTAGCGTTGACATCATTGCTCAGACATTACGGCGAGTAAAAGAGCGTTCACACACACACACACATAGGTTTGTATGTATATAAGGTTACGTTTTTCCGCTACTAAAGAAGAGTAGATGATTGAATATGCATTATTTATAGTACGTTTTCTAGTTTCTTCGAGTAAATATTTCAAATACTATATACATAATAAATAATTGTTGTGAATCTTGTTGCTATATTTGCATTAAATTATAGAGTTTACTTCATGTTTATTATACCCTGAATAGGGCATATTATGTTCGCTACAAAGTTTCTAGCACCCAGAAGGAAACGTTGGATACAATATACATAGGTATAAATGATCAACGTGCCAAGCTGAGTCAATTTAAGATACGTCCGCCTGTCTATATATACGCCAACTAGTCTCTCAGTTTTTGAGATATCATATCTTTTATCGAAACCGTCGGTATCAGATATAGCTGCCATACAAACGGAATGTTCGGAATCAAGTCCTTTTATGGGAAACTATTTCATTTGAGAAGATATCCTCAGGAAATTTGGCATGAATTATTGCCTAAGACTATAGTGTAATCTCCGAAGAAATTGTTGAGATCAGATCATAACAGCGAATAGTTTCCATACAAACCAAATGATCGGAATCAAGTCCTTGTATGGAAAACTATTTCATTTGAGAATATATTTTCACCAAATTTCGCATGGATTATTTTCTAAGACTATTATGCATTCTCCGAAGAAATTATTCAAATCGGATCATTATAGAGTATAGTTGCCATACAAACTGAATGATCGGAATGAAGTCCTTGTATGAACAACTTTTTCATTTGAGAATATATTTTCACCAAATTTCGCATGGATTATTATCTAAGACTATGATGCATTCTCCGAAGAAATTATTCAGATCCGATCATTAAAGAGTATAGTTGCCATACAAACTGAATGATCGGAATGAAGTCCTTGTATGAACAACCTTTTCATTTGAAAAGATATCTTCGCCAAATTTGGCACAGACTATTGCAAAAAATAGCGCTATAAGCTCCGAATATATTGTCTAGATCGGATCATTATAGCGTATAGCTGTCATACAAACTGAACGATCAAAATCTAGTTCTTATATGAAAAACTTTTGTATATGACAAAATATCTTCACGAAATGTTAGTTAAATAATTTTCCAAAGCAACCCTGTAATCCACAAAGAAACTGTTTTGATCGGATAACTATAGCTTCAAAAACAAGCCATAGCTGCTTTTATAACCTTTTGTGCTATAAGAAATACAGCTGTGGAGGGTATTATAGCTTCAGTTCAGCCGAGTTTCCCTTTTTTCTTATTTTCTTGCTACAATAACTTACAAATATAGCATTTAACATTTTGTATAATTTTCTTGAAAATAGCACTCAATTATTTTTAATTAATTTATTTTGCTTCAGTAGTAGTTTGTTTTGTGAAAGCGTTTCTAATCATAACACGCATACATATGTACATACCTAACTATTCTACTATTGTTGTTGGTCACACACACATACTTAAAAGCACATAGAAGTATGTAAAACAGTTAGTTCGCATTGAAAAGTCTGTACAAATATTTGTACTATACGCTTTTATATAAATACGCACACACATACATACATAGTACATCCATTCATGTCTGTATTTGTATATTTATGTATGTGTTGATATGTGTAACAGTGCGCGCTTGTATAGGTCAAAAGATGATGACGAAATCAAAAGTGGCAGCGTCTACGCCAACATGTTCCACAGCTTCAAGCCGCTTGCAACCCGCTGAGATTGTTGTTGACACCGACAGCGCGCATGTTGCCGGCAACGATTGCTACCAAAACAAAAGCAGCAAGCGCTACAACAACAGCAGCAGACTAAAAACAACAATGTGAGCAAAAAATAATAATAATAAAAACAACAACAACAACAAAAAAATAAAATAAAAATAAAAACAATAAAAAATAAAAATAAAAGCAACAACAACAACAACAAAATACAATACTAATAAAAACATCTGCAAAAGTAGGGAGAATGACGAACGTAGTGAAATGATTGTTGACTTGTTGTTGTTGTTTTGTTGATGTGTTATGAAAATTTTAGTAAGAATATAGTGTATATATTAGCATCTGTATATATGTATGTACACAGGTATATATCTATGTATGTATATATAAATAAAAGTAGTTAACCCGACTGCGCGCCACCACAACGCCCCCGCGGCACCTATGCGCCACAGACTATTGCTTGTAAATACATACATACATATATAACTGTCTTTATGTATGCAGTGGGTACTTTTTGTTTACATTTATTGCCTTTTGTGCTCGCTCGCATTTTTGTATTTTGCTTACACTTCATTTTCTCCCCATTAAATCCAGCGTGAGTTTTTCGCGCTCGCCACTTTGGGCGCTTTAATCGCTGAGCGGTGGCGCGCTGAGCATTGACTTTGAACTATAAAATTCCGTCAAATGTTTACACGAGGCGGTCGCGCGTTTGGTCAATTGTGGTGACACATTCTGCGCCACGACGCGTCTTACACCGTCCCGCACCGCGCCGAAAAGGTTGGGTGGGCGCTTCACGCGATATTGGCGCGTCAGACCGAAACACTAAATAAACGCGCATACATGCATGAAAGCGCGCCGTTTAATGGGCAAAAAGTACCGGGTATATTGGTCTATACTCAGCGCAGCACTGGGAGCGGGATTGCGATGCAGCCACTTGGGTGCTTGGAGTGCTGGCGCTCCATTGCGCGCCTCGATTACTTTACTCCACTATTAACCTACTCTTGAACGCTAGCAATTTCTTTGACGGCAAGCAAACACAAACGTACATACATACCCACACATCCATACATATACATCCGCACACACGCATATATACATACGCAGAACCATAAACAACAACATACCTACCCACTTACCTATATACAACTTTACTTACAATTACTTATCTACTAATTTATTTTTATGTTTGTAGATACAATAGCTTGTAACTATTGGTATGTCGTTCTGTCGGCAAGTATGTACATATGTATGTATATGCGCCTATGTTCATTTCTATGCAAGTGTGGGTGCTATCGGCGAGTCGAAGTGTGCGCCCCATTGAAATGTACACAGAAACTATATGCATACATACATACATACATTTGCGTATGTTTGTATATATTTATGAGTTAGTGGAGCCGGTCGCCACTCAGTCAGTCATTGGCAGAAGTTCGGTTTGATGAGACGCACTCGTTTTGTGTTAGCGGTACGTGCTTGTTCGAATTCCGTTAAATATAAAAATTGAATTTCAAAAATTGTTTGTTTTTAGTTTTGTGTTATTAGTTTTTCGGTTTGAGTTTGTGTAAAAGCGTTTGAACTGAGCCCGAGCTAGTGGTTTCAGCAAAAGGTGATTTAATAAATTTTATATTTTCTTACAACTAATTGTCTTTTTAATTATGACAATTATTGCTTGTAGCATCTATATTTATCGCACTTAATGCTCAAGCGGGTAGAAATGTTTGTTGTCTGTTAGTCGCAGCGCTTGATATGAAACTCAAATATTTGCTGCAGTTAATTGTTGCCACATGAATGCAATGAAATATTAAACAAAAAATAATAAAAATATTTTGAAATTGTGCTGCGGTATGCGATGAGTGCAGATTGAGCCCACGGGCGCAGGCAGGCAATCTGCTTTACATTGTTTTTCGAAATAGTTCAATCAAGATAAATCATTTCAGCATTTTTTATTCAGCGTTTATGCAAATGTATAAGAATTAATGAGTGAATGCTAACGGCAAATAATTGAACGGAAAAATATATTTATTGAATTTAATATGTAAACATTATAAATACTTATATAAAGTACTTATCTACATAAGTATGTGATTTTGTGTTTTAATCCGTAAATGCGCTGGTTTGTGATAAGTGAAAGCAGTTTTGCTAATTCATGGAGTCATTTAGTGAATGAATGATATTATTTTATATATGCTTATATAGTACATATACATATGTATGTCTATAAAATATAATACATATTCTTGCATATGTATAATATAATATTATACAAGTATTATATATATTATTATCAAACAATACAATTTCGAAACGAACAAACCAGTCTAACGTTAAAAAATAAAATACATATTGAAAAAAAAATCAGGCTAAGAACAAAAAAAATGATAGTTGCTATGAACAAGAAAAAAATTAATTCTAAATGTGGCTGTAATTTTAATTAATATTTGCCGTTTCAAAATTTTTTGCTTAGATTTGTTTTATGAATTTTTATATTTGTTAATAAATTTTTCTCTGCACATTTTTATATTTTTTTTTCAAAATATTTTGTTTAAATTTTTTTTATATTATTTTGCAATTTTTTTTCTTAAATATATATGTATATTTATCGAAACACTAAATTTTTAATTAATGAAAAAAAACTAATGAATTTTTATATTTTTTTAAATACATTTTTCTTATACATTTTTATAAATTTTGTTATTACTATGATTTATCCAAAACTTAGAAAAGAACTAAAAAAAAATTTACTGAATTTTTATATTTTTTTAAATAAAGTTTTCTTATACATTTTTATAATTTTTGTTAATACTATGATTTATCGAAAACTGAAAAAAACTAAAAAAAATGTAATCAATTTTTATATTTTTTTAGATAAATTTTTCTTATATACTTTTATAATTTTTGTTATATATATGTATATGTATATATTTTTTTCGAAATCTGTTATTTTTTTTAAATTCAAAAAAAAAAATATTTATGATTTGTTATCTAATTTTCTGAAGCATTTTTATAATTTTTGTTATATATATATATAATATATATTTATCAACAACTAATATTTTTTATTGCTTTAGAAAAAAACTAAATTTCATAATATTAACTATTGTAATACTTAGAAGCGTTTATCTATTTAAAATCGTTCTGCTCTGGGCGACATGTCGTATACGTGACCAAAAATTCGTAGAAATGTTGGCTGATTTTTAACGCTATCACGAGTCAACACACTTGCACAGTATTGTGCGGAATATTTGCACTTAGCTTTTAAATATATACACATTTTTTTTTTATTTAAAAAAAAAAAAATTTATTTAAAAAAAAAAAAATTAATAAAAAAAAATTTTCTACATTTTTGTATAAGCAAGAAATTTTCATTTAAATTTTACTTGGTTAAAACAATGTATAAAAACAAGTCTGTGAAAATTATATGAGTGTTTTTGAAAATAATATTCTTGGACATTAATGTTCTTGATAGATGGAAAAGAATTGAGTTTTGCACTGCGACCTATGGCTACTGTGTCCCCTCTCATATCACATAGTAAGGTCACAAAGGTCCAGCAAAATGTTTTTGATGCTAATAGTTTCTTTATTATCATTTATTATAAGTATTCCATAAATTTACAAGTTTGTTTCAAACAACTTTAAGATGACCCAAATATTTTTCCACTTTTCACTTCTATGTTTCCACTGTCAATAATTCCATTGATTTGCAAAGAAGACCATAAAATTTTACAAAAAATTTCTTAATTGTAAATTAATAAACCCTTGAACTTAATTGTTATATTTTTGATATTTCAACTAAGCAATACGAACATTTAAAGCTAGTGTTTAATGTTTAATGCATATTGGGTCTATAAGTATATTCTTTTTGATATGATTGGCCATGTTCCACATGTCATATTTTGCGTTTGGGGTTCTCGTAATGGATCCATTTTTATTCAGTAGTCACAATCCATTGCGAAAACGACTTATTTTGGAGCACTTCTGACATGGTAAGTGATCTTTCAACGCTTCTTGGCTGCAATTCATATGGCACCCGATTCCCTTGCTTTTGAATGTCCCGCTGCCTTTAAAAGTTTTGTAATTGTTGCTTGAGTAACACCCAAAAATTCTGCGAGCTCACCTTGTATTAGTATCATTAGGTAATGCTACCAGTTCCCAATGTTAAAACTGTTTTAACCGAAGCTTTAGCGTCTTTCAAGCCATAATCGCCACTTTCAAGTCGTGCAAACCACTTTCAGCACGTTCGCCAAGCTAGTGCATGTTCACTAAAAATTTTGAAAAAATTACGTAGACTTTCATCTGCCGCAAAAACACTTTATCCAACATAAAGTTCGATATTATATGTATTTGAAAATATCTGAAAAATTATTGTTGTATATGTTTCAAGTTACAAGATCTCTTAGTAAACCTTGGTTTAAATCAATTGCCTTTGTTTAGCACAATGTTGTGTATAAAAATGTAATAAAATGTGGAATATAAAGATATTTGTGAAAAGACTTACTTTCAGCTGTTCGAATATCTCTTTCTTGAATTCCTGAAAGAAAAAATAATACTTTATTAAAACAAGTCATAGTTTTTAGAATTATTTTTTAAATTATTAACTATAGATTTTCTCTAAATATGCATACTCGTCTGCTGTATTGGAATTCTGTGATTTCAAAAAAGAGAAAAACTTTGTAGTTCTTCAAGTTTTTACCAATATTTTGTACATGATTATATTGCATTTCCTCACCTAAACTTCAAAATATCGTATCATCGAAAAACTCGAAATAGAGTTTTTTATTGTTTACAATTCACCACACACATCATATTACATATGTACATGCAGCTTGTTATTTTCAGCAGTCAATGCCAGATATAACCGGTATATAACCATTTTATAACCAAAATTCAAATTTTGTTTCAAAATGAGTGGTTTCTATTATAACGTCTTTCCTTCACCTGGAAACTTATGAAAAGTGATGTTACGTTATTTTGCATCTTAGCTGTCGCATATCGTCACATATGTCTGCATAAGTATATTTACAAACATATTTGTATATATAATAGTTATATGTTAATTTCTAATAAAAAATTTCAATCAATTGACCCTAAGTGCTCTTTAAGTTATAGGCCGTTTCAAGTGTTATGTGCTAGAAAAAGTGTATGCCTGACATTTATTACATACATACATACATATGTACACATATGTAAACACACACATGAGCCTAAAATATACTTATAACTTTAACCCACGCGCGGTATAGGTATATAATTAAATAATATCACTGGCCACTTTTGTGTTCGAAAAAAATATGTTTTTCATTTTGTTTACTTCTCATATTCTCTTTCGTTGTTCTTCTCAACAACTTAAACCAACATTTTTTCGAATGTTGTAATAAGCGCTTGCTCGTTCTTGCCTCACAATGCTAATCCATAGTCTGCTATGGTCTAATAGGTAGATATGCTGTAATGAGTCTTAACAAATCGCTGGCGCACCTCATTGTCATTGGCATTGGCATTGATCTCCAGCTGTGCTTTGTCGATGCGAATGCGTGGAATCACACTGCAACAACAACAACAACAACAAAATGGCTCGGCATAAATTAGTGACTTCAAATTACTATAAAATAGACATTGAAAAACGCTAAAGTTTAGAAAGAGTGACGAAAAGATAGAAACAAAAATTTGTTTGCGTTGAGTGAAGCAAACTAAGATTATAAATAATCTTATGGAAACTATGGTACATATATATGTACATATACAGATACACTAATAAATATTACAGTCATTGAGTCAAATAAAAGCGAATGTTTTCTGTTTTGTCTTGATTGTCCACACATCTGTTTCGTAAACAATGATGTCATTTTGGTGTCTCTGTGGGTGGAAATTAAGATGAAATTGTAAAGCAGAATTTTTTAAAATAATTCAAATATATAACGGTGTGACTTTGAAAGATATTTATATTTTCCTTGAGAGAGGCTATAAAACTAGCTGTCAAAGTGAAGATATGTATGTATTTGACATTTATCTTTAGCATACTTTGGACTAATGTGTAAAAGACTTTAACTGGAACCCGCTTGAAAATTTGTATTTTTTATAAAATAGTTAGGTTAGGTTAAGCAAACAGGCTGAAATATTATTTTTTATTAAAAAAGGTTGGGTAAAGAAGCTGGTATTGTTAGAGCCACAAATATTTTCACTTGAACAGCTAGAGACGACTACACGTTGTGTCTAGAACTCCTAAGTATGGATCAAAAAGACTTTCGCATATCAACAAAACGTGCCACAAATTTATTGAGGCGACTAGTTTCCATTTCAGCGTTTCCATCTTATTCTCTTTGAACTTAAATTTGTTTTTTGAAGTGTCTTAACTTTATGTTGGGTTATGTATTATGTTAGGTTATGTAAAGGGTTTTTTCTTACGACGCGCCTAGGCCTTTAGGAAGCCCATTGTGATACCACCGCAACTAAAGTCCACTCACTCTATTGTTTCCTCTTTGAACCTCTACGAACTTTTGATGAAGTTCATCAATACAAAAAGTTTTAAATGAGCAACCTCAGTGACGCAGCGAGAAACCCTCGACCGATGGTTGCGATTCTCTTCCGATAAATAGCCTTACAAATGCATAGAAGATGTTTAATAGTCTCGTCCTTTTCTAACTCCTGAGAGCTTTTACAGTAGTCGTTATCTCGTTCCTAGTCTGCTGACATGAGAGTTCTCATATTATTCTATTTAAAACTTAATAGTCGGCATGTGAAGAACAGGTTTCATTCCTGCCGCGTTTGCCTGCTTGTTGAGCAGGTCAGGCTTAGCTATATCTCCAAATATTTGACGATTAAATATAGGGTGAGACATCTAACGTTTTAAATTTGAATTATCTATGTTTCGATATTGGAAACGTCAAATACCATTCGGAAAGTGACAGATATTCAGTAAAAAGTCTAAAATTTACGAAATGGGTCACTATTCACTAGAAGAAAACTGGGAAATATTGAAACTTTTTTTCAAAGTTCGTTTGACCCATCATGGTCAATTTTACCGAAAAATCATCTTTTCGGACGGGGCTCATTTCCACCTCGATGGTTACGTTAACAAGCAGAATTGTCGCATTTGGGGCACAGAAGACCCGCACGTAATCGTCGAGAAGCCAATGCACCCAGCACGAATCACTGTATGGAGCGGATTTTGGTCTGGTGGAATCATCGGCCCATTTTTCTTCGAAAATGAAGAAAGAACTGCCGTAACCATCAATGGTGAGCAATATCGCGCAATGTTAACCGAATTTTTCTTCAAGCAAATTGAAGACTGGAAGCAAAGGAAGACTTGGACAACATTTGGTTCCAGCAGGACGGCGCTACGTACCATACAGCAAACGCTACACTCAATCTTTTACGCCCTATCTTCGAATTTAAAATTTTATATGACCCACCCTTTATATACGAGTAGCCAGAGGCATGTAAATTCCTTATTTTCCGTAGTCTAATTGTAGACTGGTGCCTATTCTGCCTAGTTCATCTACTTCACAGTACCCAATAATATTAATAAGTTCTGGAATCCATTGCAGGTTGAGCGTGAAGATGGATGCTATTTCCACCAAGACATCATGGCATCCCTTCACTATTTCATTATCTAAGAGGGGTTCTTTTGAGACTTTAGTGATCTCAAAGCCGCCTGACTATCCGTATACATATATATAAATATTCCTTGTTGTGAGGGCACTGAAGGCTTTCGCTAATTGTTGTGATCTTCGCTTGGAAGACACTGTAGTAGTCTGGTGGACGGAAGGCTATTTCGGTACTTAGTTTTGCACATAATACATTACCTCCGTCTTTATTTTGTAGTTTGGAACCATGTGATTAGATGCTTATTCCTGTTCCCCTGTCCACTTCGTCGCTTTCCCACTCTTCTCTGGAAGGAAAGGCAATATTGGGGAACGCATTTAAATTCAGCTTAAAGGGATTTTGAAAGTCTGTGCTTTTGAGAATAAAAGGGCACTTATTAAAAATCCTAGAATGCTTCTTGTTACTGGCGACTAACATGGAATATTCTCTCAGTTTAAGAGCTGACTTCGCTGTCATTAACTTAAAAAGTCGTTACTTTTGAAAGATATTTGTGGCTGAACCGGTTTGTGTATAAAAAAAATTGCGGTTATTAGTGTAAAAAAAAGCCCTAAAAAGACTACCGAGTTTCTCTTCATGAGATGCTATATAATTTACGAACTTAGGATTCCCTTTTCCTTGTGCTATTTTAAATAAGACCTCTATATTTCTTAGAAAAGCAACCATTTCTATGATTTAAAGTATATATAG
Organism: Bactrocera zonata; assembly: GCA_037783105.1. NCBI lineage: Eukaryota > Metazoa > Arthropoda > Insecta > Diptera > Tephritidae > Bactrocera > Bactrocera zonata. Next base: position 186,920 of record JBAWJQ010004254.1, read on the forward strand.
TGATTCATAATACTCAAGCATTATCTAGAGCTGAGAAATGCCCTACTTAGCAACAAATCCACATACTTCTGTAACTCATAAATAATATTTTAGTTATATATTATTATCATTATATATTTAATTTTATGGTTTAAAAACATTTCTCTCTCAATTGGCCTTATATACAATTTAATACAAATATATACTTACAAACATGCCTACACTTTATTCTGTACAAATATGTATGCATGTATATCACTAGCGTAATATTAATGACATTAAATGCAATTAGATTTTCCTCTGCATTAATGTAGTTAGTCAGTATGTATGTATATGCGCACCTAAATACTTTTGCTCTGACAACGGTTGTTTATTGTGTTTAGTTAGAGTGCCCGTGTTCATAAATATGCCTGCATTGTGTTCGGGGTAATGAAAAATGTATAACGGTATGTTTGACTGCTGATTTCGATCAAATAATAGTATGTGGCACATGTCAATCTCGCCGTTCGGGACACGAAACGGACCGTGCGAACATTAAACTATTGTATTTACCGAGTTTTTATAAGATTATGGTGACATGTGTTAATAAAATATAGGTTTAGGTTAATTATTCCTGCCAACATTAGAAGAAAAGAGTTTCGAAATAAAACCGTTTTTATCTTTGCTTTAACATTCAAAATTTGATTTCTAAACGCTTTGAATGGTGGGCATGCAATTATCTACAGTATTTACTCGCTAATTGCACTTAAACAATTTTTGTTTTATTAGTGTAATTAATGGGTGAAAAAATTAACCTTTACTTGTTTGGTTGAAAAGTTCGTAGAAATAAGAGAATGTTAAGAAATTTTCTTTCCCATAAATGGATACAAACTTTGGAAAGTCCAAACATTCATGAGTGCCGAATCGAACAAGCAACTGGTACAACTTTTTTGGCAGCAATTATCTGATAAGTTGTTTTTCAAAGAGTTTATATGCGAGCAGATGGGTTAGATTAGGTTGAGCCGACTTTTTCAATACTTTGCAATCAGATCCTACTTTAGAAACATAAGTAACTAGAAGAGAGAGAGGAACTTTTTTTAAAGAGCTTACAACTCAACAGTTAGGTTATATTTGGTTTATGAGACTTTTTTGGTATCATCCAATCAAACTATATTTTGAAAATGTGATTAGAAGCGATAATGGAACAGTTTCAAAGGATTTAAAACTGAGCAGAGAGGTCAAATTAGGTTTAACAGACTTGTTTCAATATTTCCCAAACAAACAATATATTAGTAGAGAGTGAGGAACTTTTTTCAAAGGGTTTTGAACTGAAACCAGTCAGTTTTTTGAAATCGAGGCTGAAAGTGAGAAAGGAATCTAGGCAACAATTATTGTCTGAGTTATTTTCTAGAAACAAGTATTGCCATCTCAATCTTAGGACTTTTTTTCTTTTTGTTTTTAGAAATATTAAACTTGATCTATTGAAAATTGCTCGAATTAAGGGTTCGACTAAAGGAAAAAAATGCAGTTTGGGAACAAATGCGTTTATAGCTGCTAAAAGCTCACTATAAACTAGGGAAACAGTTAAATCGA